>VZTB01005027.1:0-244220 GCA_013397245.1 Thryothorus ludovicianus
TGGTATATAAATATATAAAATATTATTTAACATATTTTAAATAATAATAACATTAATAATAAATATTAATGTATCAGGTTTTGACATCTTGATTTTATTTCAATACAGCTGTGTGGGAAGCTGTGCATCTGTTCTAACATAGGGGTAGAAAAAATATTTTGTCCTGTCTTAACTTGAGCAGGAAAACAAGAATCTGTTAATATGTCACAAAGCAATAGCTCAAAAACAAGATCAGTTCAAACCAAAAATTTCCAATTAACTTCTGAATTAAACTCCATTTTGCTTTTGACTCTTTAGTTTTCTTTTCCAGTTTTCAATCATTAGTTTACACTTAACTTGAAAAGGTTGAAAATCCTAAATGGATTTTTCTTTAAGGACATTTTGGAATTTGTCATTTAGACAATTTTGAGAGCTGTTTACGCTTCTGCTGAGAAATCTCTCAAGCTCAACCTCCCCCATATACAAATTGAGTTTTGACAAATAAGCATTTTCTGATAGGAAAAGCTATCTTGAGCTATTCCCTCCCAGCCTTAATTATCAGAGTGAGAGCAACATACAGAATCTTAGCCTGCATCTTTTGACATATTTTACTTCCCTTGTGGCATCATCTTCTCAGCTCTGGAGAAAACAATTTTTCATGAAAAACCCCATGAACTAATCCTTATGATTACTGCAGAAGAACCTGAAAGCACAAATCCTAGTAGCTAGGAAAACAAGCGGGATAGAAAACCCAGGATTTTTACTTTGTAACATTTTGCTATTAAGCAGATCTGTAACTCAGGGGAATGCAATTGTTGTTGAATATGGAAAGGTTGTGATAGATGCAGAAAGAGCATTTAAAAATTAATTCTATCTCCTTAAGAAGTATGTACATTTGATTGTGTGATTGTGGCACTTGGCTTTTCAATGGGAAGTATCTAGAAGAGTCCCACCAAATAGTCTTCCCAAACTTCTCAAACTCTTCTCATTGCTACTTTTGCACACAGTATGAAACTAGGTTTGAAGGAGGAAAGGGATAAAAGGTGGCTGGAGATAAACCTGGGGGCAGCACAGCAATGGTAGAGGAACAGTTTGCCAGTGAAGTCCTTCAGGCTATCTCAGCACACGCAGGGGATGGCAGCAAACATGCAAGTGTGACCAGATGGCCAAGGAGGCCAGTGCCATCCTGGCCTGTATCAGCAACAGTGTGGCCAGCATGACCAGGGCACTGACTGTCCCTCTGTACTCAGCACTGGTGAGGCCACACCTTGAATCCTGGTCAGTTTTGGACCTCTCAGTACAAGAAGGACATTGAGGTGCTGGAGTGAGTCCAGAGAAGGGCTTTGGAGCCAGGGCAGGGTCTGGAGCATAAATCTGGTGATGAGCAGCTGAGGGAGCTGGAGGTGTTCAGCCTGGAGGAAAGAAGGCTCAGGGGTGATCCTACTGCTCTCTACAATTGCCTGAAACGAGGCTGCAGTATGGCAGGGATTGGCCTCTTCTCCCAGATAACAAGCAAGACGACAAGAGGAAACAACTTCAAGTTGCACCAGGGAAGGTTTAGTTTGGATTTTAGGAAAAATTTCTTCACAAAATGGGTCTTCAAGCACTGGAAGAGGTTGTCCAGGGCAGTGGTGGGGACACCATCACAGAAAGGACTTAAAAGACATGTAGTTGAGGCACTTTGGGGGCACTGTTTAGTGGTGGTTGTGATAGTGCTGTGTTAATAGTTGGAGTTTATAATCTTAAAGATTTTTTCCAAACTAAATTATTCTATGATTCTATGAAGAACATTTAACATACAAAAGTATTTTCTGTAAAAATACCCCAGAGCTCATATTACATACTACTTTTACAAAGTTTCAGGGGAAGCAGTTCAGAGATGGTGTCAAGCTTTGGGGTAGGTGCACCCCAAAAGTGGTCCTTTAAGTCTAAAGCACCTTCTTTTCTTGACTTTTTGTAGACACTGTTGGTTCTGTGGGGTAGATTAACTTTGAATTACACAGCTAGTAGTCATGTAGACACTTTGAAATGGCTGACTGTAATGAAAGGTTTAAATTGCTTTTCTGTTCTGCTGAAACAAATCTGTATGCCAGTTGTTTAGTTGCAAATAAATCTCTTGGCAAAACTGTGTAAACAGAGCTGCCCCTCTACAAAGACAAAGGTTATCAGGCCATTAATTGGTAGCTAAACTTCAGATATCCGAGGGGACAAAAAACTATAAGCAAAATAAAAAGAACAAACACCTAAGAAGAGAAAAGAAAACAGGTTTGGGAACTACAATCTCCGTCTATGATAATGAATTAAACATGCCCTGTACATGGGGTCCAACTGACAAACTAAAACTTATGTCCATTAATTAAAGAACGGAAAACACCATAGTGTTCAGAACACTGAGAGAGGAATTACCTACTGTACTGGTTTTGGTGAGGATAAATTTCTCTACAGTAGCTGGCACAGGGCTGCGTGTTGGATTTGTGCTGGAAAGTGTTGGTAACACAGGGATGGTTTTGCTACTGCTGAGCAGTGCTCACACAGAGCCGAGGTCTTTTCTGCTCCTCACCCCAGTCCACCAGAGAGGGGGCAGGGGGTGCACAAGGAGCTGGGAGGGGACACAGCCAGAAACTGACCCTGACTGACCCAAAGAATATCACAGACCATAGGGTGTCATGTAAAGCTGGAGAGAAAGAAGGAAGCAGAGAATGTTTGGAGTGATGGTTTCCCAAGTCACTGTTTTGTGGAGCCCTGCTGTCCTAGGGATGGCTGCCTGCTAATGGGAATTAGAGAATGAATTTCTGGTTTTGCTTTTCTTGCAGAAGCAGCTTTTGCTTTTCCTATTAAACTGTCTTTATCTCAATCTCTGTCTGTGGGTTTTCTCACTTTTCAGTACCTGATCCCCCCTGGGAGGAGTGATTGAGCAGCTGTGGTGTGGGGCTTAGCTCCATCTGGCATTAGACCATGACACCTATTTGCTGACGGCAAGTTTGTGAAAATGTTCATTAATTTCATTAATTTAAATGTCTTACCTGTCATGTAGCATTTGATATCCTGAGAATTGCTAATGGGGTTGTTGTTTTTGAACATATACAGGTTGAAAGGCATTATGTTATTGCTACTCAGATGCTTCCACATATCATGGTCTGGACTTGTCCAGCGACCCGCTAGCACATCGTAGTCTCTCCGTCCCATGTGGATAAGCTTTGTGAGAGGATCATACAGTCCTCCATGGTAGCCAATGATGATCTGGAAGTTGGGATTAGTGTCCATATAGATCTCCCCATATGCTGTGTACAGTATCTGCTTGATCATTAAGCCAGTCCCACTGAAGACAGCCAAAGGAGTGCCAATGTTATCACAGGCTATGTAGAATTCATCGCCGCTGCTGAGCTCCATCGCAAAGAGGTGGCCTTGGAGGTCATAGTACAGGGAGGTGATCTCGGAGCTTGAGTGGTTGTACAAGTGGGTGACCTTGGTTGGGTTGGTCAGATCTGCGTAGAAGAACTGCAAGTGATGGCCATGGCTGGTTTTGCTGGAGACTCTCCTTCCTAGGCCATCATAGCGGTACTTCACACTCCACCCACTCACTTTATTGTATGCTTTGATGAGCAGGCCAGCTGAATTGTACTCAAAAATATCATTGCCCCTCTGCTTCAGGAAGCCATCTTCATCCATTTTGTACTGCACATCCCCCAGTCTCGTAATCCTGTCCCTGAGGTCATACCTGAGTGGTGTAAGGCGGGCACTATTCCCCGGACTCAACAGATGAAGGTTTCCATTTAGGTCATAGCTGTAACGCCAGAGAGGTTTGTCATTGATAGATACAGTCTGCAACTGGCCATCAGCATCATATTCATATGAGTAGCGAGTTGTGTTTGCGTAAGGGCCAACCTTCAGCTCTTTCTTAACCACTCTCCCCATGTTGTCATACTGCACAGTCATCCAGTACATGAGAGACCGGAATATCTCATACTGGACCTCCTTCATCCTGCCATAGGCATCAAAATGTTTAGTGTGGGTCATGACAGCAGTGGTGATAATCTGGTTGATGTCGTAGTAAATGACCCCAAATTTACCAAATTGCTCAGTTTTGCCTGACACATCGTCGTACCTGTAGAGATCAATAGGCAAAGGTGTCTCGTTGATGACCGCTTGCATGCTGGTCACCCGGAAGCTGTTGTCATAGTTATAGTCAAAGCGTGCATTCACCATGCCCTCCTCAGTGAAGCGGAAAATCTGCCGGTCAATGAGGGGTCCTATCTGTCTGTACCTGATTGTGCAGGTGAACCCTTCATTCTGCAGGTTTATGGTCTTCAGCATGCCCGCAGTCTCGTCGTACGTGAAACTGATCTTTGTGGTGTCATAGAGCATCTCAGCTAACTTAGACAGCTTCCCATACTTGTAGATGACACGTCTCCCTGTGCCCAAGTACAAAGTGTGGAGGAGCTGCTCATCCTCTGTGAAGTCCTGAATTACTGAGGCATTGCCTTCTGGTGGCCGGTAGATGTTCCTGTAGTAACCAATGGAACGAATGGTTTCCAAAGTCTGACGGGCAACGTTGGGCATGGTCACCGAGGACAAACGGTCATTCTTGTCAAACTCAAAGATGTACTGTCTCTGGCTGTGAAGGAGCAGCACCATGGACTGGAAAGGAAGAAGAAAAGTATAGATTATATCCCTGTTTTTCCAGCAAAATTATACTCTCATGAAACCTGTAAGATTCCTCAATCCAAAGAGCAGGACAAGTAGGACAAATCTTTGCACAAATAGAATTCAACAGTGAGAGGTAAGGAGCTGCACATGGCACATCAAGTATCCTCAAACAAGAGTGGGTCAGTGGAAGAAGCAGTTAATGAAGGGAGGAAGGTCTAAGTTCAGAATGCTCAGTTTTTCAAATCACTACCCTACAGCTGTCTTACCAAATTTCTTGTGCCAACAGCCTTTGAAAACTAACTAAAAAGAATTGGTAGAGATACTTAAATAATGCTTGAAAAAGTATCTCTCAACACCTTCCAGTGCTTAATTAATTCATTATGTCAATCTATCTTCTATTGTCCTCTTCCTCCAAACTTCTGCCTGCATGCTTATTTGTTCTGTCATTTTTATTTTTTATTTTTTTGTGTATAACAAACATTCCACATAGATTGCATAATACAAGGAATAAGTCGATACTTTTTCCTTTTTAAAATATGTGGCACAACTACAGTTTCCTTAAACCGTTTTAGGGATAGGTGCTGTTCAAAAACCAGGAATAAAAAATTCCAGTCCCAGGTATATAGCATATGCATCTGTGGGTAACTGGGCAGTGTAATGCTGAATGGTAATATCCAGAAAATGTAAGTTCCATGCTAACCTAGAGTGCAGGCCTTGGGAAACACTGCAAAGCGTGCTCCAACAGTGTGGCTGAATTAATGACTTACTATTAATTACATTTTTGTAAGTAGGAATGGACCACTTGAAGAAGGCATAAGCTGTTTTTAAATGGAAAATCCTACTGGAAATTCCTTCTGTTCACTCTGCTGACTTTATCTGAGCATATTTTATATTGCAGTCAACTCAATAAAGCAAGATTATGCTTAAAAAACCACAGGTCAAAGCTTCACAGTACACATGCTCTCAGCATGACTGGGAGAACAAAACATCTCAGGCAATTTTGAACTGCTCTGTGGTGGTCTGGCACCAAAGCCACTATGTGCACCTTGGTGGGACAGAAGAGGAGGACTGGACCATAAGGACCAGCAATTACTTGAGGTGAAGGAGTGCAGCTGTACTGATGTCAAAGGAGTAAAGCCCATGTGCCTCAAATGCACTATCTCTGAGTGGTAAGAGCGCTCTTACCTTCTCCAAGTAGGTGTAGCTCCATGATTTACCATCAGCAAAGATTCTGGATGTAATTCTGCCAGACTGATCGTACTCCATCCTCTCTGACATTGTGCCCCTCTGAATCCCTGCAATGTGTCCTCCTGGGGAATAGGTGACATTGACTCCGTTCAGTCTGCTGCTGGGTGACCAGAGACTGGGCCTCCCTGCCTGGTCGTAGAGGATGCGGAGTGTGAACTTGCGGTGGTCATCATAGATTTTCTCAGTCCTTGTCACGCGATCAAAGTCAAGGGACAGCAGGTTTCTGTTGTGAACCTACAGGAAAAAGAGGGAAAATTAGGAAGCTGGAAACAGTTTAAGTTAGAAAGACTAGCCTTGTTTCACCAAATGCCTCTTTACACCAGACCAGAAAGTATCCAGCTGCTTACTGCCACTGGATAAGACACAATTTTTAAAGCGAAGAGTTGTCCTAACATTGTTTTTATTGACTTCAGTGAGGAGAGAGGCAGAAGTACAGTACTTTTGATACATCATCACAGTAAAGGAATATTGCTCATATCCCAAATCTAAGTTTAGGACTGCTACAGCAGATGTGACCTACAGTACACAGAATGACAACTTGTTGCAAGGAGTATTTCCAAGATATTCTACTTATCAAATGCAGCATATGGAGTCTCTTGCTTTCATGTGCATCAAAAAACACTTGTAGAAAAGAGATGGATGTTGTGCCAATATAGCAGAAATCAGTGTTTTTCTCTGAGTTTACTGAATATAATGCAGGCATTGGAAATTAAGTGTTTCCCCTGAGATGAAATATGGAGGCTTTAACCACTGTAGATGTTATCCAGAGCATGAACCTTCCTGTAAGAGCTGGAGCTTTAGCTTCATTGTTCTGGGGTTATTCAGAGTGGCATAATTATACTCTGGTCTTTGGAAATTCAGAGGCACTGGAGGTAAGCAAAGGTATCTACTTCAAAGGCAAGAGGAGGAATACATTTTGACTTAGGGATTGCAGTGCACAACAATACATAAAGGAGCTGATGACACAACTCATACTTAGCCATGTGTGCAAGGAGACTTACAAAGCCACATTACCACTGCAGAGAAGTAATGGTTTGAAAGCAAGGAGGAAAGCCAGTACTCCCAGTAGGAGCTTGGCAGTGAGGATAGCTCTTTCTCCATTCCACCACTTACAAATCTCTTTCTGCTAGTGAACTTCTTTCTTCTGGAAGGGTTTAGATTCTTCTTGTATGGATCTCAAACTCCAAAGGCCTGACTTGGTTTTCAGTTCTCTTTGCAGCCCTTTAGCTACAGTCAGTAAACCAGAGTTTGCTGCTTGCTGTGAGGTTTTCAGATCAAGTTAAAAACACTGCCATATCCTGCTCTGGGTAACACTAACACTCCTGACTGGGAGTGTTCAAAAATATGGAGATATGGCACGTGAGGACTTGGTTTAGTGGTGCATATGGTGGTGGTCCTTAGTTTAGTTCAACTTGTAAGACTTTGCATGGTTGGACTTGAGGATCTTAGAGGTCTTTTTCAACGAACAATATCTAATTTTATAATGCTGCGACCTGAGTGGTGCTCTCTGCCCCTTCCAGCTTGGAGCTTGGCCATTTGCTCAATGGACAAGGATGTATGACTGAACTCCTATTGCATTTTTAGTGATGTGGGAGCATCTGAAAGCTAAACAGCAAGAGAAAGGATGGGGTTCAATCAGCAGAGAAGAAGTTCCTCAGCCCTGGAAGAAAAGGAGAGGGAGAGGCTGAATCACTGCAGTGCCTTTGCCGTGCATGGGCACACATTTATGCTGAAGCCCAGGGAATGGCGACACCAGAAAGCCAGGATTCAAAAGAAGGTATCCCAGGAGCTGTAGAGAGAAGGAATTCTAGCCATGATGTAAGTGTGAGGATGATGTAAGAGAAGACGCAAGTGCAACAACAATTTTCAGTTTATGAATAACAAGGGTAAAAGGTAGGTAAGACTTGAGAGAAGAAACTGTAGAAAGGCAGACAATGCTTTAATTAAATATGTGTGAAATAGAGTGTAAATGTGCAATGGGAGAGAAGAAATCAGCCACTGTAACAGGGAAGCTGGAAAATAATTAAAAAGGTATCAAAACTCTTAAGTACAGATGCACATGTGTAACTAAGAGGAATTTAGTATCTCCTAGGTGCTTGCTGCTATAGAAAGAGAAACACGAGTGGCAATTCCTTGCAAAAAAAGAAAAGCAAAGCAGGAAGTAATAGCATCTGCCTCACATACATTCACAGAGCAGCTCCATCCTGGCAGCTGCAGCTTCTTCTGCTCCAGGTCTTTGCCAAGTAAGTTGGAAAGAGCTCTTCTAGGGCTGGAACAGTAATCCAGGCTGAATGAGGTCTTCCTGAGAAATATGTTAGCAGCAGTGCCATTCACTGGGCTGGAGGGACCAAACAGCAGGTCCCTGGATAGCTCTTTAAGCTCAGTCCAAATGTCTATATCCCCTGACTGGTGCCATAAATTGTTCCACCCTCCCTATGCTCTGGCAAACAACGTCTGTGCGGCTAGTTGAAACCAATTTCCCTTTATCTGTATTTTATTTTTTAATGATTTGTTTTCTTCTGCTCTCTTGGTGTACTGTCTCTTTTACTGAGAAGTGCTGCAGTGCTAACAGTAACCCCTCAAGGTGATGAGCAAAGTGATCTCTACCCTGCCAGTAGCCTCTGAAGAGGGTCTAAATCTTTCTCATACTTGTTCAAGGGCATGCCTCGTATGGAAGTGAATTTTCTGCAGAAGAACTGACAGGGCTGCAGGCTGCAGTCCAATAACTGTGTTTTATGGTGAGGAGCTAAATAAGGGGCCATCCTCCATCCCAGACCTCATCCTGGAATGGAGTCTGAAAACCTACAAAAAGGTTTTGCCCCTCAGAGCGTTTGACAAGGCTTGTGATCGGCACAGGATCAAGACAGGGTAAATTTAAATCCACAGCTCACAGTGGATTTGACATCCCCTTTAAAATGTGTGAGAGACTAAATTTAACCGCAATCTCACGTTCCACAGTTCTTTACTCAATAGCTTAGCTTCCTCTGCAAAAAAGGAGCAAAAACACACCACCATCTCTGATTTCTCCAATGCTTCCTTTGGTACTCCTTAAGCTTAAATGATAATTAAACAACATGCATTGATCTCCCTGGGAACAGAAGAGCACAAAAAGGGAGCGGATTCTCATGAAAACAGCCTGGCAACCTTCTCAGCAGATGAGGGCAAAAAATACTCCTGCAATAAGAATTCCAGAAGCCAAGAAGATCCACATGATAGATGGCTACCTACAAAGGAACTTCCCCAGTAAACTACTAAAACTATTGGAGAGGCCATAGCCAGACCTCAATGTCTTGCAGAAATTGTGGCGATCATCCCAGACCATCTTTACTAGTTAGAAGGAATGGTTAGCATTAACCAGGAGTGGTTGGCACCATATCTCTCTCTGGTCATATCAGCTCTGGGGATTCCTGGGATACTAGGTCTTGATACCACCATTAACCTGCTGCCAAGGTCTTGGGGAAAAAAAAGTGACTTATGACAGGAGTTACCATGGTTAAATAAATAGAAGAACTAAGCCAGCAGCTCTGTCTCTTTTTGCTGTCATATTTGCACTATTGTCAGAGATTATTTTACATCCTACTTTATTGAAAAACTCAATTTTGTTTCATAAAAAAGAAAAAAAGGGGAGGAGTGCTGTTCCTTGAAGCAGGAACCTGCTGCATTAAACTAATGCTCTCTCTGCAAATGGAGTCTGTTGCTGCTGTTGGCCAGGGATGGGTGGAATTCATAGCCAGAAAATCTGCAGAGATATCTCACTGGCAAGTGGGTGGATAGAACATCACAACTTTTCATGGGGTGTGTGGGACAGCAGAAGTGAAAGGGGCTGCTTTAACACATTTGAGCTTCTTTCCAGTTGCCTGGCTAAGTACAGAGACAGGTCTGCACTGGTGGAACAGGGAAAAAGGTAACAGGGCTGTCCTCTTTCCTTTCATCTGTGTAGAAGTCCCTGCTCTGTGCCTTTTCCATGCAATAAGGAACTGTGTATTGTATTATTTCCTAGGGAGAGTCAGGGAGGCAGCTGTGAAAGTGGCTTCATTGTGCTGGGAGCTGGCCAAGCTCACAGCAACAGGTTGCCAGTCCCCAAGAACACTGTGGGAGGAAGAGACACAACTCATAAAAAGTGGACCCTTGTAATGACAGCAGAAAGGATCACCCTTTTACAGTGTCCAGATCCTGTTGTCCTCACTTCAAAGGTTTCATAGAATGATGCTGGAGCCTCTTTGGGATGCTCTTTCCCCATGGAGCACCACATCTTTGCTGCTGTCTCATGTGAGCAGTAGGGTGAGGGGAGAGGGAAAGTAGTAACTTAGTCACATATAGCAGAAAATGGTAACATTTCCCAAAATGAACAAAAACGGGTTGAATTTAACTTTCCTAAGTTTCTCTCCTGCCAGGGAAAGCAGCAATTATTGGTGTGAGAGAAGAGGGGGATATCACACAGAGAATATGTTAAATGCTGTGCAATCTCTGGGGAGGCAATTAGCACCTTGCAGGTTTTTGTACCAGGGGTGCAGATGCTGCCATGAACACACAGACACACAGCTTAAAACATCTTGTACACCCTCAGCTACTTTGAACCCCTGAACACAGCCATAAATGAGTCCTTCGACCATGTAAGGTGCACTTCTGCTTCACTAGAAGGACCCTGATAGGCTCAAAATGTGAATAAATGCTGGCAGATTTATAGGGATACCAGTAACTAGCCTGAAAATTGATTTTGCAAGTGTTTTTCCAACTGTAGTACAATATAAACCACAGAATATTTGAATCTACTGTTTGAATCTACTGTAAAAATTTTGGGAGACAAAACTATACAGGCTGCTGAGCTGTGGCTAAATGAGTGAAAACTGTTTTGAACATCAAATAGCTATGACCCAGCTGCAGATTTCGGAAGACCCTCTCTTTTCAGAAAAAGAAGTTTCTGAAAATTTCATCAGTTATGAAAATAAAATAAAATAAAATAAAATAAAATAAAATAAAATAAAATAAAATAAAATAAAATAAAATAAAATAAAATAAAATAAAATAAAATAAAATAAAATAAAATAAAATAAAATAAAATAAAATAAAATAAAATAAAATAAAATAAAACTTCCAAGACAAACCCAATAAAAAAACGTGGTGACAACTGGTCTGCAGATACACAGCAGTTCACACTGAAAGAGCAGCTTCAGATTTCATTACTGCTTGCATTTTTTCTTCTGGTAACAAAATATGAGGCTATTGATGCATGGGGAAAACAACAGAGGCTGGAGTGGAGAGATTTGAAGAAAAATACTTGAGAAGTGTGAGCAAGGAGAGATGGGAAAAATCACACCAAAGTGGCAGGGGTCATGCAGCAGGGAATAGGGAGAGGTGAAGAGCAAGGACTGGGAAACACATATCCTGAAACCAGAGCATTGATATTTACTGCCAAGCTTAAGTGTGAATACATAGCTGCAGTCCTTTTGCTGTGGTGGCATTACACAGCACTAAGCATTTTTCTCAGAGGGTCTGAATTTGCCAGGTGCTGAGCAGCTTCCCAGGAACCGTTCATCAGCCTGTGACTCTCAGACTAGCAAGGAACAGGGTGAGTGCACAGGACTTGCTATTACAAGTTCTCAGCTTTTCCAGCAGTTAGCAGACGAATTACAGCTTATTGAGCAAGATCTTTAAACAGCTCTGACAAGTATGAGGTGCATTGTGCGGAACAATGTTTTCAAAACACATCAGTCTCAAGCACAGAAAGGTCTGGGCACTCCTGGAGGGAGAGTACTGTCGGGCTGGAGCTGCTTGTAACACTTCAGGAAACAATAGCAATTGTGGCGCAATAGTTTGCAAGCCCAGTTCTACAACAGAGTCAAAAGACTTGCAATTTCAGGAATCCACAGTTTTTTCTGAGGTTTCCCAATGAACAGTATTCATAGAATCACTGAATTGTTTGGGTAGGAAGGAGCCTTAAAGATCTTATAGTTCCAACCTCTTCCACTAGACCAGGCTGCTCAGAGCCCCACCCAACCTGGCCTTGAACATTTCAAAGGGTGGGGAAGCCACATCATCCCTGGGCAGCCTGTGCCAGTGTCTCACCACCCTCACAGCAAGCAATTTCTTCCAAATATCTAATCCAAACCCTCTCTTTATCTGTTTAAATTCATTCCCCACTATGCCCTTGACCTAAGTCCCTCTCCAGCTCTCTTGGATCCCCTTTAGGTAATGGAAGGTGCTCTAAGGTCTCCCTGGAGCCTTCTTTTCTTCAGGCTAAATAACCCCAGCTCTCTCAGCCTGTCCTGATATGCTTAGAAGGCTTTTCTATCACTGCCAGCAGCATAGGTAGAAAACACCTGCACTAACTGATGTGGTATTTTATAGTTATGACTGTCCCTGGCTTGCTTAAGCAGCCTGAGATGATGGTTAAACCTGTGGTGTCTGATGGGAGGTCACACATTTCCAGTGATGCAGAGGACTGGTAGGGAGATCAGCAGTACCACCTTTGATGGCTAAGGGAACATCAGCACATAAGGAGTCAGCTGGAGTTCTGACTGTCATAAAGGTCATGTCACTGAGGGTGAACAGCCAGTCCTCTGTCCTGCAGCTCCATCCCTATTGCAGACAATACAAATCACACTCATCCCTTCCTGCCATGAGACTGGGGACTGATGAGATGGGAAGTGCTCACTCACCCTCAGCCGGCGTCCAAAGACAGTGACTTGCCCTCTCGCTTGCTCCTTCCTCTGCCTCCACTCCACGAGGTTGAGGCCATTGTCGATGGGCAGGGTGACATTCCTCTTCCCCACCGTGGGGTTGACGGTGCCAGCCAGCAGATGTGGCTCGGTCTGCAGGGCCACCTCCATGCCATTGGCGAGCATCAGTCTGAGGGAGCCGTCAGCACCGATGTAGTAGCTGTTTCGGACTTGGTCTGAAGACAGAAAAGAGTTCTCTGGTGATACAGCTCTGCCTCTTCATTTCCTTCCTTACCTAGGCTGCATCAGCCTTTTGGGTGGTTGTAACCAAATGCACTTTTTTCCCACTCAGCCAGAGCAAAACACCGGTTTCATGAGAGAAAGTAAACATGGACAATTGCTTTTTCATTCTGATGAGGTTTGACACCTCATATTATTGCAGAAAGTCTTGCACAGGTTAAAAAAGTGAAAAAACTGTGTAAGACCTTACCAAAGGATACAGGTTCAAACATCTCCCTCTAGGCTAAAACACTGTGTGATGAGATAATTGTTTTAAATCAGTCTGACTGAACTTTCCACGCTTTTATATCCTAAAGATCTTAATTTCACAACAGTGTATGAGAAAGTGGAGCCATCTACTTTCCTCAGCTCATTCACTGTCTCACAAGTGACAGGAAATTGCACAGCAAGTTAATGTTAACCAGTTCCCCAAACAACAGCCAAATCCTTTCCCTTGAGAAAGCTTTCAGGAGGCAACTGAAGTTCTCATGTTTGGAGAGAAAGCTGAGGCATTAAGCTCCCACATGTCTCTATACATCTGGCCTCCACTAGCTTCTGAAAGATCAGATTTTGAGGCCAGTATTTGGGAATTCAGGAGTTGAACAGAAGAGCAATCTCGCTTCTACATCATTCAGGAATCAGGCAGGCTGAAAGCCCATCCTTTGAATCCTCAGCTGGCATTTATCTCCACAGAGATAAATGAAGGGTAAGAAAGCATGAGACTTACTCAATGCAGAATGGCTTTAAAAACTTATTATACAAATATTGCCTTATCTGAAGCTCCTCAAAAGCTGGAAATATTACCATTTCTGTCTCCCAGGCTGCCATAAACTCTTAATTGTGAATAAAACCACCATTATGTGTTTTTCCTTTCTGAGGCAAGCTGGGTTTTGTTCGCAAGTTGCTCTGCCATAGCTCAGCAGGAAACAAAATCACAGTGAAATTACCATTTCTTGTCCCCAAGAAATAGACCAACAAAGAGCATAGTTAGGTACAGTTAGGGAAGGAAACCTGAAACCAACTGGTCCTTTTTTGTGTGGATCTCATCCTGCTCCTGTGGTAGTCAGCTGGAGTTCTGAGACCTCAGCAGAACCACTGCTCAGCTTTACACGGCAGTGACAGTGAAACCACTGGGGCACAGGATTTTGGCAAAAACATACAGCAGTGATCCACAGTGTATATCCAAGTATTTTAGCTCTACCAGTCAGTATGAAATTTAATGGTCTTTGACATAGACTCCAGCCAGATCAAACCCCCTCCATGCTTGAGTCTGCAAATGGAGAGAAGAGCCAGCCAGTTGGCTGCCACACCTTTCTCAGATGCTTGATTTGATATTAAAGTATTAGGAGATGTACTTTAACTCAAATCAGTGAAATATCCCTGAATAGTGAATATATTCCTCCCTATTTTTTTCTTCACTAGGAAGAAGAAGAAGAAGGCTTGAAGGATTGCATGAAATTAATTAGACACATGATGTTCTCTTCTTGTTACATAAGCACCACAGAAGGGTTATTGTCACCAGTGCTGTGGTACAGTGTGGGGAATGTAAATCCTCTACTTTTAACATTTTCCCAAGAGAAGACTCTTCCTTAGCTCTGGAAGGCATTTCTCAAGGGCTACATGAAGTCCGTGGGCCATTGGATGCTGTATTTTAGGCTGCTTTGGCTCTAGGGCACTACTGCCCTACTTTGGCAATGAACAAATGCTCACTTTGTCACTAGTCCAGAAGAAAAAAATCCCACTGGAGTGTTGATGTGGCTGCTGTAAAAGCTCCTAAATCCATCCTACAGGAATTTGCAATCTTTTGAAAATGTCTTCTCGGATATCACCTGTTCAGAGTGTGATCCAGGTTTCCTGAAAGGTTCACCAAGCCATCTATTCTGCAACATTATCCAGATCTTTGTTTAAAGTGAGTTTCTTCAGACCCAAACAGTTTCATAATTTTATACTTCTGAAGATAGTTAAGCTGTTTGTAATTCTTCATATCCTAATGGCCAGAATGTCCCTGTGCTGGAGGGCAGGACAATGACAGAATTGACTGTGGCACTATTATGCAACTGTGCCTTCAGCGCTGAGTGTATAAATCACACCACAGTCAATTTTGTCACTAAAGGGTCCCCAACAGTGGGCTCTATTGCTTAATTAGGTTCTTGAGGTGAAGCCAGCCTCATGTCTGTGCACTTGCCACACATTTTAATATGAGTGAGATGGGGTGGGATAGGTTGCATCTGTCTTACAGGCTCAAGTAAGGAATAAGAAAGTTATGGTGTTTCCCTACAGGAATATAGGGACAGCCCGAGGGGGCTGGAACCCTCTCAGCTGCTCTCTCCAGAAGGGTAAAAGCAGTGTTTCAGGCAGAGCAGGCACTTTCTTTTAGGAAAGGTTGACGCTGTTACAGGGACGGGGGAAGGAGATTGTATCTCAGAAATGTGGGAATAAATGTTACTCTGGAACATGCTTGCCCCACTTAGAGCAGTTTGCTCCTCACAAGGAGAAAAGATGTTTCATACCCCATTGTAATCAGCCACAGTCAGAGTGAATGGAATCTGGGATAAAGAAAGCAGAGTCTGAAAGTTCCTTTCCTCTCCGCAAGCCCCAAGGAACAGGCGTGATAGCTCATCCTGATCCTAAGGATGCTTCAGCTTTCAGAACCTGGAGATCAATGCTGATTGTACTGTTTGTGCAGTACAGGTTCTGCTGCTACCAGCATGTCAGCACAGTGCTCGCCTGCTATTTGTTCCTCTTTTATTTCCAACTTCCTTTCCTTTTCCTCCACCTAATCAGTCCTCTGCTTCTCACCTTGCTACCACAGGCACAACTGTGCTCATTTCCCACAGCCACCAACTGGTCTCACCAGTCCTACCCCACCTGTCCATTTCTCCTTTGTTCCTCTCGACACCAATTCTTAGATCAAACATATACATTTTGAGCACAGGGATGGTCATTTTTCTGGATGCTTCCTTGTGAATGTTTGAAACGCCAGTGAATAAAGAATCAGATCTCCAGCAACCAGCTGGAAGCCTGTTCCAGGAAGGGAGCAACTGTTAAGTCAGAAGCCATTAAGAGACTGAAGCAAAGGGGTTGGCTGGAAGTGTGGCTTGATTTATGCAACCCTTTTAGTTACAACAATAATGGTAATGATGATGGAGGACTGCAATGCACGAGCCTGCACAGTGAGAGGACTGGCTGGGAATGGAGCAGAAAAACAGCTGCAGAGCATCCACTGTGCAAGGGAATGAGGCCAAGTAGGTGTCAGAGTGTCTGTACCAGCACGTGGGGAGCTCTGGGGCACTGAGAATGCAGGTGATTTTTCCTGCTGGGATTACCAAGATGATGCCTGTTTCCTGATGGATAATCCATTGTGTGCAGCTCGGTCAGGAGAGGGATGGTGGCACAACTCACCTTGGAGCAGGGTGTAGAAGGCCCCTGATGCTGACAAATTGGTGGTTATCGTAACATCATCCTTGCTGGAGGTTTCCACCTGGACATGCACGGAGCTGTCGGTGTCACTGCGGAAGCTGCTCACTTGGCCAGTAGGGAAGGTCACGTTGGTCAGGCGGCCAAAGCTGTCGTATCTGAAAGAGAGAACGCAATGAACTCAACAGCATCAACAGAGGAACAATCATCCTACAGAGCAGAGACCAATCCTTCAAGTCATCATCCAGGTTTTTCACAGAGAAAAATGCACTGTCACGCTTTCAGACAGTCTTGACATTTTTGGCCTCATGAGAAGAAAATCACAGCTTTTAGCTGAAGAAAATGAAGCAAAGAATAGAAAATTACTAAATAAATCTTGTATTTTAACAATATTTTCCCAACACTCCTCACCTGCACTATGCTTCTTGTACACAAGAGTATCTTTATTTCCCATTTACTATGCTGTGACTTACAGAAAAGAACTGGCTTGTACGTCCTGAGGAGCAGAACTAGGATCTCCTGAAGGCCACCAACTCATTTGTCTGGTTGTGTCCTGAGCTCAGCAATTTATTTGAATTTTTTTTTCCCTGTCTAATTTTAAAAAGTTAAATACAGCTGAACCCCCATGTCTACCTTTTACTGTTCCTAGTACCATATGGAAGGACTGATTTAAAATTGTAAAAAAGCACACCAGTTTTCACCCCTACTGTGTCCTTGGCTTTTCCAATGAGGAATCAACATAAGCACCATCTGGGAAGGTTTCTGTGATGTGGACACCATGTACCAAGGCCCAGGTAAAATAAGCTTCCTACACACAGGTCCCACAGCAGTTAACAAGCTGGGGGAGTTATTTTTTGATAAAAAGAGAAACAGACACATGTGTCTAGAGCCCTCCTGAGTTAAGAGAGCAAACACATCAGTATGCGTCCCATCTGTGGCATTACAACAAGGTTCACAGACCCAGGAGGTTGGCAAGGGACCTGTGCAGTGATGTTATTGTAGCTGAAATGCAGAGCAATAGGGAGCTCTACTGGCTAATCTCTGGAGGGCTGTTGCAACTTCTGATGAGGTGGACATTCAGGGAAGGGGTATTTAAATAGTTAGGGAGAAACAGAAAAATTCTAGCATATCAATCAGGCATAAATGTTTGACTTTTTTCAAGTCCAGCCCACAATTATTTTAAGAATAATTAATATGAAACTAAGTAGATCATATGAAAATTTATCACATAGGGATGCAAAATAAATGGTGGGCAAGCAGAGATCTTGTTCTCCTGTGCTACCCAGCAGTGAGCTTTTGAAGGAATGAAGTGTCCAGTGAAGGGCACCATTCCTCAGAATGACAAAGGAATGTAAATGATAAATTAAGGGTAACAAGCTTAGAAAACCTGATGTAAGAGGCAAAGCCAAAATAAAATGTTCATTCAGAAAAAGGGAAACAAGGATGTAAGAAGAACACCCTGAAATGGGTGTTCTGAAGAGGATTATAATAAATTGCTTATTATGTCTACTGAGGATGCAACAGAAAGTAAATGGAAACAATGAAAATTCAGGTTAGAAGCTGTAGAATATTTTCAAGGCCCACGGTTGCTCCAAGCAGAGGAACAGATGGAGCACTGGAAACCCTACTGCCCAACTCTTTTAAGAATAATTTAGAGAAATGTCTTAGAGGGGATCTGGATACAGATAATCAGACCTTGGAGTGAGCAGATGGTTGAGGAGCTCCTGATGCTTTTCTTTGGGACGACTCTGAGCTGGGGAATAAGAAAATACACCCTATCTAATAACAAAACCCAGAAACCAAGCCAAAACCCAAGGAGAAGAGGGGAGTGGAGGGAAAAGGAGGACTGGGAGAAAGGAAAGGAAAGGAAAGGAAAGGAAAGGAAAGGAAAGGAAAGGAAAGGAAAGGAAAGGAAAGGAAAGGAAAGGAAAGGAAAGGAAAGGAAAACTTGAACTTCAAGATTGAACTTGAGAGACCCATGAGCAGTCACTGGACTGGCTCTGCACTATACAGAAAAAAATTTGTCTCCTCTTCCACTCTAATTTTTGCAGCTTTGAACTGTACCAATACTTCACATTTGAAATATGGTGGCAGTGATTAAATGTGAGGGATGGCAGGTTGAAAAGATGACTTTTGCCCAAGTTTAATATTTAGGTTATAGTGACTAAGTGGATGACCTCCTTGCAGATCTCCCCAGCCCTCAGGTTTGGAGACAGCATCACATGAGGCTTTTCTTTCCCACAGAAAGAAAAGGGAGGTAGTAAGATAGAAGAAAGCATTTGCCCTCCACAGCCAGCCTATCAGTCATGGACTATCCAAGCCTTGCCTTTTCCCTCCAATATCGTAGTGATCAATCAGCCACTTGTAAAATGGAAAAGAAACAAACAAAACTACCAAGAAAAGGTTGAAAACAGGACTGCATTGCAGGAGTTTGGCAGAGATCAGCTGAAGCTTTTCCAAGCAGCTAGCAGCACAAAGCCTGGATCTGAGCTGCACCTCCATGCAAGAGCCAGAACTAAAGTGCTCCCAGTACCAAACAATTTACTCCAGATTTGTGGCTGCACTGTTTGCACTGAGACAAACATGTTTTGCTTGTACTGTCTCCAGTCACCTGTACATCTCCTCCTAAACCTGCATATGAATCTTAAACAGAAAACTTCACAGGCAGTCTCCTTACCCCATCTGATGAGACAAGACACAAGGGATAAGATTTGGTCTCTCCCGAGCAAAGAAAACATTATTATAATTGAAGGTGTGTTGTGTAACACCCCAAATTCCTTCTACCACAACATCAATAGTCCTATATATATATAAACCAGTCTGAACTGGAAGGGTAGAATCAAGTTTGCAAACGTTCTGAAATTTCAGTAAGATGAATCTGAATTTGGCACCTCTGACTTGGTGGATTAGTAGGTGTGAGGGATTTATTTGTATTGTTTCATTTAGATTTTAGAAATTACCTGCTCCTAAAAGTAGGCCTGATTCTGCCTCCTAAAAATATTGTCACAAATCTGGATGTGTTGCACAAATCTGGAAGTCTAACAGGTGTGTTTGGTGTAACAGGAGTATAAAAGGAAGCAGGTCTGCAGATTAGGGAAATAAGGAGTGCAAAAGCCAGGATGCGGGCAGAGAGCTTGTTCATGTGACAAGTGCTGAGTCAATGTTCTGTGAGTCACAGCTTTTTATGCTAATTGAATAGCACTCAGAAAAATGCTGAGAGTCAGCACAAAACCTTTACTCCATGCAAGTCCTACTTAAGTGCTCCAAAGAAAGCCTCATAACCCTGTGGATACTCAGTTTAAACAGCCCCCAGCAGCAGAGACAACCAATTCCTTATATTCATCAAATCACAGAAGTACAAATTGTTTTGGGGTGAAAGGGACTTTAGAGATCATCTTGTTTTGCCCATCTTCCTATGGGCCAGAACATCTTCCACAAGATCACATTGCTCCAAGCCCCATCCAACCTGGCCTTGAACACATCCAGCAATGGAGCAGCCAGATCTCCTCTGGGCAGCCTGTGCCAGTGCCTCACCACCCTCACAGGAAAGAATTTCTTTCTATCATTTACTCTAAAACCTACCCTCATTCAGTTTAAAGCCATTCACCCATGCCTTAATGCAGAATGCTCTTATTAAGAGGCAAGTAGTGCCTTTTTACATAATATTATGTAGTGTAAAATAATTTTATATAGTATTTATGTAGTGCCTTTTTAATAACATTTTTATAATATTCCTGGACTTCAAGCTTCTAGTACCCTCACAAATGGCTATCCACCTCTGTTGGGCAAATAAATATTATTTGCAAATATGCAACTGGACAAATCTGCCAGTACCCTCTCCTTGTGCAAATTAGGTTAAAATGGCAAGAAAAAAAAAAAAAAAGAATGAAAGAGTGTGGTGGCGCCTAGACCTCCGTGCACACATTTTTCTTGTAAAGTCAAAATAAGTACAATACACTTAATTTACACTGTTACATTTTTACAGCTGTACAAAACTCACAGTACTTCATCAAAATCAAGGACTTCCATTTGGGACTTTGGATCCTGAGAAACAAGGCTCCTTTTGGGCCACAACAGTCTGAAATGATCTGCTGGAACTGGTTTAAGATGACTGCAGAAGTACATTAGACTTTTGGCACATCCTTAGTCACCCCATTAACCTCCTTCAGCAGGAACTAGGACCATCTGTGTTTTCTGCATGTGCCCAGCATCCAGACAGGGACCTGCCAAGGACTGGCTCTGGGGGGGACAGCTCACTGCTTAGCAGCCCCAAGGAGATCCTGCCTTACAAAGGCAGAAAGATGAGAAGGTAGGACAATTAGGGATAAGAAGGTAGGACACTGCTCTCATTTGTATTATTATTTTTAACTGGTGACAGATGAAGTGTAAAATGCTCACGTCCAGACTAAAGCTCCTTTTAGCACTGTGGTGGCAACGCAAATGGAGTTGTGGGAAACCCATTAGCACGAACACACACAGCATTTTCTTCTTGGCAAGCAGTTCTTTTTATCTTTTCTGGTTTTTACTCAGAACTGGACCATTTTCCCCTTTCCCCCCTGATTTAGCTCGCACAACACATACCTGAAATCATTTATCACATACCCACAGTCTCACACCCCAAAGAGATAATATGCTTAACAAGTTAAACATGCTGGTTCCTTCCACCTCTGCTTTCAGCCCTATAAAGGCCCTTACAGGGCACACCTCATCTTGGAGAGGAAGGCCACGAGACTGGCTGTTATGTAGCTGCAGGTGTGCCCTGGTATTTGCAGTAACATAAATCTCTGCTAGTCACCTCATTTTGCAGCTAAGCTGCCTAG
This sequence comes from Thryothorus ludovicianus, assembly GCA_013397245.1. Taxonomy (NCBI): domain Eukaryota; kingdom Metazoa; phylum Chordata; class Aves; order Passeriformes; family Certhiidae; genus Thryothorus; species Thryothorus ludovicianus. The sequence continues at coordinate 21,050 of VZTB01005027.1, forward strand.
CCTGTTTCCACAGCATCAGGATTTAGGGCTGGGCCAGTTTTCATCACAGCCTAAGACTTCTGTGTTCTCCAAATGCTCTGAAAGCCCCAGAATTAAGGAAATACTGAAGCATGGGAGTGCACACAGCAGCCACTTGGAGAAATGAATCCATCACCTGCTAACACAGCTGCTGCCTTCCATTCAAACCTGCTGCAAAGCCTCAGCACTTACAATTACAGTGGCAATTATTAGGCCAGCAAAAAAAGCTGTTGCCATCCATTCCCAATTGGAAACGTATTTAGCTAAGGTTCAATGCACAGAATTAAAATGGTATTTGGTGCTTATGAGGTCTAATTGTTGGCTTGTAAACATTCAGAGCTTTCATTTATCACATTACCATTGTGTAGAGACCTGGACCTTGGGAATTAAAGAGCATCCTAAGTACTATCTATTCAGAAATCAATTTCTTGCCTGAGTTTCTGCGTTTCCTCATTTTAGCTTCTTCACATTTCATCAGCCTTTTAAAACACAAGTCAAATAGATCAGAAAAAACTCACTATAATAATATTGCATTTAGTGCCAAAATGTCTAAATGGACCTTGCAAACTATATTTTGCATGTGATTATACCAACGTGCACCCAGTGCCTCTTAACAAGCTCGCTTCATCCCAATTTTTCAAACAACATTAAACACAACATTAAAAATAAATCTATAACAGACAAACCGATAATACTCAAAAATGCATGAAGGCAAGTCCTCTCCCTAATGACCAAAGGCCAGGTTGTGGTCACAGTCTGCTGAATTTTCTGGCTGCCTAAAAAAGAAGAGGAAGATCTCTTTCTAGCTTTTATGATACTCATAATTCCCTTGGTTCTCAACTAAACTTTGCTATTAGGCATTCATTTCAAGGCAGGGCAGTGGCTCAAAATGTGACCTCAGAATTTAGTAAGGGTACTGGAGACCTGCTATTTTATCATGGTACTGGAGTTTCACTGCAACTTTGTCAGAGGAACAGTAATGAGAATCTCATCATTTTATGTAGAAATTATGGAACAAGTGGAATCAAGAAATCTTGCTACAAGAAGAGGGAGGACAAAAACCAAAGGTGTTTCTCATACTCCAGTCTGCTGCAGTAGTACAAAACCCTCACTTGAATTACACTAAATCAAATCCTGTAAAACTCTGTGTATGACCCAATACATCACAGTGACACAGACCAGGGCACTGGCTTTGGCACCAAAAGCTGCTGGTGCTGGGGTGGGACCTCTGCTGAGCCCTGGGGGTCACTGGGAAGCCATTCAAGGTCCTCCTACAAGCTCAGTCCAGCTGGCTCCCACCTTCCATCCATTACAGTGTGTGAGGTTTGGCAGAGTTTGGTTCTCTGTAAAACAGCCTCCAGTGTTATGGGTCAAAGCTCCCCTTACCAGTCATCTGAAGATCTGGCTCCCTGAGACCCTTTGCCCTCCAGGCAGCTGTGAGCCACTTCTTGGGGAGTCCAAGAAAAGGATTTTTTGAATTTCTGTGCTTGGCTGGAGCAATGTGTGTTTGAGTGTGTATGGGCGGAGGTGACCTTCAAAACTAATTTGACACACAAAGAACCTAAGTAAAAGAGCCTCATCTGGGCTAAATAATGCATAGAAGGTTTGACTTTGGCTCAGAGGGAAATTGAATTAATGTACAGTGATAACATCTCAGTGAACTAATCAAGATAATTGCCGTATTCTTGATTTAAACAAATCCATTAATAAGAATTTCCGGATTCTGAAGCAGAAAAACAGCAACTGCTAAGAAACTTTGTAAAGGCTGGTAGCAATTTTTTTCAGGTCAAGTTGAAAAGCAGCAACAACAAAGCAGCAAGTAGTCACACAGCATCCTTTGTCTTTGACTGGAGGAGTTGAACAAGAAGTCGTTTCCCTGGCTGAGTTTCCAGATCAACTTCCTCTGCTGCTGATTATCACTGTCACTGTCACCAGTTCAATGGGAAGAAAAGTCTTTAATCCAGTTACTGGACAGATGAGCTGCATTGCATTAACTGACAGCTAATGTCAAGCCCACTGCAGGGGCAGGAAAGGTCTATATAATGCTAAACACCTCAAAGTAGTCATAGACAGGTCTTTGGGGACAGGCTAATTACTGTAGGGAGCAAAGTTTCACTCTCAAACAAAAAGGCAAATTGCACACCATTATACACAGTCTTACTCGGAGATAAACCTGATAAAACTGGATTGTTAGAGCAGGCTTGGGTGTAGGATGTGTGAAAGGCAGAGCTGTAAGCGCTGTGAGCAAGTATGTCACTGCTTGAAGCCAGCACCAGTCCCTTCCCACAGAAATGAAGGGACAATGAGCCAGTCCAGCAGGAAGCCTTGGAGGACCTGGATTCCCTGGTGTGCCCTGGAAAGAGACCTCCAGTACTGCATCAGTGTATCCTCCTTCCCTCCTTTCCAGAGTCACACCAATGAGCCCACGTCAGAGCTCTTTGCAGCCTTATGGTAAAAGCCAAGAAATGCTGTGGTAAGAACAGCACGTGGAAGAGAACCAGAGATGCTGGCTCTGTTGGCTGGAACTAGATGTTTTTTAAGGTCCTTTCCAATCCAAGCCATACTATGATGCTGTGATTCCATGATGAACACATGCAGTGATGCCACTTTCACAACACCACTGCCCTGTCATGTTGGGTTTCTGATTTATGGTCATTTGTAGACAGTCAGGTGAAGGTAAATGTTTTGAAGATGTTCTTCATGGGGCTACTGTAAAATGTAAACTTGCCATCTGGATTTACTTTACTCTCAACTTTTTAAGCAGTAGTGTCCAGCTTGCCCTGCCTGGGCCAAAAACAACTATTGTGTGCTGTGAGAAACATGAAACTTTTCCTCAGAGTCAGACTTGATGCCTTTACTTCTTTGGCCATGAGCAAAACAGAAATATGAACTTCACCCTTCCCCTCAGTCAGGACTGAAAACTACTTTAGAGCACCTTCCAGCCACTCATGTTCACAGGAATTCTCTAAATCACTTAAACCTTGTCAATGAATATTTCCTAATATTCTGATAGAGAACGCAATAACATGAAGGTAGTAAATGCTGATTTTATTTGGTTTATACCATCTTCTTCAGCTTCTTTGATAACAAGGGATTTAGACTTCATCCTGCTGTGCCTGCACTCATCCCTGCAGCTTGTGTTTGAGTCATGCAAATCCTCTGTCTGGTGAGATTATATTTTAAGAAAGGCATCAGAGTCCTGATCTAAGATACCAAGAAATGGAGAATATACTGTTTTCATGGTTGGTCACTCTACCAGTTAGGTCATCTCAGTCTTACAAAATTGCACTTTCTTGACAACTTGAATTTCTTCAGCCTTGCTTTCCAGCCCACACCCTTCTCAAGCCTTTCTCTGGTAGACTGAGAATCCCTCTCTAGGTGAGAGCTTTGGCTGATGTGTTGTAACCTGGACACTTCCCAGTCTCATTCATGTTAAGATAAATAGATCATGTCTTTCTTGTTCTCCCCATGAATGCATTTTTGTAGATTTTTTCTGCCTTCAATTTCCACTGTTCTTCATTAACTGCATCGGAGCTGTCAATATTAGTCACACCAACACTGCACAGGGAAAGAATCAGCTTCCTACTAGCCACTGCAAGTAGAGTGTGATGGCTAAAAGTATTCATTTAGTTTGTCCATCCAAGCAACAAGTTAGACAGATTTGCCACGGAATCAGGTGAGGATCACACTGAAGACTTGATGTCTTGCAACAACTCAGAGAATCAAGGCTCCACCCACTTACATGTGTACCCTGGCATTAGACTGCACAAGAATATATTTTGTTTAAATGAAACCTACTTTACTGAGCAATTGAAATATTTGACCCTTTCCTTCCTTCCTATTCTAATTTTATCAGTCTGATTTTATATTCTTTCCCTGGTTACACATGCAAAACCTGGACAGAATCTATCCCTCTAATTCACTGATCTGCCTTCCAAGTCCCTAGTGGATAGGCTAGGCTAGGCTAGGCTAGAATTCAAGCATGGAAGGTTTAGGCTGAGCACATAAAAAAAACTTTCTAATGGTAAAAATAGTACAGGTAAATACATTGTTATCACTAACAATGTTTATAAATATCTCAGATGACTGACTAGATCCATTTGACCAAACTGCAGACATCTGCAATGCAAACATCTGTATCTCTGTTAAAAAAAAAAAATCTGTATCTGAACTCATCATTCTCTACTACCTTTGCAGAGAGAAACTTTCAGAATACAGCTCTTCTCATCCTAAAGGAAATACCTGACATAACTCACAAGAAACTCACCTTGAACGGGCCTGTTTCTCTCCACCTGCTTGTAAAGGGAGGCTGAACTAACTAATTCAGATATAGACTTTTACCTTGTAGTTCTATATAGCTGCATCAGAAACTGTCAGGAACAGTTAAATAGAGATAAGTGATCACAGGTTTGGATGAGGATCTTGGAAGGCACAGTCACAATTCCATATTCAGTGATGCTGTGCTATCATACAGTGCTGACTTGCTCTAGTCAAGATTTCCATAGTCCAGCCACTGGAGAATGCTGTCTGCCATTTAGCTCTAAAAAGCTTTCTTATGACTCTTCTGTAGTGCATAAAAGGACCAGAATGATGACTTTCACAAATGCTTTATTTGTTGGACAGCAAGAAATAATGGATCACGGTTATAAATATATCCACAGAGCAAGCTGGTTTCGAGCTTCTGTCTTGTTTTATCTCCTTTATATTTTCAGTTGCACTTTAAAATAAAAGATTATGTTTGAGGTATAAATTTGACCATTATTAGCTGTAATGTTTAGTTTGCTTCTGTCTGTGGCTGCATCTGTTTTCAAGCACAGGAACTATTGGGTTCTTTGCAAAAAGAAAATACCTCCTTGATTTAGCACAATGGCCCTGACAATATAGTTGGCTTTCATTCCTGTGGAGAAAAACACCCTCTTTTTTCTCCCTAAGGCCTTCCTCAAGCAAATTCAATGTAAGAGATGGAGAGTATTAACTTGGATTCACTGAGGAATATTGCTACAGTAATTGCAAGCAGAACACTGATGAAATGCTAATAACATTTCAAAAGATTCATCACAGAGTTTCCATTAGTTCTTTTCAAGGCAAGAGCAGGAACAGTGAGTATTAAACAAAAAAAAATGAAACTGGGTCTGGAACATTTTAAGGAGAAAACCAAAGTAAGCACATATCAACACGCAGATATGTAGGTTTAGCCAGCTTTCCTTTCCTGAATTCTTTTTTTTAACAACGTTTTTGTTTGTCATCTTGGGAACTGTCTGTTCTAGCCAAATCAAATTCTTTCAATGGGTCTATTATTATAGCACCTGAACACTTCCATGTAACTATTAAATGATGTGGGAAATTATGCACTTTAAGGAGAATGTCGAAGAGGTTACACTTGTAAATAAAAATTAAACAAAGGAAGAGGGAGGGCAAAGGGGTCTTAGCAGGATGAATCCTTCTAGGTGCTCTTCACTCAGTTATCCATCTTTGTCCTTTTTTTATATCAGAAATGTGTTATCTTCATGATATTTATAAGCAGGGAATTGCTAACAACAGTACAGAAAAGATGTACAAATATTTAAGATACTGCTGTCTCTGGGTTTTTCAATGCATCCTGTCTTCTCTCTGCTTAAAAAGTGCTTGGGGATAGCCTTGAACAGTTCCAACTTTTAACTTTTAAAGCTTAGTGAGGCAAATTGCAACAGTAGGAATTGAGCAGTCCATTAATTACAGAATTGTTTCCAGAGCAAGCTCTCATTAGTCATTGCCAATTGTCATTCTACATCAGACATTTCAAACAGGCACAAAAGAGACACTGCAGCACAGAAAGCAGGTGAAAAGCTGTGAAAAAAGAGGCTCTGATGGAACTTTCATATTTTCAAGGCTTTCAAAGCCAAGAAAAATTCTCTGACACGCAACCTAAATCTCCAGTCCTGACTACAGTTAAGGAGAACCAGGTGTCCAAATTACTTAGAAAAACTCAGCAGAAATTCTGTCTGACTCTTGACTTGGTAGAGGGAGCTTATCCAAACTCTAATGTGCTTACTGCCAGTATCTAGTGTTTGACTGAAATCTAATACTCTCTGTTCTGGCCATTTTATTTGGACAATAATTCTGATCAGGGAATTAAATTCCACCAACCTTGCATGGTTCAGAGAACACAGAATGAAGTCAGCAGTCCCAATATTCATAAAATACTTACTCATAAAATGTTGTCCAACCATTTTCATTGCTTTTAGTGGCAAGGAGACCAGAGTTGCCGTGGTAAGTCATCATGGCTACTTCATGCCCCTGCGTTGTCACACTCTTGAGTGCACTGTTGGTGCCAATTGTCACCCAGTAGACTTGGCCATCAGGCACCACCAGCCAGAGGGGCATCCCCGTGGAATCTCTTCGGATATTGACTAAGTTGCCATTATTGTCAGTGATCAGGGTTATATCTCCATCTCCAGAATAAGTAAAATTGTAAAGATAATCTCCAGTGGTAAGGCTCTGAGTATAAAGGTGCTTCCCACTGGTGTCAAACAAGTAGAGCTCCTGGTCTATGGGTGAGGATAACTCGTACAGGTTTTGCGTGTTGAGGAAGGGTTTGTTTTTCCGGATGAAGCGGATTCGGATGTTGCCCAGATCGGCGACGTACAGCTCCCCATCGGCGCACACGGCCAGGGAGGACGGCGCGTTGAGCTTGGCGTCCTTGGCGTAGCCGTCGTCCCCCGAGAAGCAGTCGCAGTTGGCGTCGTTCTTGCAGTCGCAGCTGCTCGGGGCGCCGGCCACCAGGGAGATCTCCCCGTTGGTGGTGACCTGCCTGATGCGGTTGATCTTCTTCTCGTCAGTCTCCGCGATGTACAGGACCCCGTTGTGGGACACGGCCAGGGCGGTGGCAGACTCCAGCGTGGCGTGGATTGCCACCTTGCTGAGGAGAAAGTGATCCATGCCTGGCACCTGGCAGTGCATGGGCCTCCCCGCCACGATGCGCACTTGGTGGTTCTCGGAGATCTGCAGCACGACGTTATTGTCGAGGACGTAGAGCGAATTATCCATGGGATTCACCGCCAGGTCCGTGGGCCATTCCAGACGAACCTTCATGGTAAAAAACAAGTGGGAATTTTTATAGCAAGGTAGTTTTCTACTGCATGGTTGCTATAAATCAATCATAATGAGGATGGACTCAACATGGATTAAAGGGGGAATTGGTGAAAAGCCCCACAACTAATTATTACTTGATAGGTGGCCACAGAGGATACAACCTGCTGTGAATGAGGGGGCTTAGCTCCTGGTCATGTGAAGCAGTCACCCACACTGCACTGGAACACTGGTGGGAACAGGGTGATGGACAGAGGCAAACAGCTATATGATTTTTCCCTCTCCTGTGCTTTTTGAATTGATGGAAGCTGGACCTCATAGCAGAGCCTGGGACTGTAAATATTGCTGTTTGCTATGAAATCATACACACAAAACAGTGATTCTTTTACTAAAGGAATTTTCACACAAGTGGCTGAACTCCTCCTGGTAAACGACAAAGAGGGATAGACACAAAACTGGCAGCTCTGCCAGCATGTGTGAATATTTAAGTTATAACCTACAGTTTTCTGCTTTATGCTGCAAAAATACAGAATAGCGATTCAAAGGCAATTTCAGTTCGTGGAGTAGAATACTTGTGCCTTCATGGTGATTTTCACATTTTTGTTTTAGCATAATGGAAAAATGGGTTCAGAAGTGACACATCCCAGCTCTACACTGATAATCCACTAAAACAGTGATTGGCAACACCAAAAGTGAGTGAGCACTGGAATGATTTCATTTCTAGCTCCGCTTCTGCAGTACACTCTTTCCAAGTGAGTCTTCTCTTTTAGTTGCCAAACCTAAAAAATGTTTACCAATGGAACTGAGAACATCTTTTTTTTGTAAAGAACTCAAAGTTGTGCATTTTTTTGGGATTATTTTATTTTACTTTAGGTTTAAATAGGAAAAAAAAAAATCAGCCTCATGCTAATGGGAATCTCTAAGTTCCAGGACAGTTTCTTTGTTTTGGACCTTCTTTTTCCACCATTCCTCTTAGTTGCTGCTTCTTCTAATATGTCTGATGTGACTACATTTAGTGGAGTATTTTTGTAACCTTATTGGAAGGAGGAGGAGTGGATGCCAGCAGACTCAGGCCCAGGAAACCATCTTTCACTGTGATTTTATTTAAAATTGAGTAAGAAGAAACCAGGTAAGATCTACAGGAACATAGGAAATTCCAGTAGTTAAGCATCTTTGCTACGGCCATACTTTATTTTGATGCTTCTATAGGCCTTTTCAGCATTTTTCTAAGGGATCAGATGTAAGGTATTTAGTCCATTGTGTCTTCTAACACCTGGGTGTGTGAGGCTTATTTTCATGGCTAAGCAGTTTGCTGAGCTCTGTCTACTCTGATTCTCCGCTTGCAAAATCTCTTTCCTTTTCTCAGCTCCTGGCCTATTTTAACCCTTCTTGTAGTAAAACATTATAGCCTGTGGTTTTCTCTTTAATAATTCATGCTTCCATCCCTTCCAGTGGTCTTTAAGCTCTGCAGTCTTCAGTTAGCATCACGAACTGAGTTTATTCCGAACCAACAAGGGAATTTTCTATTTCTTAAAAACCATTCCTTGTCAATAATGGCAGCTAAATATTTCATGTCCTCATGTCCCAGGGAGCCTCAGGGATCTGGCAGAAAAGACCCTTCTATCCGCTGTTAATGATGAAAAGCTGCTTCCCAAGCTGGATTTTATTTTTTAATTAAGCTTGTATTCAGTGTGTTTCTCTACAACAGAAGTAGTCAATCTGCCAATCTCAGTACAGGTTAATCTAAAAATGATTCCTGCCATTTTATGAAAGGAAAAAAAAGAGTCTTCAGCTGACACATGTTCATCTCAGAAGTGTTTGAACATAATAATGGTTTATATAGGAGCTGCACAACATGGAAGTAAATAATTTTAAAGCCTGATTACACAACAGTCTTGTGGTAACTGACCCTGAAATTCACATAAAGAAGAAACTATGTCTGTAAAATGAGAAACATCCTACAAGGTGGCCTTTAACCATCAAAATTTTGCCTCCATAGAAGGCAGAACAACTTTTAAAGTCATAATTTCAGCTTGTTCATAAATTACAGACAGTGGGAGCCAGTTGCAAGGAAGCAAGAATAATCTTTTCAAATTAGAGGGAAAGAACAAGAACAGATTCCATATGGGAACATGGAAATTATCTAGGTAGTTACAAAAAGGAAACCCCATTGATATCTATTGTGGCTGAATAACAGTACTTAGCCCTCCAGCTATGATCTACATTTTCATAGGAGAGGACAACATTCCTGCAGTCAGGCAAACAAGTGGCACAAAGGTTTCAAAGGACACTGTCCTAAACTGGAACAATTTGACAAGTTGGCCAGTGCCACACAAAACTGAGTGCTGGGCTGTAACAGATTTCTCTTCTGCACCATCCAGCAGGAAAGCAATCATCAAAATGAGATTTCTTTTTCTCTCTTCTTTTTTCTCTCCACCTTGAAGCAGCAGGACTTAAAAGCCCAGCATGATGGTAGCTGCAACCAATTTGCAATCTGATGCAATTCAAGATTCTTGTTTTCCTGCTGTTGCTAATTTTGGCACCACATCCTCCAATCAGTATTTCCTATGTTAATTTAATTCAGGTCTAAAATTGTGCTGGGTCAAATTAGGATGAGGGAAAGAAAAAAACCTGTGATTAGCTAAGATGTTATAATGGAGCATGGCATCTAGTCCATGGTGTATAGTGAGACATGAGTGTAACAAAACCTGCCTTCCCAGGAATCTGTGTCTGCCCACTGACTGGGAACTTTGAAAGAAGTCAGTTCTGTGGCTGGGACATCTTTAAAAATCTCACCCCCAGAAATCTATGAGTTAGGGCAGTCAAATGTTTCCTTCTGCCTTTACAGGGTAATTCTTTTATGATCCAGTCAATTTTATACCGTAAACTATGTAGAAATATATCTCTCCCTGAGCTCTTACCTCTTTGTCATACCTGCTAGGGAAGCACACAGACATGCAGATAAGGGTGAAGATGTAGGCTTACATTCTGTAAAAACAAAACCAAACCACTGTCTTACCTGAGAAATGTCCATAACAGAGTCACAGCTGAGAGGCCGAGCAGATGTCAAGTCATTGGAACCCAGCACAGTTGAGATGATCCCATTCTGATCAATCCGCCTGATCATGGTGCCATCCACAAAGTAAATCAGCCCAAACTTGTCCACAGTGATGCCTGGGTAGGAACAAAGAAAGACAGTCAGAAAGTGATGGCAGCCTGACATAAGGAGCAATGTATGTTATAGCATTCCAAAGGGATGAGAGGAAGAGTTGGGCATGTGGGAGTCTTGGTTATCAAGAGCTTTGTGTGGGAACCAGGGCTTGTCTCTGACTGTCCTGGAGGCTCAGAGACCCAGGCAGGGGTCTCAGAAATCTTGGAACAGAGCCCAAAGCACCTGTGATTTGGATTTTAGCCCATGAGAATGATTGCCAGCCCTGAAAGAATTACAGGGCACAGGAGTTTAAATAGAGCAGTAGTGAGTTTGTTACAGGGTGTAAAAGTGGTTTTTGGGTTTTAGTATGTGGGAATGTGTGGTGCCAAGATGGAGAAACTCATGGTTTTTAGGTTTCTTCCTTCTTCTTCTTCTTCTTCCCTCTCCATCTTCTCGGTGATGGGGACATGACTGATTGGTTTAGAGTAGAAACTGACTGTCTAACGTAGATGATAGGTATTGGAAATTAGTTGTAAATAATGTTATACATAGTTTTTAGTATAAAAGATAAATCCTGCCTCTCAGGTGGGCAGAGGCAGAGAGAGAGAAGAGAATGCCTTTGACCGTCCTGCTAGAAAGACCTCGGCAGGGCAGAGAAAGAATGTTTTAGATAAGTTTGAATAAACAACCTTGAACACGAGACCTGAAGAGTTTCTGCCTTCTCTTTCATCTCAGGCTGGGAAAAAGAACTTTAACATCACCAGGAAAAACAGCAAAAAAATAACACAGAAACCGACACTTTGATCTGGCACCATTCCACGGAAGGCACTTCCAAGTGGCACACAATGCAATTCAGAAATCCCTGCTTGCTCTTGGAAAGGGGCATGGCATTTGGTGAACTGCTGAAACGAAAAGGTTTTCTAATAACTGTGTGTCTTGCATGTTCAGAAACCTGGTTTTACTGCTCATGGTATAAATGGTAAGCAATGCACATAAATATGTTACACTGATGAATCTTTCAAAAATGGAGATAAAAAAAGGCTGTGAAAGGTCCATCAGGTCAATCAAATTCCAGATGGATAAATGAGAAAGGGTTTTCCCTAGGATAATCCTACTAATATACAGTGTTTCACCTGATTCTGAACTCTGCTAGTGATTAATTTCATTTTCCAAACCTCCTTTGTAGACATACTCCTGTCAATGGATTTGAGGTCTGCTGACAGCAGTTACAGGCTGCTGATCTCATTTCTTGCCCTGCAGATATGTGCCATTTCACCTCCCCCTAAGCATAATTTCTCAAGTATTTGTTATGTTAGCACAACCTACTTTAATCCTCTTTATCCTAGGCTAGCTACCCTCTGCATCTTCCATCAGAGGATTTCATAGTGCTTTACACTCTCTAATTAGACCTCATAACAGTCTATGAGTGTGATCATTCTAATTTTACGTATCAGAAAATTACCAGATAATGCAATTCTCACAAGGTCACAGAGAAAGGTCATGACTGAGGCAGAAATAAGAAGTTAGGGGCTCTATTCACCTCTCCTTTGTGCAAGTATAAATTAAAATAACTCCACAGATACTAATAAAGTCATTCACCTCATCTACCCTACAGAGGCAGAATGTCACTCAGCATAATATTTGAGTGTGTTAAAGACACTGAAAGCTTGAAACAGAAAAAGAATGTAGAGGCCTGTAACATCTTTTTCTATGCAAGGGAAAATTCTGCTTGAAATGTATGACTATTAGGATCTTGTTTGGTTTCTTTTGCTTGCAGTGTTAACAATCACTTGGCAAAAGCAGACACCTGCACTGTGCATCTACGCAAGTATCTGAAGCTATTCCAATCAGTGGAGAGAGAAATCTACTTTGAGAATGCAATTTGTACCACCCTAAAGCCCATATCCCCAAGAGATTATACAAATCCTGCTAGAAATACCTTTTCCTCCCATTTGACTATAAAAGGAGGCTACAGCAAATATCTCTAAAGAAAACATTTATATTGTAGGCAGATTAAATTAGTGAGCTGAATCCTCACTAGACTGTCTCTTTGGCTGTCATCTTGGTAGCAGAAATGATGGAAATTCTGTTTTAGATAGAAAGCTTTGAGAATGCTTGAGGAGTGATCAGATCTTGTGCGCCTCCAAAATGCTGTTTTGCAGCCAGATCCCCTTATTTGAAACACCCTCAGTCTCCATCCACTGGGAGCTCTGTTGTGAAGTGCAGATTTAGCAGTTCAAAGATCAAAAATTCTAGATTTTCATAGAGTGGGGACTAATCCTCTGATTGCTTTGGCAACTAAAATCATGGCCTTCAGCCAGTACTGTAAGTCTGCACGGGCTGGAAGCTACAGAGGTAGGTGATACACTGAAAAACATAGAAGATTTGACTATAGGAAATCCACAGAAGATAATCTGGGCTGGCAGAAAAACGTCAGGATTAAGTCATTGTTTGAGAGAAAGAACAAACTTCTCCATTGAGCTGAGGTAAAGGAAGAGATTCAGACATGGCTGCAACCTGTTGATTCAAAGTCAGCTAGGAGCCAGAAAACTGGTGTTTCAGATCTCTGAGCTGAATGGGAGCTGTGTGTTATTGCCAGGAGACAAAACCAGCATTTTCACCTCTTCATAGCATCATCCTGTTTGAAGGTATCACTTTGACCTGGATCGGATATTTGACCATCAGAGCAGTGTGGTTTCAGAAAAGCCTCTACGGCAGTAAGGAAGAAAACCACTTGCTGCTTTCAAGATGAAGTTCATTAATTTTGGAGGGGATTATATAGCAGGATTGTTGAGATAATGGAAGACTGGACTGAATGACCTAAAAGATGGCTTCTAGTCCTACACTTTAATACCTATATTCAATTCATGCCAAGGGCTCATCTTTGCAGGACCACGAAACAAGAGCCTCCAAGAAGAGCACAAGGTTAAACATCTGACTTAACTGGCAGAGGTTTCCCAAAGCAATTGTGGCTGCCCCATCCCTGGAAGTGTTCAGACAGGTTGGATGGGCTTTGAGAAACCTGGTCTAGAGGAAGGTGTCCCTCCCAGGGTGGGTAGGAACCAGATGGTCTTTATGGTCCCTGCCAATCCAAACTATTCTATGATTTGATGAATGATATGGGAGAAGCCACCGTAGTGGTGTCCATTTATTCTCACTATACAATATAAATACATCATTTGTATTTTTTCACTTTGTTAAATGCTTGCAGAAGGATCTGATGGGATAAGCATCAAGATGTCACTGGCATCCATAGCTTTTAGGAAGCTATCTTCACCTGCCATGAGATTTGTCAGCACTATGCCTTCTTCAATGAGTCATCCAGGATACTGGCACATGTCACCTGTCACTGGCATCTGCTGTTGAAGGTCTCTGCTCCTCTTAATTATTTTGCCTACTGAGTGTCAAGTTCTTTTATGTTTGCTGGCATTTGCTTAAAAGCCAGGGACACAACTGAGCTCTTTAAGCAATATGGCAGATGTGCTTTTTTTGCAAGAGGCATGATAGAAGGCTTAGTTGATCTTAATTGGCTTTTGTCAAACACAAGAGTCTCTTACCCATTCCTTGGTTCACAACAAGTATTTTTCCGGGTGCCTGTCCATTAGTCTGTGTGACAAGCCAAAAGTCAGTGAAGGGTGGCAGGCTGGATAATGTGATTTTCAATGAGGCAGAATTTTCTCCCTTAGCTAGTTCCATATGTATTGGATTGGACTTATCAGCAGAGTCTGCTGGCAGTGGCTCACTGTGTGCAGTGCTGGGGTTTGATGGCTGGTCTGATTACCCAGTTACGGTAATAACAACCTGCAGGTACTTTGGCCCTTGAGCCAGCTCTGATCAGCTGATAGGGCACAACTTTATTTTGCATTCCAGCTTAGACAAAGAGCTCACACACACGAGTAAGCTGAAGTGGGATAGCAAAGCTACCACTTATCACTCTGCTCCAGGGCAATGGTATGTGTACGTGTATATGTTCTTATCACTGGGCACTTCTCTGCTTATCCCTCTTCCATGGAGGCTAAGTAATCTCAATTGCCTCCCATTTCCGAAGATGTTCTGTAGGGCAGCAGGGTCTGCAGTCTGTCAAAGCCCCAAATTCCCACTTGTATACATTGTTTTCATGCTCCAATCCCTTCCTAATTTTGCTGATTGTCTTGGAATCAAAACTAATTATGGAGAAGATCCCTGCTATCCCACAGACAAGTGTCTTTGGATGGACGACTTCTGTGAAAAGGGAAAGAAGCATCTCATGGATGCTTTGTAGAGGTTAGGTTGGACCTTTCTGTTTCCTTTCTGATATAGGCAAAGTTCCAGTGCTGGGAGCTGGCTCCTGCAAACAGGCTCAGAAATAAGTAATTCACATGTCATGTGTGTTAAGCCCAAGGCCTTGGCTTGCTTTGGTGGAAGGTTCCTCTCATGATTCCACAGGAACATAAGGGAATTACAGCCTTTCAGCATATAGCTTGAAGTTCAGCCTCACAGTTACTGAGAGGAAACAGCTTCTGCCACTACCCAGGTAGTTCTGCAGATCCAAACCTTAAGTTCTGAGATATGAAATACATATGCCATGAAATCATGCTGTCTCCTCTTGCATGAGCAGAGATCTCTTACAAAACAAGGGCTTGTAGCACCATGTGCATCACACCAGTGAGCTGTGCTGATAGAAAGTTGTGACGTGATGACATTTGCTTGAAATGTCAGGACCTTGTAGCATGAAGAGGTGACAGCAGGTTATGCTGCAAATAGCTACTGGGATGTGGTGACTTTCTTGTAGAAGACAAACCACTAAAAGTTATTTCACTGTGCACATAGCTCTAGTTAGGAAAAGAAAAAGGTGAAAAACAAGGTGCTTAAAAGAAATCTAAATTTGGGCCTTTCTTGTCTGTATGAGTAATAAAATGTCCGATAAAAATCAATGTCAGTAAGTACAGAGGAATTCACAGGGGAAGGAGAAAGCCTAACTTCCCATATACATTGACAATCTGAAAAAAAGAACAGAGGAAAAAGATTCTGGAATTCCTGTGAAAAGTTTTCTGCCAAGATCAGTTTTGTGCTATGCAGTGGTCACAAAGGGAACTACAAGACAGCAAAGAATTAGCAAAGACATAGAGAAAACAGTGGTTAGGCCTCAAAAGGACCATTCTTTTTCATGACCTGGCAGGGTGCATGAAAGAACCTTCAGGAAGCTTTTTAAGCTACTTGACGCTGGTATATAAGCACAAGTCTCAAGCAACTTCTTCAGAAAGTCCCCTAAATGCTGATGAGTAGCATCTGGAGTATTAGCACAGGAAGACCACATTGTACCTGTCCCTAGGTGTTTTTTCTGGCCAGAGTAAGGAACAAGAAATTTTGTTCAGTAAGCCTCTGGTCTTCTCCAAAATGGTCCTATTATTATCTGACCATAAAAATGTTAACAGATTGTGAAGGGTTGGTTTCCTCAATTAATTCTGTCGAACTCTTCAACACTTAACGAACAACTGAGATTTTGTTTACACATTCAGCAGGGCAGAGTGAAAGAACCAATCTGTCCCCAAATTAATTACTTCATTTCGCATTGGTGTTACGGTGCTAAATGAATGAGATGCCCCCTCCCTCCACTTGTGCCTTCTGAAATCTTCTTCCTATTGTGTCAGACTTGTCACTGCAATCTCTCTTAATTGCAAGCTCCTTGGTAATTTCACTGCCACAACATTTTCCCGTGAAGAACCAATGGTGAGTACAGAGATGAAAAGAAATGCTCTGACAAGCTGGAGTTTTAATTTTTCTTTAGATTGCTTGTAGAAGAGGATCATTATTAGCAGATGATAATTAGGAAGTGGTAACACTTTAATTTGCAAGGATATATTGAAATTCATTAGCATCTGAAAGCGTTGCTGTGCTGTGTGGCAAATGAATTGGACGGATCAGACTGGTTCCTAATAGCTATGATAAATACCCTGACCAAACCACTGCCACCTCTATTTCATCTGTGGATCTATCTGCCCTGTGTTTCTGTAGCCTACCTTTATTAAACAAGCCAAAGATGGGTAAAGTGTCAAATTCCTGGAGGGTTTTACCCCTCCTAAGGTATTTTCTGAGCTGATGGTCTAAAAGGAGTTCTTCTTCCTTCACTGGAGAGAGACAAAAACCTTTGTCCAGAAGGTACTTCAGGGAAATGTACTCACAGGACAAGGGAGAATGGTTCTGAACTAAACCAGGGTGGATTTAGATTGTATATTACAAGGAAATCCTTTCCTGTGAGAGTGGTGAGGCACTGGCACAGGTTGCCCAGAGAGGCTGTGGATGCCCCATCCCTGGAAGTGTTCAAGGCCAGGCTGGATGGGGCTCTGAGCAACCTGAATTAGTGAAAGGTGTCCCTGCCCATGGCAGTGGGGATGGAATTGGGTAGTCTTTGAAGGTCCCTTCTAACCCAAAGCATTCTATAATTCTATGAAATTATCCCCTCTGAACTCAAGGGAGCTAAGGTGAGAACTGGAGGAAGTGATCAAAACAATGGGGAAAAGTCTGCTGCTCAGAATGTGCAGAACCATTCTGAACAGTGTTTCCTGTAGTGGGGACCTCATTCTTCAGGCTACCAGATCCAGGAGAAGACCAGCAGCCCCAGAATGTGGTTCATCCCACCTAGAGCATGTGCATCATCACAGAATGAACCACCTTCAGGGTACTAGTTTCTTTCTACTGAGAAGAGTTCAAAAAAACCCTACTTAGACCAGATGCTTGACTGTTCCAAGAGGCTAAAGGTATATCCAAAGGCATATGTTGACAGCTCATGACTATTTCTCCAGTCCTAATGAATTCCTGGTTTTCATCTGGCAGGAAGGTATCCTTCAGTATTTTCCAGCAAGCTGCAAATATCAGCTAATTAAAACATCATGAAAGGCACGACTTTTATTCCTTATAATTTTTGAAAAAGTGCAAGGATGTCCTTAAAATACAGAAATTCTACTTGGCATGAAGAAATAATGTCCAAAGGAAAAAAAAAAAAAAAAGGTTTAGGCTTAAATAGTAGAGTGCTGTGAAAAGCAATGATTCTTGAAAAACTGACTTTTTAAGTCTTTCCCTGGCCAGCTGATATCTCTATAGCTACAGAATAGTTTTCTAATTTCCTCTGACCCTTCACTTATGAGAGTTTATTTGCCTGCCAAGACACAGAAGCAGAGGGTCACTTGAGATCTACTGGTTACTTACATAATAAATCAATTTTATTTTGAACTACTATGAAATACATGAGGGAAGAGCATTTGCTGGATTTTTTCTGCTAGGATGAACCACTGTGACGGTATAAACAATGGTGACATTACATTGTCAGCATCAGTTTTCACTGTTCATCATTTATTGAGGGGACTGGGGAGAGAGTCACACCTGCCACAGCCATTGCCTCAGCAGAATTCGCAAAGTCAGGTTAGAATCAGATCAGGGAACACTGTTTAGGAACTTTTTATTGGCAGTGCAGTCTTTCTGTACTATTATTTTCTTCTTGTCATTTTGCTTCATGTCATTTCCTCTTTCACCCTCAATTTACTTCTGTTTTGTGAAATTTTGGAGCTATGAGGAATGAATGTATGAATTTTGCTGTTATATGATTGAGGTGGAAGAGTGGCCTCCTGAGAGCTTCAGTTGCCAACAAGAAGGATTTCAGTGCTGAAAACTTTGAACTCCAGAGCTGTTTGCTATAGCAAAGCAGAAACGTAAGTCATCTAAACCTTGTAACATTCACCCATGGATGGAAATGAGTAATATCCCTCTTATCTTGTACAAGGGAGAACGAGGACCAGCAAAAGTGGTGGGGTATTTTTTTGTACTGATTGAACTTCAAAGAGGTGTAGAAAATTGGATTACAGATTTCTGGATTCCCTGATCTCATGATTCATTTGCTGGACTGCCTGAATCTCTCTGGCCAAGTCACTCAATTTTGTTTCCAGTTGGCCTTCTCATTTCAGTGAGACAAATTCTACACTGCAAACTGACCACCAGTAGCTGTTCCTTTACTATACCTGTGCTTCTGGCAATACTATAGCCCAATATAATGGTTAACTCATGGGATTCCGGAGTGCTTGGAAACCATGCTGGACTCTTTGAATATTACAAGGGTAGAAGTCTGGGTTTTGATGCTTTTGGGTAAAAAAATAGGTCCTCCAAAGTATATTTTTCTGCATCCTTGCCAGGAAGCAACTAGCTGACATATAACAAGGAAAAAAAAAATCACAGCCAGACCTGACACCAAAGCTCATTAAATCAGTTTGGGTTTCTTGGATTCAGTAACAACAATGTCATCCCTGTGTCATGAAAAATAACTTCCTGAGAATCATAGAATCATTGAAGGGTTTAGGTTGGAGGGGACCTTAAAGACCATTTAGTTCCAAACCCTTGCTGTGGGCTGAGACTCCTTCCACTAGACCAGACAAATCAAAGCCCCATCTAACCCATCCTTGAACACTTCCAGGGATGGGACAGTCACAACTTCTCTGGGAATCTTACCTGCTCTTAGTGAAATAACTTTCCATAAAATCACAGAATGGTTTGGGTTGAAAGAGGCCTTTGAAAAGAAAACCCGCAGCACACTGATGTCAAAGCCAAGAACCTAAAAATAATTCCTTGCACCCCGAATGGAAGGTGACACAGGCAGAAGATAACAGGCAGAAATGCCACATCGCAAAAAACGTTCAAAAAACATTCCTGCATGGCTATCTTTCTCAGCCCTCTTCACAAACATGGTAGAAAATCTGTGTACAAACAGTGCCTGTCACCACATTTCTATCCCCTCCATGTCATCTCTATCCTCTCATGTGTTTTTTTTTCCTGAGGAGCTGTGGACATCTGGGAGGAGTGACATCCTCCATCTGCAGAGCTTGTTACCTTGAGATTGCCAGACTGAAGTCTTGGCTACACACAGGACTGCATATGTTTGGCTAAACCTGTTTTGAACAATTTTGTTCATAGCCATGAAGACTGTGTGATGCTTTTATTCTGATTCGACTGTGCTTTTATCACATTTGAGTATGCTGGAACCAGGTGAAACTAAGACGAGTTAGGACACTCCCATATCAAAGTTAGTATCCATCCCCTAAAGGATTTAAGCTGGATGCTGTGATATATAATATGAATGTCTAAACAACCATTTGCATATCTTTGAGCTGTATGCTAGATTTGCTGCCCTTTCACATACATACATATATATATATATATAGTAGTGCTTATAGGGCTTTTTTTTAATGCCAAGTAAGTCTCATTGAATCCTTCTCAGGCTGGGAGAGACCAAGCACTGTTGGTAAGGAGAAGCAGTGACTCAGTGGGTACAAAAGTAATGGGTGGATTTATTCCAGTTGCCCTCTGCCCATCACTGAACCCCTCTGGTTTGGCATTGCTCCCAGCCATGTGCATTGAAGAACCATGACACGACTAGTTGAGGGTGAGACATGCTCACTCATTTCCAGGAGCAAGCCCTTAGGATGGGTTTCAGAAATGGAGAGGAGAGCAATCACCACCAGTGTGACTAAACAAGCTGCTTTAAAAAAGCCAGTGGAAAAGAAGTAGTCTCACCCCTGGGATTTGTAAGGGTGGCATCAGTGCCTTTGCCTCCATCTCCGCAGCGGGTATCATCGAATGGGAGGCACTGGTCCCCAGTTCCAGCCAAGACTTCCGAGTTCTTCACAATGTCTTTCACTGATGTGGTTGACTTGATTTTATAGATACGTCGGCTGTTGGTGTCCGAGAGGTAGATGGAGCCTGTGATTGGATCTGTGGTCAAGTAATACTTATGAGCCGGGCTGTGGCTGAAAAACAAGGGTATGACATTATTAATTTTTTGGATGAGTGTTTCCTTAAGACAACAGGCAATGCAAACACTTTAGAAAATAAAAATGCACAGGGTAGAAAGACTGGGAAAGTGAAGGAGTGCTGTTTTGGACAAGGTTAGTACATGGTGTGTCATAGCACAGGATCCCAAGCTGTATCCATTAGCAATCGCTGTGCTTGGAGTGTTCTCTGGCATGGAGGGAAGCAACTGAAGGAAAGAGCTCTCTCATCTGAGCCAAAACCATGCCAGGAACTACTACAGGTTGAGTCCTAGTGCCTGTGTTTGCTTAATTTACTTGTTATAGACATAGTCCTGAAACTGGTGTTCGTGCAGTGCCAGGAAGTGAAGGGAAAACACAGGACAGCAGTGAAAGAAGACAAATAATAATGAAAAAAGCATCTGCCCTCCCAACAAAGACTCATACAAACTCCAAAAGGAGACTCCCTGTATAAAGCACTTGAAGATACACCCTTCAAGATCACAGCATCAAGGCTCATCTGATGCTCTTGCTGACACCAGCAAAGACTGTATGTTCTGCCTTTAGGGAGATTAAGGGAATCCTGCCACTGAATTCAGCTGGACCTCAATGATGAGAGAAACAAAATATTTCCCTGAGTGGCACATTTTGCCCCAAGTAAAGCATGAACTGGTATTAGGCTGAGGAATCTGAACTTCAGCTCCCTGTTGAGCACCCTCTGCTCACTGTTTCCTTGGACACAAGAAAGAGTGGCTGAGAAAATGGGATGAGCAGACAGATTTATCATATTTTTAGCTCCATGACTGAAACATTAAATGAGCCCAAGACTGAAGAAATTAATAAACTGGAATCCATTGAATGGAAAGGATCCAATAGGACTGGCCAGAAAAAAAATAACCAGATGGGTTTAGACAATTTTTAAACAATTGTCCTGCAAGGATTTTACCTGTGTTTTAACATAGATACTAAAGTTATTAATATCTCCTATTAATATTGTTGACTACTAGTGTGTATTGAGCTGCATCTCTTCTAAGCCTGAAACAAGTTACTTTTAACATCTGTCCTGAACAGATTTATTTTCCTTCTAAGAAAGTCTAAGCAGTAATTAGAAGCAGTATGAAAAGTATCTACTTTTCTCCAGAACACCTTCAAGCTGTCCAAACTCATCAAGTCCAAAGAATTCACAATAAAAATCTAGGCCACAGTTCACAATTTCACACTTAATGGAATTGTTCCAGGAGAAGTTGACTAGAAACTTGAGTGTTGATCACAGTTGACTCTATTCTGCATGTAGAAAATTCCTCTCAACCTTTATGTTAGGAAAATCACCTCCTCTTCAGACATGTAAAAATTACTGAGTTATTCTCTTCTTTAAAAAGCAGTAAATTGGTTCCTCATTCAAATTATTTAATTCTATGGGAGTGGGGGAAAAGCACATTTCTGATTTATTTTGGAATATCCCTTGTGATTTATCCTATTAAAGTCTGAACAGATTTCATCTCCAAAAATGACACCGATTCTTGCTAAATAAAATGCTCTGACCTTCAAGACAGCTCCAGCCTGACAGTTCAGTCTCCATCTGTATTCCCTCCCAATGACAGCAGGCTGGGAGGGTATTATTTCATTTACCTGCATGTCACTCACTCTAAGCAAGTGGCTTCAACCCTGGTATAAGAAGTTCCCTGTGGGAATCCACCATCCATTTTGATCAGGGCCCTGCATTTTCTGCTGACTGTCCTAACAAAGCCCTGCTGAATGTCAGTAAGCTTTTGAGCTGTTCATAATCTCTATTTTGCATGGGAGGTGGACAAGAGGAGGACAGTTTTAATGGCACTTTGCAATCCTTTACCACCTTTGACTGGCAAGCACAAATAACTTTCCCTGAGTTTTAGAGCAGGCTATGTGTAGATGGGCAAAGGCAAATGACTTACCCAGAGATGGAGAAAAATGAGGACAGGGAGAAATTCCCGCTCCTCTCTCCCAGCACTATTGTTATGATTTATTTTTGGATTGCACAACCTCACTCTGGTGGATTTTATTATTGATTACAATCTTCTGTAAAAAAGAGAGCTCTTAAAACAATTTTCTATTCCCAGCTCTAGTATAGAATAGATGCTGAAACAATCTGTTAA
The DNA here is from genome assembly GCA_013397245.1 of Thryothorus ludovicianus. NCBI lineage: Eukaryota > Metazoa > Chordata > Aves > Passeriformes > Certhiidae > Thryothorus > Thryothorus ludovicianus. The sequence goes on from VZTB01005027.1 coordinate 43,189, forward strand.
AAATGGTCAAGCTGAAATTTACCCCCCTAGCCTCTGCCAACTGTTTCCAGCACTGCAGAGAGACAGTACCACTCTGCCCTGGCATGAATTGCAGTGTTACACACTGGAGGGTTTTTTTTGTCACTTTGAGATCCTTCAGGGTGAAAGATGCTTAAATAAGCATACGTTGGTCATGCAAAATCTCCCAAACTGCTTCCCTTTATCTGTGATCATGCATGAGCAGTGGAGCCAGGAACATTGGGGATACACTTTTTATTTAAAGCCACAATCAATAAGCAAATCCAAGTAGTAAATTGGACTGGGCTGAACAGCAACTGAAATAATTATGCCTGGGGTGAAGCAGAGAAGACTTCTTTCTCGCTTTCTTATTTATCCTCTCTTATTTCTCAGCTAGGTAACAGTCAAAAACAAAAGATGAGACTTTTTACTATTCAAAAGACTTGATCAGATACTATTTGTAGTCTTAGAATATTTATTCCCCATATTTGCACTGCCAATAGAAAATGACTGTGGAGGAAGAGCTGATTTCCCATTCAGAGTGTTCTTGAGCTATTACAGTTTTTTAGAAGAAAACCTGAGCAAGGCATTGATATTTGAAGCCCCCTGAAGCAATAACACTGAAGTTGCAGTGATGGGATGGGCTGGTCCCTAGCCAAGAACTGACATTTTGATGGGTACTGGTGGGCATGATGGTGCAGTCACCGAGAATGAGAACAGTTTCATGGTTCTGCAAGCCAAAGTGAAACAAAGGTGATACTGCTTCCCTGTATACTTGTGACACAGTGATGTGCTGGGAAAGCACAGGGAAATCTTCCAAGTCCACAGTGATCCCACTCATTTGAGGTTGTGTACAGTCTCTTCTATACATCTGCCTTCTCCCTTTTATCATTCTCCTTGTTTGGACAGGACAGTGCCAGAATCATTTAAGGAGCTCTGCAGGTATGTTAAGATTCAGACTCTGTTTTAAAGTGTCTGTGCTTTACATGATTTCTTATACACAGGGATAGGGAAGAAACTGGATACAAAGTTGGGTGAGCTGGCAGAGGCATGAGGCTTGGATTGTGGATTGCTTCAGTTGTACTATGACATACGCACAGGCTTTGAACAAAGGCTGGTGTTCTCCCTTTGGGCCCAAAGCCCATGTTTTGGAGGAGTCCTGGGAAGGAAGCTCCTGCTTCAGAGTAGGAAGCCAGTCTCTAAGGAACAGAAATGAGAAAAGGGAGATGGTCCCTTTTTTCAGCACGTTCCCTACAAAACATCAGCACAGCAGACTGTACCTTTTTACCGGTTTCTGTAAAATGCCTAGGGATTCATATCACCGAGATTTAGATGGTTACAGTCACTGAGATTTAGATGCTTACAAAGTGGATGCTCACAAAGTGGATGCTCACATCAGAGCTGGCTGCCTTAATTCCCTTTACAAGCAGTGGAGAGAAATATCACCTTTTAGGGTAGGACTTGTCTGCCAATTTTCAACTTTTGTCTTACAAGATGAACTGTATCTTAGTTTCTCAAATGCAAGGGCATCTATCACCTCCACAAATGACAACTTCTGTTACTGGTATCTGTACAGCTCTGCTTCCCACTGTGGTCAACAGACAGGAGCAGTCACACCACCAAAATTTGTTACCCGCAACCACTGACCTGGATAAACCCCTGGGGCTTCTTTGGTTTCTGTTTTAGGACACAAAACCACCTCTTTCTTCTGTTCCAGCTACCCACTTTCTCTCTGAGCCTTGCTGGTCATGTACATTTGCTGGTGACTAAAGAACTACCAAATTCCTGCAGCTAGGAGGTTTTTGTTCAGTGGGTCTGTGTTTCCATGGCTCCATGCTAAGCACCCTGAAGCTCAGAACCAGAGCATTTAATTGTAGCTTGTGTGAGGTACTGGTCTTTTTTCCCTGAATGACACTCAGTAGATTAATACCTGAGGAGGCCACATAGTGCAGTGAGCTGAATTTACACTTAGTCTTTTAGCTTTTTCAGTTTGTGTGTGATGCCCAAAGCTCTTCCACTGTGACATGCTGGACAATAAAACTTTATAACAATGCCATAAGCCAAGACAGAGACTGCAAGGGACTTTTTATCTGATCCTAGGCCTGTTTGCTAAGATACCTCTTTTTGTCACTAATTGTAGACTTCTCTCTACAGTATGAATGGAAACAAGAAAGGAAGAATAAATTTAAGTGTGGCCACTTTTTGTATATTTGCAAGACAGAAATGCCTCACTACCCTCCATGTTCATGCAGAGAAGGCATTATGATTTGGTGAGGCTTTTTGGCTTAGCTAACACCCCTCATTTAGGTTGTTGCAGAGTTAGACCTTGGCTGTGCACACAGAGCTGTAAAGCCAAGCCTCTTAGTGGGTAGCTCTGGAATGTCTGGAGATCAAACTCACCACATCCTACATGTTGGGGAAGAATTCTTTTCCCCTGAACTGAGGCACCTTCAGCACATGGATTTCAGCATTTCCAAACCACTAAGATTCACCCCTGTGGATCTCATCCTTTGCACCATTGCTGGTCACTGGTGTCAAGCTTAGGACATTCTGGAGTTCAAAGCACTGGAGCTTTAGCTTAGACTACACCCACTCATTTCGCTGAGGGTCAGGAGCAAAGAGACTTCCTAGCAAGAACTATTAAAGCAAATGTCACAGAAGAGGCCTAACAGATGGGCGACTCCTTCAATGCAGTCACAGTATTTGATCTGGAGCTCCTCACCTGCTTCCAACCTCCCTGATCCCCTTTGGGCTACACTGAAGCAGGCATGTCTTGAATTTCTTTCATTTTATTTTTTAGTTTTTAGGAACTGCCTAAAGGCTGAAGCCTTGCCAACTCTGCTTGCCAATCTGCCGGGTTTGTGGCCAGTCCCTAGATCTCCCTTCAGTTACTGCTTTCATACACAAAACCTCTTCTTGTAACAGGTATCCAACTGCTGCCCTTCACTGTCAAAGCAGATGTACTTTAGTGACTGTGTATTTCTTGGGCATTAGGGATACAACCTGGTTGTTCCAAAGATAAATGAATTTTTCTATAGCCTTCAAATGATGTGAAAGAGTAGCTGGGGGGCTGGAATGCAGCCTGATGAGGACAATCAGTGAAAAGGTCTCGGGTACCAACCTCCCAACCCTTCTAATAGATGCTTTGGGCCAGTCCATTATACTGTGAAGCTCAGCCCTTCTTTGTTGTTCTGCCAATAGGATAGAAAATCAGTTTCTACTCCATTTCATTTCCAGGCATGCAGATAAAAGAACATTTCAGTTTAGCATAGCCTCTATGAAGTCAAAAAAATAGTAAATGAAAAGCATGTAGCAAGAAAAATCCGCAATCCCAAATGCAAAAGAAAACTAAACACACACACATACACATAAATCCCCACTCCACACAGCCTAAGCTTCTGATTTAGAAAAGCAACCAGGGAGAAGGATGGGAAACTTGTCAGAGTCAGAGAAGTCCTTGCAAACACAGGCAGTGACAGGAAGTTGACATCTTCTGGAATGCAACTGATTGGATCAAACCCACTGAAACTCCAGTGAACCCAAGTGACAAATATTCTTAGTGACAAAGCTCCAATTTAGGAGTCTCTCTTTTATCTTGTTTTCTTGTCATTACTCCTTTATTGCATTTCCTAGCTAAGGTTTTGAGTCGTTCTACCTCCTATTTGAGCCTGACAGACTTTCACGTGTCAAAGCTCTCTGTGAAAGCGTAGACTGAAAAATGTTACAAAAACTAACTTCCCTGGGTGGGTGATGCTGGGGCACACAGAGATCTTCATTATGCCTGTTAAACCCCCCAAACTCAAATGAAGGCTTTTCACTGCATGAGAATTATTTTCCATCCTACTTGTTTCAGTGGTATGTATCCTGATGCTGTTCCCATTTTACTTTCTTGGTTGATTCCCATCCATTTTTCTTCCCCCCCTCCTCCTGTTACCCTGCTTCTCCTGCCTGTACTTCCCCTGTCTCCAGCTATTACAGCTCATGCAGAAGCTTGCATGGCTCACATTGTGATTAATGGCTCCCAGTTCTGATGACTGATTGCCTACGCCAGTTTTAATCACGCCAGCTTCATTTGTTATTGAATCATCTGGAAATGGCACTTGTGGCTCACTGTGTAACAACATGCAACAAGACAGGGAGCAGCAGAAGAATTCTCCACTGGTTGGCTTACCTATGTCTGAAATCTTTATTTCTGACAGAAGACAGGAAAGCAGGGAATAGAAGAAAGAATGAGGTGTTAGCAGCTCAGTTCGATGCATTATTAGCAGATTGAAAACTTGACAGTAACTGTATTATACAATGCAATAATAAATAAAGACTTAGCTGGAATGACACTGATGTATTTTATATTGGATATTACTTGGCAATGAGCTCACTTAGGTACTGCTGCATTTCACAAAGGAAGTGTGATCTCACCTGCTTGGAGTTATTCACTCACACAAGAGATAGGACCATCAGACTTTATCTATCATTCAGTGCAGCACTGAGCTAAATAGATGTAGATGCAGATATCTTTACAGTTTTTTTTCACCCTCAGTCAAAGCAACACCTTGTGATTTACAAAGATAACTTAAGAGTTGCACAGTTACGGGTGGCAGTTCATTGCTGTAACCTCGTGAACTCCAGCCCAGAGGACTGAAATTATGCCGAGCTGGACATTTTTCACAGGACTAAGTTACACATCCAGCTGCAGCTCTCTGCAACCCCCAATGCATTTGCTTTCCAGAACACTACACTCCAAAGCCACCCCTGCAAACAAACCTCAGAGTCAAATGGTGAGGGTGTTAATCTCAAAGGAGATGCTGATTTGAAAAGACACAAGCAAACTCCATTTAGTCCAAAAGCAATGGCTTTCCTCTACAGCTTTTAGCCAGCCAACATCTGAACCCACTTACTTTACAGCACACCAGAGTGAAGAAATGTTTATTAGATCCAGTAACCTGAGTGTTTGCACGGATGAAGCAGCAATCGTTGCAGCAGATTTAACTCTGGAGTAAATTTAACTCTGTGGCTCTACACAACAGCCAGCAAGGCTACTCTGTCAAGGCTTCCAATTTTCTCTTCCCCAATGAGGAAATACTTTGCAAAACCTCTGTTGGGTCTGGTATTTCCACTGACAATGAAACAGGGATTGGGTTTTCAAAATTGTACTTCTGGGAAAGAGATATTAATCCTACTCCACTGCAATGGAATTTGGGCTCACCTAGGCTCTTCTGGAAATCTCACCTTTGGTCATTAAAATAACTTTCTGGCACTGGAAGGGTATTAAACTTTAATGAGGACCAGGTCTGAAGGTTTATCCCAGTTTCCCACCTTACAAACATGAGAGATATTATGTTCTCATGTATCACAGAAAACAGAATAGCAAAAATGGGGTTCTTGCTTCCTTACTTGAAAGGTGCCCCAGCCCTCAAGGTGCACATACCAAGGCAGCTATTCTGTAAGGGCCAGCCTTCTGGTGGCTGTCTGGATTTTTTTTTTTTTTTTTCCATATACCATAATCTACAAGAATGGTTCTGAGTGCAAAATAAGACTCCTGGCAAGGTGGACTGACTATGGCATGTTTGTGCACAAGGGACTAAGGGGATCTTGCATAAATTTGGCTGTAGTACTTGCAAAAATTAGTAGTACTTACTGTTTGCCCTCAGTAGCGGGGGATATTGAATATGAGGAGGGAGGGTCTTACTTTCAAGAAGATTATCACTTTCAGGCCAGATCTTGAGTGGTAAATGGGAATACTGAACCTTCCTACCAGGCTATCCTCATACTGATTTCTCAGGACCTGAGTTCAGGCCTGTCAAGCACAGAAGACTCATTCAGGAATACTCCCTTAACTCCATCTGACTTTCCTGGAGTGAGGCTTGTCTGGCCATGCAAAGCCCAGAACCAGGGCCCATTGCTTTGAAGTGGATGCTTGTATGTGTTGTGGAAATTTAGATAGGAAAAATATCCCCAGTGAGGTCAATTTGAAATTTGGTTCAGTCACAATTTATTCCATTTTCTCAGAACTAGTGACAAATTACACTGTTCCCTCTGCTTCATTGTTTTTAATGGATGTTCGTGCCCCTTTCTCATTATTTCCCCTGGTATATTTTTTTTCCTTTGCCTTCTGGTGTTAAAAGGAAACTCTCCACTTACTTCCAGATGCTCCATCTGCATGTTCAGCCTGACACTTGCTGCTCAGTTGGGAACTGAAGGGGGCTGCTTCAGCTGTCCCCTCAAAAAACAACTAGAAAACCCCAGTCTGTGACTGCCTAGAGTGTTCATCTTGTCTAAGTTATGAGTGATTATCAGTCCTGATTCACCTCTGCATATCATCATCAGTGCTGTGTCCTTCCAAGTTTAGGTTATCTCAGAGGCTGCTTGTTAATTTTCAGCATTCCCACTGGTTTCTGACTACAGAAAAAGGCAGACATCAGCACAGCCTGATTTAGCAGCACAGAAATGTGTCAATATTTTTGGCATGTGATTCAGTTCTAGAAGAACTCGCTAGGCCTGTGTTTCTCTGGTGTAAATCAAAGTCAGCAGAGTTGCAGAGGAGGCAGATCCAGACAGCTTTTTCTCTGTTTTGCTGTGTTGTTTCCTTTTTTTTAAGAGTTTTGCTCATTTTTCTTTTGGGTACATAGGATTTCTGCAGAACTTAAGAACATTACTCTAAGGACCACATTCAGCACAGAGTACCTCAGCTCCAGTATGTTGGTGACATTGCCAGAGGGAAAGATCCTTCGGATGTAGTTGAAATCTCCAACATAAAGACTTCCATCAGACCCACACGTTAGGGCAACAGGAGCCAGGAGTTTGTTTCCATCTGCCAGACCATTGCAGCTTGGGCAGGAAATGCTCCGTCTGCGGCCGTTGCCCATAATGCTCCCAATTACAGGCGGCTGCTGGGAAATGAACTGGTTCTCCCCGTTTCCTTTATGCAAGATGCCTAGAGGGAGAGAAAACAGTACATTGGAAATTAAAGAAACAGGGATACTGAGACCACAGGGAGCACAAATTGGCAATGCTGCATGTTAGCTGGGGAATCTGTTAAGTAGCAAGAAGGTTTATCATCTTTCATAGTATTTTCTGTGATAGTTTCAAATGAGGACTCTCTTTTCTGAATTAAGCGTTTTTTAGACCCATTACATTTCCTGCAAAAGGCAAATACATAGGGAGAACAAGACTGTCTTTACCTTTGAATGAAATACATTTTTCAGCATCTTATGAATTTTTACCTGCCCTGTCCGCTCCTTCTCACCCTGTAATTTGCAGTCTACCAGGTAAAAAAAAACCAGAAAGAAATTATATAGGTTATGGAAAAGTAAGGGCCAGGAAGACCATGGGACATTCTCTAGAAAGATGTTTCATCTGCAAAGTTTTAGACAAGCTCTGCCTATTTTCCTTCAAAGTAGTGCTCTCAGCAGTGATGTGGGCTGAATTAGAAATTTGCTCCCGTACCACTATTATCCAAAGGGACACAGTGCTTTCACCTTTGAACATGTTCTGATCAGCTTTTAAGCCTCCCCACTGCAGTCCTCAGCAGTCTTGAAGGACTGTGGAACTTTCCATTCTCCCTTAGGACCCATGAAGCCACTTGTTTTGCGAGTACACTTGGCACATTGGAGGATGCCTCTGGGTGGATTTACGCTTAGTGACAGCTCCAATCTGAATAGGCTCCCCTTCGTTATTTTAGGAATATTTTCCTTGTTAATACCCTTCTTCTACAACACTAAGAAGTTGAGCTGACATTCACCTACTTTATTATGGCCAGCTTCTTTAACATTTTGCACACCAAATTGCCTCTAAATGTAGGTTACTAGAAATAATTTGTTAGTAAAATACACGAGAAAGCACATGTGCTGGTGAGGTTTCTTTCCTTTCCTTTTCTTGAATTCTTAGTGATAAGGAGCAACTGGGTCTTGCAAGGCTGTATTATGCCTGTCATGTGTCACAAACAACCTACCACTTTGTATGTTGAGGGCATGATGTTTGTCCAGGGACCATCCTCCAAGTTTGGAAGCATCAATTTCATAACCCTGAAGCACAGCTGTCCTCTTCTCCCACAGGATTAAATCTGGACAGGATTCATACTCATAACCTACTGAAACTGTGAACAAGAGAGAAACAAAAGACTCCTTAGATTACTAACCCAAAAATGCAGTGCCAGCACACACAGAGTTGCAATTGAGCAGGGGTAAGGGCATATCTACAGAAAATTGCTAATTTAATTGAAAATGTCATCATAATAATGCACAATCCTAGTATTTTTTCTCTTAAAAGTCTATTTACCATTTAAAAAGGTCAATGCCATTGTAGGTGTTGAGTGAATGTGCTGAAGATTTTAAAGACACACTTTTAAGAATGTACTTAAAAGCAATGGATATCAGGTTGGGACTTGATTTTCGTGGTCCCTTCTAACTCAGGATATTCTATGGTTTGGGAGTGTAAACCACTGCTGGACTCTCAGATGAGAGAATTTTACTCCCGTCTAATTTGTTTGATCAAAGAAAGGAACTTGATCTTGATCATGATCTTTCTTAGAAGGTAAAAACTTGTGCAATCCATGCATGGGGCAGTGAGTCCCTCAGAGGCAGCAGTCCCAGCCAGGGTGACTTGTGGTCATTGTTAATGTCAAAACTTTGCTTGTCATGATGTCTAATCAAAGCCTTTCAGCAGTAACTCCACTGAACACGCTGGAGCTGCTTAAAATTATGTCAGCAGAAAGAAAATTATGTTTTTGACAGAATAATGATTCCTTTACAATTTTCTCAGGAGAAGAAGGACCATTTTCATTGGTCTGCTTTTCTTCTAATCTTTATGGATGAAGCAGAGCAGAATTGCAAGTTCCACACAAATGAAAAGCAATTACATATATCTTTTTTTTTTTTTACTAGATAGAAAAAAAAAAAGTCTGATCTTACAAGTTTACTAGCCTCTTTTAAAAGTGCTGAGCACTGAGAGAACTCAGGATTCACTATCAAACATAGTCTTTTGCAGATTGTATCAGAAAAAGATGTAAGTTAGGATATGAAAGGTCAATATTTTCCACTGTTCTGGAGGTAGGAATCATTGAAGGCATGAACGCTGATGTCCTCAGACCTGCCTGAGTTCTCTGGAGCTGCAGAGTTGTTTCAGGACCCACTGATGATCTATTACCTTAAAGAGTGAGCATACAGAGTCCTTCAGGATATGCTACAGGACACATTTCTCAGTGTGGACTCTGAGCTGGGTAAGGCTCAGCCAGATGTATCATTCAGCCTGCTCAAGGCAGCTGAGCCTGAGTGAGAGCAGGAAGGAACTTATTCTTACTCCTGGAAAACTAGGCATCCTGCAACTCCTCTAAAAAGACTTATCTTCATTTGAGCTATGAGGCATCAATGAACCATCCTTCTGTCAATAGGAGCTGTATTTGCAAATTTGGGATCTCTCCCATTTTGCCGATATCATTTCCTGGCAGCCTGAAAGGTCTAGTGTAGACTCAGCTGAAGACCTGTAAGTGAATGTCCATTGGGTGTTGACAGATGGGAAGCAATCACTGCAGAACTGCATTACCTCTGCTCACTAAACACCCAGTATGGGATGGCATTCTGGAATGGGTCATGAAGGGGAAACTAAGATTAGACCGATCCTGAAGGTCAGGCACAAGGAGCAGTGCCAGTCAGGGCTCTGTCCTAGGGATTCCTTACAAAGCAGTGTTGACAGTTTTTGGTTATATGTGAGGGGCAGCCAAATGCTTCTAGGCCCAGCTAATTCGTTCTGTAGGAATTCAATGGGAGCAGCTCAGGATGTACATGCTGGGCCATGAGCCAGAGAACAGATAAGTATTTGTACTCTGTCCTTGAAAGTGTTCAAGGCCAGCTGGGATGGGGCTCTGGGTAACCCCATCTAATGGATAGCACCCCTGACTGGGGTTTTGGAACCATGACTGGGGCACTGGAACTAAATGGTCTTTAAGATCCCTTTCAACCCAAATCATCCTGTGATTCATCTGCTGGGCAAAGTGTGCTGCAGCCAATCTGCAGGGACCATTTCACGTGCCTGCAGTCAGCCCACACTGACCTAGGACAAGGTCTATCACTGCCACTTAGCTGCTTCTAAAAGGAGGCACAAACCCTGGGGTCACTCACCGAAGGCTTCTGAGAGCCCATACACCTTCTGGCTGTAGACATCTGTCTTGTCCCAGATGAAATAGTAGGACAGGTCTGGAGCTGCTGCAAACCACTTTCTGAAGAGGCGTCCTTCGACGGCCACCATGAGGTGGACCTTCATGAGGTTGAAGGGGATGGTGGGGTGGGTCATGCTGATCCGCAGCACTGATTTGTAGCCAGCTGTGCGACTGCTCAGGTAACTCACTTTTATTTTACTGCCGGAAACGTTAATCTCCTCCTGTAGAGCCTGTGGAAAAGCAATCCACGAGGTGTTAAATCAGCAGCGAGCAGACAGGAAAAGGCAGTGAGGCTGTAATTTATCAAACACACCTGTATAAAAGCTCTGGCAGGCATGTCTAAAAAGGCACCTAGTAGGCATCAAGTATGAAATCATATACATAACTTATTTCTGGAAGCTAAGGGATGCCTCCTGCCTCGTCCATCTCTGTTACACAGGAGAACAAAGAGCCACATTAAGTCAGTGTTTACAAAGGGACCCACTCTTAAAAGGAGTACCAGGACCCACAGAGAAAAGAGCCTGGGATCTCAGATAATTAGCCCATCAGTTTAGCTTCCATTTTCTGTCTTTTATCATCATAGGTTTTAGAGGCTTCTAATTTTTGTCTCCTGGCTTCCCAGTAAAATATCATGCCCTACTTGGCCTTAAAGATGTTTCCTGGTCCTGATCACAACATGCAATTCTCTCAAAGACATTAGTGAATCTTTATTCCACCCTCCCTCCTCTAACTCACCCATCTCCCCTTCTTTGAAACTGCTTCTCTCCTACCTCCCCCTGTGATCCTCTCTACCTGATCTACCATCTACCTCTAGCCTTTTTTTTAATCTGTGTTCTCACCCATGTTTTCTGACATCACATTTGTTCCTGCTTATTCTGGCACTTGCTTAAATTTCCTTTCCTTTTTACTCAAGTGATAAAACTGTTTGCCTGACCTACCATCTACAACTCCTTTCCCTTCCCTTGCATTCTCCCTTCTCTTTCTTTTTCAAACTCCTCTGTATTCTAACTAAGTTGCTTCATTTTCTCCCCAGCAACAAGTGTGGGTATTTCTGACTGACTGGGACATTTATCTAACAGGTACCCGTTACACTATAAAACTTCAGAAAAGACTGAAGAAACATCAGGGAAAGCTTTTTCTGCTTTGAGAACAGAGAAGTCTCAATAAATATGGAATTTTCAGCTAATTTACCTGCTAAAGTATCACCAGAGCTTAAAATTTTGTTTTTCTTCTTTTTTTTTTTAAATGGAGAAATGCTTGGAAAATTTATGGAAAGTGATATAAGTGTGTCCCTGACACTGATCCTTTCATGCAAAATGCTGACAAAAAAATCTTAGCAGAAAAAAAAATGTCACTTACAAAAAACTTCACTCTTGGGTAAGCACTCAACTTGGACATTTTTGGCGAAGATTGAGAAATGAAGGTAGAAGCTTATCAGTGAGCTGGAAAGCCTGGTCTGCTAATGAGATGTGTTAAAAGGTCACAGTTGGCACAGTTCTCTCCTGTGCCCCTTCTGAAGCTCTTCAGTGTTCTGGACCCTAAATGAGCTTGGTAAATACTTCCCTAGCAAAAATCATCTTTCTGAATATTAAGGGCTGGGAAGCTTGAAGGGAGGTGGGTCAAGAGATCCACCTGTCTATCACAGTATGATTCCAGTATGAAGAGATCACATCTATCACAGTATGATTCCTGGGGTGCCTTGTGAAGGGCCAGAAGCTGGATCCCTTCCCACTCAGGAGATTCTAGGATTCCATGATCCTTGTGCCTTCCAAGTTATGTCTCCTATACCCGGCTCCTTCTGTGTGGGAGCAGCAAAATTCCCTGGCATAGAGGGTTGCTCAACTCTTACAGGTTCTCTGGTTAGTGCTATCAAAAATGACAAATCTTGTAATCTGTGCCCCGAAAACACCTCTTCTGAGATGTTATCAGAGGCCCAACACTTTTTCAAGTGGTAACAAAAAGGCTCTGAGTGTTGCAGCACTTGCAAATGGACACATCCAGCAGTTAAAGCCCCATTCCACTGTGCTCATAAATATTTACCTTCTCTAATGCAGTCTTTTTAATTTACATATCTTAGTACTTAGGAGGCTGAAATATAGCAGAACTGGGAAAACCCAGGATTTTAAAAATATATTTTATGAGATCAGCAACAAGCTGGATGGGGACCAGGCTTAACCAGAGCCAAACTGCAGTAAAGGTGGTCCCTTGTATCAAATCTTTCTTCATATGTGACCCCATTAGGATAAAATAGGCAAAAATAATTGTCATGGAGATACTATTTGGAAAGTCTGTTTCAGATCCTTGTCAAGAGTAATTATTTCTCTCTGCTGTGATCTATCTCTGCTGTCTACCATTCCAAAGAAAAGGTCAGCCCAATGCTGCCGAGGCACTGTGAAGCACAAGGGGCTATGTTTAAAGGTATCTGCTTGAAGAGAGGGTTCAAATAGTAATTCAGGTAATTCAAATAGTTTAGAAGTGGTGACTAACTAGCAACAAAACAGGGCACTAGTAGGGGGGTGTATAATTCAGTAGGATATCAGTGGGAGAAAAGGGGGAAAACAAGCTTAAAAATAATCTGAATGTGCTAGAAGTAAGAAGAGCTAAATTGTGTCCTTATTTTTATTTGATAATTGCTGTTTGGCCCAGACACATTCATATGCTGTGACTGCAGGTCTTGTGAAAGAGTCTTAGAGTTTATCCCTGACTAACCAATATAATCTGCTCTTTTAAAGAGGTCCGGCCACGAGGCTGAACAGGCAGGAGAGCTGCTTCTTTAGGCTTACTGGGGATTTACACAGGGTAGCAATTTTCACTGTCATATTCTCTTGGCTCTGTGGTGTTGATCTAGTCTTGTCTTAGTAGCAATTTTTCTGCTCTTTGCATGAGGCAAGGTAGGAAATCTTGTTTCTGTGCTGGGTTACACATGTCTCTTAAAGCTACTCTTCACCCTGCCAGCAGACAGGCAAGGAACAGTCAATGTTGTTTGTTGTTTTTTTTTAAGATGTTCAGGGAGAATTTTAAAAAGGAAAATCGTTTCAGGGGCCTTAAAACAGACATCTAGTGCTTTTGAAAGCTTCTATGGTATCCAAAACTTCTGCAAGGGCATGACAACTCTGACATGGACCTTTCTGACAACTCCACCTTTCTGAAGCTACAGCCAGAGGCTTGAAGGGACACTTCAGGGCATCCTGAATAGCCTAAAGTCTGTCTATAGGCACCTGAATCAAATATTAAAAGTGCACTACTAGGTTTTTTGAATGCATCCAGGTAGAGAGCACTACATTTATTACTGCATTTATTTGTTGGAGCTCATGAGGTTCTTCTCTAACCCGCTTGTCAAAATCTCTTTCCCAGCCCTGTTATCTGCTTGTCACCTCCTCCCAGCTATGTACTCACACCTTTTATATTTAACATTTCTCTACTGAGAACTGTGGATTATAAAATGCAGCTGCAGGAACGGACAGCTAGGTTATTTTTTATTGTATGTACATCCAATATAGAAATGAAAAGTAGTCCATTTCTGAACTGCAGTACAGCCAAGACTCTGCCACAAATCAGATTCTCTTGTAAACTCCTGCACCACAAACTCTGCTAACCTTCAGCTGTCAATATTTGAGGTGGAATATTGATTTAGAGGTTTTAGCTCAGACATATGGCACACAGGAAGAGCACTGTGTTTATCATGTATGGGATTCATCTTATCTCTACTTAGGAACCTAAGTTAGGTGTCTCCTCTCAACTGCTCTTTTAGGCCTTCCCTACAGCTAACAGCAGATACAGACAGACTCTTTAGGAGGCTGGTGTTGCCTTGTAAATTTAAGATTGGGATTCTATTCCAGATAAAGGCATCCAGATGTCAATTTTTAAATATGCTCATGTGAGACAGGCATGTAAACATCAATTTCAGTCAGTGGAATCCAACTGATACCATTGGTGAGAACCAGAAAGCTTCAGGGTGGTAAACTTAAGTGATGTGTAGGCTCCACTGATGTACTTAATAGATTTCTGTCTGCTTAAATGGGAGCTTGGATATCTGGCACATATCTAGACAACTGCATGTGAACTCCTTATAATCTCAAAATTAATCTTTCTTTTGTATTATATTCCATAACTACAGGTGTCTAGTGGGATTTGGGATGTCCAAGTGATCTGTTGTTCACAAGGATTCAGAAGATATAATTCAGGACACTGGTAGGGGGATCATTCTGGACTGACAGTTGAAGGCCAAGCAGGACATCATCAGGATATTTCAAATGGCACTAAATATCTTTGATAAGGGTTGCCCAGAGAGATGGTAGATGCTCCATCCCTGGAAACATTCAAAATCAGGTTGGATGGGGCTCTGAACAGCCTGGTCTACTGGAAGGTGTTTGTAGCACCAAATAATGACTGAGGTTATGATCATTGCTGCACTGTATCTGATATTTGCTTTTTCCCAGGCAGCACTGACCATTACTTTTCATGGTGTTTGTTTATTTAATAAAAAGATGTAGAAACCAAGATTCTGAACCGAGAATTTATAACATGATGGACTTTACAAGATACAGGATTCAATTAATAATTATGCTGGGACAAACACGGTGACTGTAATTGGAAACTAGTGTGAGAAAGGATCATAAGACTTGGTCCAGAGGGAAAGGTAGAGACCACTAGCTTTATTTGTTGCTGGGTTTAGCACCTGGTTTATTAAAATTAGAAGGTATAAAGTTGCTTCTTTTCTCATTAACGGTACTGCAACCCCAGTGGAGTCACACTGGAAGCATAAAATTTGTCTCTACACTTGTCATTATTTCCACCTTGGCAGATTATTGTCGCTAAAAGCAATACTCAGGACATGCTGAACACTGGCATATAAAATCCAGAGAACAGAATGTCCAAGATAGCAAAGATTGAATGCTGTTACATCCACATGTTTCAACAGAATTAGTGTTTTTAAGGAAAATTGAAAATTTGGTTCTTTGGACTATTCAGTTTAAAGTACAACTTTCCATTTGACAAAATAGTTTGAAGCCACAGCAGATTGTTAAGGTTCTTTATCTGACTCACACTTCCTCAAAAGAAAAGGAGAATGGGGATGAGAAATTAAAGGTAACCCTCTCACTCTCCTCATCTATTCCAAATGTCATCAAATGCAATAAAAGTGAGGTGCTCTGCTTCCTGGCCCCTTCTCATCCACCTGCTAGCATGTCTCAGCAGCTGTGTGGAGTAGGGGGTGTGACTTCCAACCACGAGAAAGTTCACTCCACCACTCCACCACCAAGGTTCAGAGTGCCCAGTGGGTGGAATTTGCTCCTGAACAGAAGACAGGCATCAGATCAGAGGAAGGGCATCAGCCTGGTGCTGGGCACGTTGAATGCCAAAGGGCTGACCAAGGGCTTGTTGTCAGTCACACAAGGGTCCCAGCACACGTGCTGTCAGTCACAAGTGCTTTGCCTCTATCTCTCAGGGATAAAGGAAAAGAAATCTGGTAAAACAAGTGCCTGGGAGTGAGTGCTCCTGCCAAATGTCTGAAAAATGGGGTAACAAACAGGGAATGCTCATTGTTAGGAAAGCAGGGGAATAGTTGCATTTGTGTTGCTCAAAGCTGTCAAAAAAAGCACAGAAAGAAGATGGGGATGAGGAGGCACTGGCAGAGGTTGCCCAGAGAAATTGTGGATGTCCCAGTCCCAATGCAATGCCAGGTTGGATGGGGCTCTGATCAACCTGGTCTAATGGAAGACGTCCCTGCCTATGGCAGGGGGGTTGGATACATGATCTTTAGGGTCCCCTCCAACCCAAACCATTCTGTGATTTTATCAGTTACTGTGCCTCAGCTCAGATGGCTCATACCTGGATTTCGGGAACAATAGGACCCTTCTCTGAGCAGGAAGTTGCAAAAGCGGTGAGTGGAGATGGAGAGACCACAGGGTTGGGCCGGGCGAAGTTACTGAGGTCACAGCTTGGGATCTCATTCTCTTCATGCCTCATGACTATGGTTTCCATCACAAAGAAGCGATCCCACGGCAACCACAGCGTGTGCTCCTGCGTGATGAAGGGAGCCCGCTCAAAGTGCAGGATAATGGAGATTCCACCAATGGTAACAAGATCAAAGCTGTTTTAAGAGATGGAAAACAAAATTAGTGCAAGCAAGCACTACCCCAACTGTTTGTATCAACTCCCTAGCAAGGACCCCAGAAAAATAACTGCAAGAAATATCAGCATTCTCATTTTATGAACCTAAAATCTGCAGCCCAAGTAGGCTTTACCTGAGTAACAGCAAGTGTCAGAGGCAAGAGTTCAAGTTCAGCTTTGCATGTTGTCCTGATGTACATTGAGATCATGCCCATCCCTTTTTTTGAAACATGTTTATCTTTGTTGGTGCTTTTCTAGCACCACCATATTTTGGCCATACATACTCATTTTCTTTTTTTTTTTTTAAGTAGTTATTATCCAAACAAATGCACAGATTGGATCAATTCACACGGTTTCTCTGACACATCCCTGTATAAATTGTCTTGGCATCTCTGCTAACCTGATTAATACCTAATGCAACCCAGGGAACACGGAGAGCCCAGTTATGGACTGAGCCTGGTCTACTAGAAATACATACAGTGTAGGATGTCTGTGTGCCACAGCACTCAGCACATCATCTTTTTTGACTCTTTAAGCATTGAGTGCAGGGCAGATGAATCACTGCCCGTGGTCTCTGACTTCACCCTAAGCTACCTCCAGCCAAGAGGCTTTTGTGCCTGTGTTAGTGCTGGATAACAGCCTTCCAGAGCTGTGTTCAAAAATGTTACCTTGATAAGGAAAACATTCATCCTCTGGATGTAAAGATGTTTGGATAAGATTCTGGTGGTTTTCTTAGTTTTATATTTAAGCATCACATCTTGTCACAGATGAAGATTTTATCAACTACCATGGGGATTTATCTACCATGCATAGACCCCAAAAGAAGTGTTAAGTAAGAAAGGAAAGGATTTCAACAGAAATTGACAACCTCTTGATTTTGCTCCTTTGTGTTTTTCTCACTGTCTCTTCGGTTGCAATGCCAAACATGTGCTTCAGGCAAAGAAAGTTTTCTCATTCCTGCTTCTCACTTTCACTGCTGTATGACATTCGCACTGAGAGTTTATGCATGTGATCAGGCTCACTGGTTTCAGCAGAGCTGCTCATGTGCTGAAAGAGCTATGAGCTTAAGTGCTTCTGTGCATGAGAAATGGGATCTAAAACACTGTGTTTGCCCAAAGCCAGACTTGATGCACCTTGTAAATACACAGTAAGAAAGAAGGTGAAAAAAGTATCTAAAATTATTTTTTAAAATTAATTGTGAGGCTTTTAGATTGGGTACAAAAATCCTAGAGGAGTAACAACAGGCATGAACTATTTCTAAAAAAAGTCTTTGTCAAGCAATTTTTCGGGGGAGCCTTTTTTATATCATGGCTGATGGACTGAGGTGCCATTTAGGAAACAGAATTATGAAAAGGTTATTCATTAAAGAATGTTGAATTGAGTCCATAAGAGGAAGTGGAAAGCACTTCAAAAAACCAAAGCCATGTTTATTCTACCACTCGAGTTGGGGCATCGTGTTCCCAGACCTATGGAGCTTGGCTTGCAGCAGCCTGAGGAGTAACTTGCTGGTCCCTGCCAGCAAAGCTGCACCATGTTTGTACCCTGATGTGAATGTTTTTAACAGTCAATTAGCATTTGGCAAGTCCTTCAGCTGGGAGGGAGATGCTCGCTCTGCATGGATCCAGGCACTGCACAGGCCAACAGGAGGGAAGAAATAAACATTACAAATGATGCTCAACAAGTTTTTTAGGCAAATTGAAAGTGGTTTCATTTGCAAACACCTCTGTTTTATCCCTTTGGCTTCACTGAGCCTGGATCAGGGATGGGAATTTGCTGTGGGGAAATGTCCTGGCCTCTCCTGCACCCCCACAACAGGATGCAGAAGGGAAAGCACCACTTCCATGTCAGCCTCCAGCAGCTGTAAAAACAGAACCATGAAGTATTTTTTAGCAAGCGGTGTTGCTCACAAGCTGGTTTTTCCAGAGTCTCAGGGCGCAGCTTTTAAGTTACCTTGATGAACTGAACAAAAGGTAAACCCAAAACCAAACAGAAAAAACCAAACTGAAAACACTTCCTGGTTTCTCTCAGTGAAATTAAATTTAACAAAAGGAAAACTGTCCTGGGATTGAAGCAATGAGATAATTTTATTTCTGTTTTTGCTGCTCATCTCTGATGTATTTTTTATCACTCTGTAAAAATCATACTTGTTGTACAGTCATTTTGTTGCTTTCCTTTAAAGACTCTGGAGAGACAAGCTGAAGGATGAAATTATCTATTTATCCAAAGCAGGCTCAAAAAATAAAAACCCCACAGGAAGGTGTAACCCTTTCTCATCTCTTTTCTCTGAAGGTTCATGTTTTTGGTATTTCTGAGAAAGCTAATGCAATGTGGGAAAAGCCTGGAGATTTTCTTGCTGTTTTAATAACACTGTTCCTACAGTCTAGGGATACTGAGGACTTGCAGCCTCTCTAGAATATCACTTTAATCAAATTTAAAACTTTATTTAAAAATGTGGTTTATAATCTAGTACTGATACTTTGAACTGTCCGTTACCTTTGCTTAACAGAGAAATGCATACAAAAGAGAAGTTTGAGAGATGTCATTTTATATTCATGCCTTGTTATATAAACAAAGTCTCTGTTGCAGTAATTAAGCTAAAAATACATGAAAGCCTTGAATTTATAAAGGTTTTGCTCATTCTAAGTAATGTGACTTAAACAGAACCAAGGTTTCACTATTTCAGGCTGTATCTGAGCAATGTAATAGGAGAGAACTGGAATAAAGTGAGCCCACTAACAGAGATGAAAAATTTACTGCACTATAATTCTAAGACTGAAATTTTACTTACTTGTATGGAAACTTATCATGTCAAAAAGAAACCCCAAAACCCCCAAACCTGGAGAAACAAAATCAGCTTAGGAACCAATCTAGCTAAACTGATGAAATTGTATCTCTAAATTCCTTTACTTTAAAACCCCAGTTATTTCCCTGCTATCAGTTAACTGATTTACTAAATCAATTTAAGGCAACTCAGTGCACATTTTCAAGAATGGATATTCCTATGGTGAATATGCCAAATAATAAACCTGCTGAGTTTTATGCAGTTATCTCATGACCCCTGGAAAAAGCTAACTGCTTGCATGTGTGCTCCCATTTATTCTCCAAACCAGAATGATGCTGAAGATGGGAGAGATGACTCTGTATGACTGTGCACTGCTCTGGACTGGGAATGCATGCAGCCTGCTACTGTAGGTCAGGAGATCCTGCTTCTTGTCTGAGAGCATCAATTTCTTAAAACAAAGTTGACTCAATCAAATGAAAACTTTGTGGTACAAAAAACTGATGTGATGTCATGCTCTATTAAAAAAGTTACTCAAATGCATAAAGAAAGTAATAGAAACTGGAACAGCATGAATTCTTTACATAACTTTGAATGTGCTTTACAAATAGTATTAAACAAATACTGTAACAATCAGTAAGGAAGGCAAGCAAATATTAACTCTCTTTCACAGGCTGGTTCACTGGCCTGGAAAGGTCAAGAGATGCATCTAATGGTACTCATTAAATCAGCAGTGAAGCAGGGATTAGAAATTAGGGATGTCTGACAGCGTTTTCTACCCTGACAAATTTTAGCTTGAATGGTCTTAGATAGTTCAAGATAATTTACACACCACTGAGGAAGTCACTGGACTCAAGGACAGATTTCATGGGTTGAGCAACCTGGTCTAGTGGAAGTTGTCTCTGCTCAAGGCAGGGGAGTTGGAACTAGATGATCTTTAACATTGCTTCTAAACAAAACTATTCCATGGTTCTATGGATTTTGGTGCTCTTTAACTTGTCCATTTATGGACAAATGGTTTTTGTCCATAGAGTTCCTACAGAGTACACAGATGCACTGATGCATCTGTTCATTTGAGAAAATACCTGCATGTATCCCTCAGCCAAGTTGGAAGGTATATTCATTATTCTGGAGGCTCAGCACTGCAATTGGACAATTTGTGTGATGTTTGTGCACCACGTTTCTGTAGAAACAGATTGACTTGAGAGGGAAGTGAAGAAAGTAAAATCAGAGGAGCTGACACCACAGTCTGGGGCTACACTGACCCCCACCAGGTGCCTACAGAAATCACAGCTTTAGGATAAATCCCCCTTGGTCACAGATTCCTTGCTCTGAGACAGCTGATCTCTGTCATTTTTATCACTTAGAGCTGAGTATCTGCTGGGGGCTGAGTCAGCAAACTGCAGCCCTGAGCTCCTTCAAACTAATTTAGCTTCTGGAGGCTGGCAGCCACTCCAAGGAAGCAGGAGTCCACCGAGGCCTGGTGGAGCATACTGATGCTCTGGCTGCATTGCTTTCTGCCCTGCACCCCTGCTCAGCTGGACCTTGGGAAGGACACAGCATGGAAGCAGCATCCCTAGCTTGAACTGCCAGTAGAAGAAGATTTATAGCAGACAGGGTTTACCTTTCATCACCCAAGAATCAGGAAGAAATAGTTGCTTGAATATTACAAAGGTCTGGAGCCTGGATAGCAGCAGGCACCTCCATGCTCTGTTCCTTTAGCTTACATGTTTGCTGGCTAGAGGTCCAGTTTACAATAAAGCCCCTCTGTGCTAGGTACAGCACGACTGCAAAGCAAAGAGATGGTTGCTTTCCTCAAAGTACTTATAATCCAAATGAACGATTACACAGTAGTTAGGTGTTGTACACATACAAGGAAACAGAACAAAAGGTTATGATAGGCATTTTGTCCAGGAATCTTTTAGTTATATTTATCTGTTCTACAGGACACAGATTTTGTGCTGGTCCATACATAGCAAGCTGATCATGAAAGCACAGTTTGAACCCCACTTTCCCATAGAGTAGGTTCAGTAAGGTTGCCAGAGATACCCTTAATGTTCAAATTTTCTCCTCTTTGCAGTAATGCCTAAGCTACTGGCAATAAGACACCAACTCCAGGTGTGTCCTTTTCCTGGAATGCCTCTTTATCATCTGTATTTTATTGTCATAACATTGAAGAGTTGGAGCATCACTTGGAAAGCCTCCCAGTCCCCAACAGCATTACAGTAGGTGCAAACATCTCTGAGTGTGAACGAGACAGCATCAAGCACACGCTGCTAGCACATGTTCCATTTTTTCATTACAATTCTATCTGTTTCTCTGGCCAACTCAAATGAAAATTGTGGACTGGAGAGGTGCTAAAATCCATAAATCCTCTCCCAAGTGCTAGTGGTTAGTAGTCAATAAGCAGAGCATATGCAGCTGGAACCCCTTCTGTTACGTTTTTGTTCTTAAAAGAAAGGGAGCCAATTAGCACTGACAAACAAAAGATAAGATGAAAGACATTCCCAATTTGCACTGCTTTTGTTTTGGTTGAGCATGATTGCTCAGATTTTACCTCTAACACAACCGTAATCTTAATGACTTCTTCCTAATAATTTCAAAATGAATTAGGAAGAATAGAGCTGCTGAGAGCAGGAGACATCTTTCTTTACAGGCACGGGCATTGCATTACCAAATTGCAGGCTAGAGATTCTAGGTAATATCACTAAGTTAATAATAACAGAATAGAATAGAATAGAATAGAATAGAATAGAATAGAATAGAATAGAATAGAATAGAATAGAATAGAATAGAATAGAATAGAATAGAATAGAATAGAATAGAGTAGAATAAAATAGAATAGAATAGAATAGAATAGAATAGAATAGAATAGAATAGAATAGAATAGAATAGAATAGAATAGAATAGAATAGAATAGAATAGAATAGAATAGAATAGAATAGAATAGAATA
The DNA here is from genome assembly GCA_013397245.1 of Thryothorus ludovicianus. NCBI lineage: Eukaryota > Metazoa > Chordata > Aves > Passeriformes > Certhiidae > Thryothorus > Thryothorus ludovicianus. The sequence continues at coordinate 65,180 of VZTB01005027.1, forward strand.
GAATAGAATAGAATAGAATAGAATAGAATAGAATAGAATAGAATAGAATAGAATAGAATAGAATAGAATAGAATAGAATAGAATAGAATAGAATAGAATAGAATAGAATAGAATAGAATAGAATAGAATAGAATAGAATAGAATAGAATAGAATAGAATAGAATAGAATAGAATAGAATAGAATAGAATAGAATAGAATAGAATAGAATAGAATAGAATAGAATAGAATAGAATAGAATAGAATAGAATAGAATAGAATAGAATAGAATAGAATAGAATAGAATAGAATAGAATAGAATAGAATAGAATAGAATAGAATAGAATAGAATAGAATAGAATAGAATAGAATAGAATAGAATAGAATAGAATAGAATAGAATAGAATAGAATAGAATAGAATAGAATAGAATAGAATAGAATAGAATAGAATAGGCTATTCATTTGTTAGGGAAGTACAAGGATCATCAAATCCAGCTGCCTCACCATTTCAGGGCTAATCAAATAAACCATGTTGTTAAGGGCATTGTCCAAATGCCTCTTAAACACTGACAGGCTCGGGGCATTGAACATCCCTAGGAATGCTGAGGTTACATTTGGTGCAGGTAGCTCAGTGTGCAGCTGCAGTGTGAGCTGCAGGCTGAGTTCCTTGAGGGGCAGGAGGCCAAGCCAAAGGCTGAGGTGAGGCAGGGAACTGCTGAGTGACCACATGGAGACAAGATAGGAGCCAACAACTCCAGACTTCCCCATGCTTAGACTGTGAGGGGATAAAAGCCCAAGGCTTCCTTTGCCCAGGGTGCCTCCTTGCAGGCACCAGCTGGGGCTCTTATCTGGTTATTTAGTTATTGCACCAAGATTAAATTGCTTTAGGGATCTGGATATCTGAGACACTGCTGAGGGAAACCTGAGGGTCTACTGGGTAAGGAACTCTGGTGTGACTGTGTGTGGGGTATGGCTGTAAAGGGGCCTCAGTCCCAGCTCAGGTGGTGCAAGTGTGATTGCCAGAGTGGCTTCTGGATGGTTGGACAGGGAAGTCTCCTCAACTGGAAGCCTGTTTAAGCACCCTCTCAGTTAAGAAATGTTTTTTCATGTCCAGTCTAAACCTCCCCTAGTGCAATTTTAAACCATCAGTGGATACCAAGGAGGTGAGCTCAGCACTTCCCTCTCTACATCCCCTCCTCAGGAAGCTGTAGGAAGTAATGAGGTCACCCTTCAAGTCTCCTTTTCTCTGAACTAGAGACACTCAGAGTCCTCAGATGCTGGTCACAGGATATTCCTTCTATCCTGTCATCACTTTCTTGCTCTCCTCTGGACACATTAAGGGACCTGAACATCTTTCTTGAACTGTGGGGCCAGAACTGCATGCAGTATTCTGGGAGAGGCAGCACCAACACTGGGTACAGCAGGACAACCTCCTTTTTGACTGACTGGTCAAGCTGTGTTTGATACACCACAGGATGGGGTTTGCCCTCTTTGCTGCCAAGACACAGTGCTCTAACAGCTTCTATGCAGCTGCTTCTAGCCAGCACCCCAGATCTCTGCAGGGCTGCTCTCCAGCCATTCCTCTCCCAGTTTATACTTGAGCCTGGTGTTACTCTGTTCCAGGCACAGAAAATCCAGCATTTTGGCTTTTTAAAATTCATCCCATTCATCACAGCCCAATGCTCAAATCTATCTAGATCCCTCTGCAAGCTCTCTTGTTCCTCAGGAGCATCAAGAGCGCCTCCCAGTTTGTTACCACCAGCATCTTGATAATGGTGCATTCAACTCCTGCATCCAGGCCACTGATAAAACATTGAACAAGACTGGCCCAGGAACTGAACAGCAAAGAACAGCACTGGGGACTGGTCACCAGCCAGATGTAGCCCCGAAACAACCAACAATAATGCGCCAACGTCTTCAAAAGGCATCAGTAATTCACGCAATCTTGGAAGGAGTTTCTCTTCAGTGGTCATGGCAATAATGCTGTCACTGCTGCTTGAACACTCTGAATCCCATACAGACATCCTACCTGCCATCTTGTCTGCTGATTGTGTATCCAAACAGAGGATTGTTGACAAAGCTGATATTCACTCCAACTAGTGGGGTCCCATCTGCTGTCATCACCTGGCCTCGAATCACACATGCATGTCTGCAAGAAGGAGAAAAATTATAAGATAAAAAGAAGAATGAGTCTTTTTGACAAATGCATTTTTTCCTCTGCTGATGTGGCTGGGAATTCCTATGGATTAGAAAGCCAAGGCTTTTATAAATGTAAAGCTGGAGTGTGTTTTGATGGTGGGATGCTGCCTTTGAAGGCTTTCTCAGGTGTTGTGTAAAAACTTTTAATCCACAAAGTGAGGTTCAAAATTGCCCTACTATGTAAAAGCAACTGCTGCAGTATATACTTTATTAAGTATAAACTTCTGTAGGATTCACAACATTTCAGTGGAATATCACAGAATCATAGAAACTCCTGGGATGGGAGGGACTCACAAGGATCACTGAGCCGAGCTCCTGGCCCCGCACAGAACAGCTCCCAAATCATACTATGTTCCTAAAAGTGTTGTCCAAACACTTTGGCAACTTTGGCAGGCTTGGTGCCACGACACTCTCTGAGGAGCCTGTTCCAATCACCCCCTGAGAGAAGAACCTTTTCCTAACAAGTAGTATTTTTCCTAGCAAGTAGTGTCTTAACAATATTGCCCTAATTAAAAGCAAGGTGCATTTTAAAATCAAAGAGAACAGAAAATTGCCATGCAGCACACGGACATATTTAAGGCACAAAAGCCACCGAAGATCCTGACCAAGGCTTGGCAGCTCATTTCTTTCCCATTTGGGAAAACCATGACAGATAATTTGCCAGGTTCAGAAAGCTTCCTTACAATCTGCCTGGGGAGCTGAGCACACTGATAGGATGGGCTTTTTCTTCCCCTCTTTTTCTTCCCAAGTTTGGTAGATTGCACCATTTTACAAGCTACATCTATTCCAACTACTCTGTGATCTGTAATATGCTCTTTTATCTAAGGATTTCAAGGATCTTTACAAACACCGATTAATACAGCCAGATTGGTATTTTACAGAGATAGGAAATAAAACATGGAATGATTTTCAGTTGTCCAAGGTCAGTCAGAAAATCTGCAGTAAAGCCAAAGACAAATTTTCTCAGTTCTCACTCCAAGACTTCTCTCTCCCAGACTTCTAAGTCATTACTACACTGTTACCTTAGGAGCTTCCCATAAAGACAAAACATCACATGTCTGCAAGAGTGTCTGAATCCAATTTTTGGCTGAAGGTAACTATTTTTCTGAGCAGCAACAGCAAATTGTAGTGTCAGTGTGCTAACGTGACCCAATGAATAATTTTCCTAACTGCTGTCCTGCCGGAAAGCAGAGATTGAAAGCCAATGTTTCTCCAGGTGCAGACCCAGATCTCAGCTAGAGTAAATCATCCCAGCTGCACTTCAACAGACCGATGGTGCTTTGCTGGTTCACTGAGGCAAAGGATGATTTCTGCAATGTTTTGTAAAGATGATTTCACAAACACAGATCATTAGGGAAAGAGCCAGTTATTTTCTTACAGTCCACCTAAAAATCTGAGATTGTATAATGCAAGGAGATAAAGTATAATTTCTATTTCATAAAGGCTGCACAATTTTTACATTCCACAGAACAGCAAATAGATAATTTGCCAGGGAGTATTAAACAAAATTCCCGATGATCTAAATGGAGAGCTCCAATATTAACAAAAATTACCACAGCAATGCCAAAATGTGTCTGCAATCTAAGATGTGACTATATTCATACATAATTTTGGAATAGGTCACAGGAAAATTAGATACTGGAAATGATTTTTATGTCACTGAGTTTTCTCTGATGTATCATCACTGACTTCTTAGGAGTCATGCAGGAAAAGACTTGGACTAAGTTTGGAACTAATAATCCTACAATCCTACAATGGTTTGTGCTGGAAGGGACATTAAAGATCATTTAGTTGCAATCTGCCTGCCTTCCACTAGACTGGTTTACTCAGAGCCCCATCTAACTTGGCCTTGAACATTTTCAGGGATAGGGCTAGTGGAGGGGGGATAATATCCTTAATACTTCTATGCTTCTCCCATTAGGGGCTCTAACTCAGCTTTCCATATACAACAACTGGAAAATAATAATCTGGTACAGTATTATGCACATCACTCTCTAACACATAGGTAAAGCATAACTCAAAAGGATCATGATGCCATGGAATATGCTTGGAAAAACGTCAATGCTTGGAATAACCCCAATGAAGTCAACAGGTCACCATCTGCAGTGCAATTTTTGCATAAAGTGAATGTGTCTGAGCACATCTCTGAGCCAACAGCAGAACCTAGGCTTTCTCTTCCAAGATTTTTTCGTTATCTGCTCCACTCTGCCCTATCTTCATTTCCATCCTTCAGAGAGACCAGATGAGGGGTTTGAAACTGCCTTCTCTCAGCTTCTCATCAAATGGGTTTCACATTTTGTGGAAGACAAGGAATCACTGCAAACTGTTTCATGAATACTAAGACCTGAGTACAAAGGAATCAGTGTTCTGTACCACATTTTCAAGTAAACACTGCAACTACAAATGTTTTAAAATAATAAGAACAAGATTGTACATTTCTGTGACTCCAAGAAGAACACTTTCACCTGTTCTTTTTTCTTCCATAGGTAAAAGCAAGTAAAGAAAAAAATACATGTTGCAGGTGCCTCTCCTGCTCCCCAACATACAACACATGTCCAGGCAGTTTTAAATTTCTAAGTAACAGTGCAAGCAGATCGGCCTACACCCTTGGCTCAGTAACTGCGGGATGTGCTTTATATCCACAAGCATCTGCTCCGTTACGTATCACTGACAACTATTTCTGCAACAAGCACCGGCACAAGGTGGACAAACAAAGAGCTTCCTCTCACCTTGGCAGCTGTAGCAAATGCATTTGACACTCCACCTTTGGAAAGAGACTTCGTTCCCATCCTGGCTGATGCTTCCCAGCACTCATCCAACTCCCCAGCACGCCTACGTGCTCACGGACATGGAGGCTGTCTCCTCTCAGAGAAGCAGCTCGTCAGCAAACCCAGCTGCATCCCCCACCCTCCTGAGGACTATAACCATTGCTTTATTTCCATGCTTTAAGGAGAGATGTTACCACTAAGAGGACATCATTCCCAACCCACGGCGATAAAAAGAAGCTGGAGCAAGATCCATGAATATGAATCCATTTAAAAGAAGTAGAGATGGAAACTGGAGGAAAATTCAAGCCCAGACTGTCCCTGCTGAGTCTCAAATCTTCTCCTTCTCTGGGTGATAAAATTTGCCCCACTTGAATAAAACACAGTGCATTGGAAGCAGCTGGCTTCTCTAGTGTCAACATGTCCTTTCTGGAGGCAAGATCGAGTGTCTACAATGTCCCAAGCCCCCCAGGAACCTGGTTAATGCTAATTTAGTCAGCTATTTCCTTCAGTTGACCTTGGTCTAAATGCAATTACCCTGCAAAGAAGTTAAGTGGTACTGCTAAGATGCTCAGCTCTGCTAGAAGGTCTCCAAATACATTTACATAAAATTATCTCTCATGTTAATAGAAGAGATTTATTCCATCAGTCCAGGCCTGCTAGTTCAGAGTGTTTTCTGCACTTGAACGAAATTGAACAAAAATTCATTTTCTTGTAGCTGGAGCCTCATCTTTTCATTAAATTATTAATAGATTCCACCTATTGCCTCTGGTTTTCAGTTTGTTATTGTTTTTGTTTTGTTTCCCTCCCTACTGTTACATGAGGCTGTATTGTTTCTTATTTTACAAGGAAAAGCAGTCTCCATTTTTCCTCTTCTTTAATTAGACTTTTCCTTTTTTATTTTTTTCATTTGTCCATAAAAACTGGCTTGTAAGACCAAATCATTGTCAAAATGCTATTTACAGTGCCAGATGGTGTATTGGACAATTTTGCACTGTTGCTTTGTGATGTTATCCTTTATTCCCAAGAAAATTAAATTAAGTCTTTCTGGAAAGATCTGGGCCACAGTGGCAAAACAGACAGGGGTACACTGATGCCTTTATGTTTCTATTGCTCAGAGACAAATAAAGTTTGACAGACTGTCAACAAAATTCAAGCAAACCAAACCAGCCTTAGAACTGAAGCCAGAAAAGTAAATTCCACAAAAGTCATTTCACCTCATGGGAGTACATTAAAGATTTTTCTTTAATACTAACTCTGATCCAGTGTCTCACAACCTAGACATCAGTCCTTCCAACACATTTTACTCACAGATGTTTTCTGGTGACACTGTGCTTGGCATTTGGAAATAAGGGAAATTACTGTTTCTGCTAAGCATTTTTCATTGTAAGAAGTAAATTCCATGCATCCTAAATCCCACTTTTTCTGCAAGAAATGTATATGCTTTCCTTGACTGAGGATAAATGCCATGGGAAATCTCACTCTGATTAATTTCTGTTGCTCCTCAAAATACTTCCAACATACCTCATTGGATTTTCTCGTTTAAAGGTTCCAATGTGTGAAAATGGTTATCATGAGTGCTTAGCCATCCTCAGCCAAGTTATTAATAATAAATATTTTAATTTGACATCATAAATCTCTTTGAAATTACCACTCTTATATTTTATTGCTATATATAAATATACACACATATATATATAGGATTTATCCTTCTGTTCAGGATAAAACTTCAACAGAGCTCCACAGAAAAAAAATCCAGAAAGTTATAGTTCATTGGGAAGAATGTTATTAATGGAAAATAATCTCTACAGCCTTTCCATGTGACACCAGTTGTGTCAGCTGGTCTGTTTATGTCTCTTTACTGAACCTGCAAAATAACAATCCCCTCCTTACAGAGACATAAGAAGAATAGTTGTAGTAATCTGATAATCCCTTGCATAGGGATTTTTACATTCTCATGACACTCACCTGTGATCTGCTCAGTCTGATAAGTGTCTAGAAGTACAGAAGTACAAATGTGCTTCAATCTCTTGTCATTAGCCTTGGCCGTGGCCTGTTTTCTTGAGAGTAAGGGAGGACGAAGCAAAATGAACCTCATCCATTTTGGGTTGAATGCTCTTGTCTAATGTTAAAAAACCTCAGGGCAGTCTTGTACCAGGATAGACAGAGCCCTTGGTATAATGCCAGGTAAAAGCTAAGGGCATCATGATCAAACACATGGACACAGAGCAAATGCCTGAGCTGGCAGATGAAGGACAAAAGAAGAAGAGGAAAGATCAGAACACAGAGACGTTCAAGTTCATTGCTTGTGGCAGTATTTCCTTCAAAAGCTGTCTGTAAAAACAGCCCTGCCCACTTGCCTCTTAACTGTGGAGAAAAACCTCCTGACAGTCTTTCCTTGAACTGAGGCAATCTGTCTGGATTTTTTAGTTCAGTTTAGTTGTAAAAAAAAAGCTTAAAGTCAAAACCTATGAACTGTTCATAGCTGCCATCTGAATTAAGGAATTAAGGTAAGGAAAAAGAATGCAAATAATCCTTCTGAAGGTCTCCTTGTTAAAAAGAAAAAAGACAGACTTATACAGGAAATGAAAATTGAAGAGCAGTCATCCAGAAAGACCCCTACACTATCAAGGACAGCACAAGTGAGTTTCTGAAAGGGTTTGGCACATGTTGGGCAGACGGGTTATAATCCTGATGGATTTAGCAGGGCCTGATGCAATAGGACATGGAATAATGGTTCTAAACTAAGAGAAGGTAGATTCACACTAGATTTAAGGAAGAAGCAGTTTATGATAAGGATGGCAAAACAGGGGCACGGGTTGCGTGGAGAGGTCACAGCTGCTCCATCATAGGAAGCATTCAAGGCCAAGCCGGATGGGGCTTTGAGCAACCTGAGACAGCTGAAGATACAGCATCTAGCCCCTACTCACAGCAGGGGCTAGATGGCCCTTAAAGGCCCCTTTCACCCCAAAATATTCTATGATTCTAAATAATTGATTAGGCTTATTTGAGGAGTTTGCACAAAGGGAAGCATCAGAATGCCAAAGAGACAAAGGGACTAAACGCACTGAGGTTTGACCATATCCCAGATGGGGATCTGCTATGTGACACTGACAGACAGACAGATCCTGCCATTCTGCTTTGTGAGCCACTGATGGAACAGGGACCCTGGAGAAGGAGAATGGGTCATGAAGAGCAAAGTTTTTAAGAGCCCTGAACAGAATCAGTAAAAGAAAGTAAATTCTAAGTTGTTTGCAGCAAGAAACTGCACCTGCCCTGTATGAATACCTTACTCAGTGAAGGTACTTAAAAGGTCTCATCTCTGAAGGATCAGGAGATGATGATGATGATTCTGTGGGCATGGTCCTTAGCTGTTAACCTTTTGCAAGGAGCCTTCCACAGTATTTAGACATTCCAGGAAAGACACAGCAAAGCCATGTGAATGAAAAGCTCCAGTGAAAACCCATTACTTAAATTGTCTGAAGAAGGACGGGGGAAAAAGCCACGTAGTGCTCGGATACTTTTGTAAATGTGGCTAATGAGGTTGGTATTTGCAGTCATAAAAGAAGTGCTTATTAATCAGTATTTATAATAACATCTCTAGAAACGGATTTTATTCTTACTTCCTCTTTAGATATGGCCTAACTTGAAAGTATCAAACCAGTGAGTCTTCTTTATCTGATATTTTTAGTATACACGCTAGGACTTGGTTTTGTGACCAATTATTTTTCAGTTTCTCAGGCTTCCCACTGTATGCACCTGACTCCATTCTGCTCTGTGAAGACTTAAAAACTGATGGCTCTTGAACATCTCCTTGGGCATTGTCTTTTTTCAGCAGTATTAGTGACTGCTGGCTACAGCTCCTCCAAGAAGGAAAAAGAGGTATCTTTATTGCATGATAGCTTGGTAACAAAACGTAACATCCTTTGAGGACCACTACCACTTCTAAAAACTCCATGATCGTTACTCTCACAAGAATTCCCTCTTGTCTCCATTCTTGTAAGACTCAGGCCCTTTTTGCTCAGTAACTGAGCATTATCCACCTCCTCGATGTGTGTCCTTCCTCTTTGTGACAGCATAATCTTCCTCTCTGATCTGCCAAGCAATCTGGCCACTCTTGGAAAGAGATGCCACTCCTGCCACCCAGAACATCTTGTGTCTCTATGCCTCATTGACTCAGTATTTTTACACCTCAAGATTTCTCAGCTGAGCTATAACGGTAAGGTGGGAGGATAAGGGATATGGGAAGGCTACTCAGCAGAGGAAAAGATGCTGATGACATCTGTGAATTTGTAAAACTGGTTCCAAATGTTTAAATGAAAGTATTTTAGAACAGAGTTTTATAGGAAATGCAACACATAATAAAGTTGGGCTGTGCTTTACTGCAAAGTTTCAATGAAGAATCCTTTTACTCATATTGTGACTGACTAATGCTTCAGGAGCTGATGACTCTCTCTTTTTCTCCAGTAAAACCAAAAAAACATTCTCTTGCTTTGCATAAAATTTCAAAGAAACAGAATCACATTCATATTTTTTAGGTCTGTACAATCCAAATCGAGCATTCAGTAGTACATAAGGTGCAAGATAATTTTTCCACCTAATACTGAATTATGCTTATTTCATGATTTTTCAGAAGTCATTTTATAGCCATTATTTCTATGAGAGATAAAGACTTTATACTGCAATAACTTTGAGAGATGAATAGTGTATTCACGTCAAGTCTTCACTAAAAATGTCTGCAGAACTTAGCAGTTCTGTATTATTACAGTATTTTACATCTGGTATTTATGTTGTAAGCTCTGGCCACATATTAAGCTCTGCAGAAGAACAGGAATAAAAGCACTGCCTTTCATTGAATCTGAGGCACCATGAAAACAAAACCGAGCAGAAGAGGAGGAAAAATACATTACTTCCAGGTTAATTACAAAATGATCTCTCTTTTGATGATCATAGGGAAAGTTCTTTAACCACATATAAGCTGTCTGATAGATTTGTAACGATCAAAAAGAATTAGAAGAAAAATGTCCAATAAAACATAAAAGATTTTATGTTTGGGATTATAAAACTGCTTTTTTATATAGGAAGTTTTAACCAATTTAGCAAATAAATGTCACACTCAAAGGACAGACTCTTCCTGATATGGCAGCTTTTTTCAGAGGACAGTAACTTGAGTACTGAATAAATATTAATCAAATATCTATGTGCAGATCCAAGAGAATGCATCAACACCTACACCACAGTTTAGACTCCTAAATCCAAAAGTGCACATCAGTACCTCGGTAATCTGGAAGGAACTTAAATCTCAAGCCTTCAAAACTGGCAGGCATGAAAACAAACTCCTAATGAGCTGCTTTCTGCACACTCCAAGAGCTCCTTGGGACACAAGTATCACCTGAGACCTTTTAATTCCAGGTGCAGGATGGTGCAGTATTTCTATCAGCTGCCCCGCTGAGCCTTGGAAGCATGCCCAAATCACACTAGCAGATCCTACTCCTTCCTTTGTGCTTGGTCATAAATATCTAATGTTTTTAAAATATTTTTTAAAAGCTGCAGCCCCTTTTCTCTAATGACTCTACACAGAATTTACAAAATTACAGAATCATTAAGGTTGAAGATCATTGAGTCCAACCAAATTCCTTGTACTGACAGTTAAAAAAGAGAAATATAATTTCATTATGGTTAGACTACCTATGTTATGGAAAAGAACATAAATATGAATAGGAGCTTCACTTTCATGAAGTCTTGCAGGTACAAAATCCACAAAGTTGATGTAAATAGCTGAATATATTGCTTTAATTTACTATATGGGAATAATGCTAAACTCAAAATCAGAGGGTAAACATTGGAAAAAAAAAGTCTTCTGCATAGGAAAGGTAAATTTTAAAACTATGCTTTGCTGTTAATCCCTCTTGAAGGGATTAATTACCAAAATAAAACCCAGTAAGTTTTTAAAAATTCCTTGTTATTGTGTATTTCAAAAAGCTATGATTTGCACCTAATAAGGAGTTCATTTAAATAGAAAGCATTGAAAGAAGAAAGATGCCTTTGGAAGACAATAGTGCTGGGAAGAAGAGGGTTTGAAGACTTGCTTTGTTAGCTTGGCTTAAAATATGAAAAAATATGACCTTGCTTCCATCAGTGTAGGTCCCATGCTGTGCCATGAGTGCTCCCTCTTAGAACACTGGATGCTGTGTTATCTCTGTGACACAGTTTAAACAGATGGAGCATTCCAAGCTGTCCTAACCCATGGAGCTGCTGTGCTCCCTAAGCTCCTGTATCGCTTCTGGGTGTCTGTGTTCAGTGGGTGCATCTGACCCAGAGAAATGTCCAGCTGCTGAAGGGAACTGCATCTGCCTGGAGTTGGGCCAGAGCCATGGGATGGACTAGCCAGCTCAGGAGAAATCACCAGGATAGAGCTACACCTGATGAGTTTAGGTTCTTTGACCTCTGTCTTAGTCTTCAACTGAAGAAGTATTTTTTATGTTGCTGTTTCAAAGTTACACTTTTCTTGATGGGGAAAAAATACAGAAAAAACAGAGTACCTTGGTTTCCTTGGGAAAAAACCTCAGAAAGCTCTGCTGGGGTGAACTCACAACCCTCCATGAATGGGACAAAATGTGTGAAAAGAGAAGATGCTTTCAACATATTCACAGAATCAGAGAATGGTTTGTGCTGGAAGGGACATTAAAGACTATCCAGTTCAAACCCCCCACCATGGGAAGGGACACCTACCACTAGATCAGATTGCTCAGAGTCCCATCCAACCTGACCTTGAACACTTCCAGGGACAGGGCAGCCCCAGCTTCTCTGGGCAAATCCCCTCAAGGATACTAAGAAAACACAGCAATATTCTTCAAAATCACTTGGAACTGACTAGATGGACTACTAAAACATTCTGAAAAACATTTCAATCCCCCCCTATTTTCTTAGCTCTTCTTTGGCCATGATCAAAATATTCACAGTTTGGGTTTTGATGGGACTTGGGACCAATGCAATTTAACTCTCTGACAATAAACCCCATTTATTTATTTATTCACAGCAAAATGGTGCACACAGGCATTTATAGCATACCTGTCTCCCTGAGTTTCTAACTGTCCTGTGTAACCCTGTCCACCTGGATCAGTAAGGTACATTGTTCTGCCTGGCACACAGAGGGGACACAGGAAGGTTGAGTGACATGTTTACAGAAACCTTGTCACTCAGTAGTGGGAAAAAATGTGCAAAGTTAATTCTGATCATAATTTTAAATCACCAAAACTAAGTTTTTGTATGTATACTACTGACCTGAGGGCAATCAGGGACTACTTTTGCAGCTAATAAATTTTGCTACTTGCTGATGTTTCATGTAACTCAGATGGTTATTTCTAGCTGCCCAAGTAATCAGAACAGGTTGACACTACTGGCACAAAGTAGATATACACAATCTGTCTCAAAAAAGGAGCAGTGTAAAACACATTTATTACAAAATTGACTGATTTCGAATTTTCTTTACAGAAGTGCCAATTCTACACATGGTTTTCTGAGGCACTTAAACTTATGCCAACACTCACAATAAAAGACTTTGGATCAGGACTTTAGCCTGGTCTTGACATTTTCTGACACTGTCCCTCAGAAGATAACAAATATATCAGGTGTCCTACTTTATATTTGTTGACACCATTGCATCTTGTGCTACTCCTTATGGTGATGGACAACTAAGAACTGCTTAAAAACAACAAAACAAACAGTAAGAGTAAGAGGTTTCAAAATCAATACAAGAACCACCAAGTAGTAGAGGAGTACTTGTTATCTGTTCATCAAAATATTGTGAAAAGACATTCTGTACATTCAAAATTTAATTTTGCTACTTGCTTTATCATCATAAACACTCATTTCAATATGGGCAGTGATTATTTTTTATTCCCAAACATGAATAATATATAATTGCTGGTATTTGGGAAGAGACAAGGTCCTTGCCTTTATCCACCAGGGTAATTTATCATTGTCTTTCTTTTTCTTCTGCACTGGTGAGAGAGCTTGTCAGCTCAGCTTGTTCTTAAAAAGCCAAAGTGTAATTCAATAATAAATTCACTCAAAGGCTAGCTGTCATGAGACATCCATTTATTTGTATCCATTAGGTGATCTGCACTGCTGTTCTCTCTGAAGAGTGGCTAAGCTGTGGTTTTGAAGCTCAGGCAATATATTGCAGAGATATTCAGTCACCTCCTTCGCACTGCTGCCACTTCTGCACAGGCCAGACAGGGATGCAAATGTGCCCGGGTTCCCCCAGGGTGATAATCAGTCAGCCATGACCTAGTGTAGCTCCTGACCTGAATGAGGAGTGTCCTGTGCCACTGGTGCCCATGCAGCATACCAGACACACAGGACACAGAGATCCATGTCACCTCTGGACTGCCTGCTCATGAGGGACTGCTGCAGCAAATGGCACGGACCCAACTCCAGCCTCGCCCCATGAGGATGATGGTGCTGGGACAGAAAGACATAGGAAGTTCCATGATCAGCAGTTTAGAGCCCTGATCTACACCAAGAAGGAGATGACTTCATGAATCATCCCGGCAGCAATGGGAGATGGTTGTCCTAAAGCAGGATGCTGGAGCCCTCCATAAGATTAACTCCCTCCTGTCAGACAAACTTTTAAGCCAGCAGCTGGAATGAGTGATGAAAACAGTCCATCTTTCCCACAGTGGCTGCTGTGATTTTTATAGAGATACTGCCAGGGATATTATCACTTATCTGCTGTAAAAGTGACTGGTGGAGTTTCAGTGACAATGCTACTGAATAAAGGGCATATCCACACATGCAAATACAGGCAGTCCTGCCTGCCCAGACCAGCTGGATCCCAGATGGTCCCAGACCATTCTTCCCCAAGTATCAGTCACTGACCACTGCTGAAGCACTGTCATCTCCAAGGTGACAAGAGGAGCTGTTCAAAGGTCCAGCTTCCTGTGTGGTGAAACAGGCAATTTAAACTACAAAGAAAAGCCAAATAAGCAGAAAACCCTTGCAACTGTTGAGTTCATGCAGATCTATAGGATCTTTAAGAACTAACAGGCATATGTGACGTCTTTTAAAATCTCAGAAGAGTAGTGCCATTTTCAACAATCCAACATGACCTCTCATGACCCTGGACCAGGTGCTGTGTCAGGGGAAAATATAACTTCTGTTGAGTTTCTTCAATGTTACTTGCAACCACTCCTATGAATCAAAATACTTAACTTGAGAGATGCAATACAATCACAGCTTGAGGTGACATATCTGTAGACCATATTTAGTGGCACACTCCCTATGCTGATAATTTAAGAATGGAAATCTCATAAATCATCGCTACCTCTGTATAATTCTTCATCCTAACTTAGATAGAACAAGTTTTATTACTTCCACTGTGTTTAATCAAAAGCAGTCATTAAAACCCTTCCTCCTGATCTGAATCTTTGCATTCCCTCACTCCAGTAACCTACATATCAGACAAACATTTATGCTAGCAGGTGCTCCTTTTGAATTCTGAATCTTTCCTTAGCAGGACATCTACAGTTAGTAGGTCCTTCCTACACAGAGATCTATCATCAGACCTCTGAAACACATGTAACTCCAGTAGGAATTTATGTAACCCTAAATATAAACATATTCTTTCTGTTGGTCCTCTGCTGGCACTCTCAGAAACAAATTAACAATATAATCAGAAATTCCCACTATCTTCCAACAGCTCTGTATGCTGTTGAATGCAAGCAGCCTTTAAAGAGAAGCTGCAATTTTACTTTTTTATTGCATAAATATGAAGATATGAAGATAAATATGAAGAACTCTCTACCTGTCAGAAAGGATACATACGGACCTGATAACAGAGTCCTCTGTGGAAATGCTGAGGAAATGCTATGCTAAATACATCAGAAAAATGTATGAGCATAATCTATTTCATACTCTGAAGCGTCCCTTCATGAAAAGCATTAGGTCAGATCTAGAGGGGCCTGAGAGGCCAGTTGAGATCTAAGTGCTGAAATAAATACCCACACAAACATGAGGGTTATATATTTTCAGTGCCAACCTATTGACTGCTGTGTGTGGGAAAGCTGAAAGTAAGCAGTTTGTGACTGGGTGAAGCTCAACAGAGTTCAAACCTAAGTGTTGAGAACCACCTCCAGGATCAGGGTCACTACTTCTGAAAGGCAACACTCAGGGTAGACACTGAATGATCTAGGAATTTGACAGCCCAGTTATCCTGCTACAAGAAATGATTTTCAGGGATGAACAGCCCAGGAATATACTTAAAACAAATTGCTGAAATGCAGCCACAGAAGTGAACTGCTATGTTTTGTTTCTCAGTTCCTGTTTCTTGATGATGATTTCAGTGATAAAGAATTGCTGGGTTTTAAAACCAATCTACATTCAACCTGATTGTTTATATTGCAAATCACTCTAACAGCCCTCCCTAGAAGGTGTGATTTTCCTCAGTTGTTTTGAATACTGACACTATAGGTTGCAAACAGCATTCTAGTTTCCTTGTCCTTTGTCACTGTCAAAGGAAGATGTGTCACTGCTCTTTAGGAGATACTTGTGCACAATGTCAGTCACTTCATCTAGAAGATCTTAATGGATGCCTTTCACTCCTTGAAATAAGGGAAGTGAGGAAACATGCAACTGCTCATACGTGTGGGGGTATCTTGCCTTACTGACTGGAAGGAAATTGTAGGTGAAGAGACAGAACTACATCAGCCACAAAATTCTTCAGGCATCTACTTCACTTAAACAATTTTCATTATTTTGCATCTTGCTGCCCTTCCAAATGGCCAAGTGGCTTATGCTTTACCACTTACCGAATCAACCCCAAAATTCACTTACCCGCCCTCGAAAGGATTGTCCCCAGGGATGACGTGAGTGCTGTCCTTGCCAATGAGGAACTTGATTCGATCATAGAAGGAATGCAAGCTCTGCTGGGAGACGGGGGCCTGCGTCTCCTGGATGATGTCCAGGGGGTCCGGGGAGCCCAGGCACAGCGCATTAACGTGGCACAGTGGCTGCAAGCAGCAGTCTGGGTCCATGCAATCCACCAGCCCATCTACAGAAGGGGAAAGAACATTTTAGAGCAATGGAAACATGGAGTGCTGCAGACTTCAGGGTGCAAGAACTCTTTCCACCGCATGCAACAGAGAAATGCAGATTTTAATCTACAATGAGTAAGGCACGTTCACTTAAAGTCACAATAAGGAACCTAAAATACACACGAATACGTAATATAAATATGCAGTAGTATGTAATATATGAAAACTCATATATGAGACTGGGCCCTCAAAAAAGCATATTTTAGATTAATCTTAAGATGTGTCATTCCACAACTCAGTCACTTGGATAACTCCAGAGCCCCCAGATATTGTCATGTTTTTTTTTTTGCCAAAATACACAACTTCTGCTCCTCGAGCAAATCACAGACACATTGCACCACACCAGGTTTGCTTTCAGCAGGACTAAATACTGAATAAAGCCATGGTATTTACCATGGCTGCAGAGAGATCTATACATGTAACCTAGTAAAATAGAGTAGAAAATAAAGGAGATTTTGCTGGGAAGGTTTGATCTCTTTTGACCTTGTTCACATTGATTCGACACCGACACAGAGAAACAGATAACCTCAAACTCTCAGGATATAAATCTTGCATTAAATTAACAACAATAATAGCAGTGGACACACATGAAAAGGCTTGCAGAGTGTACTCCAGTAAAATGAGGGTTTGCATATCTGTCAAGCCATCAAAAGCACAGACAGCACCACCTCCCCTCCCACTGCCATAGCAACATCCCCCCATTCATTTTGAGATGCCACTGCTCATTGCAAACAGCACAGTAAAAAGTGGTGACAGGAAAAGAAATACAAAAAAAGCTCAAAAGAGGTTTGATGAAGCATCACATTTAGCAATAAAAGTTGTTAGCATGTAGTAGAGACAGATCTTTAAATCAGATAAGGGAACTGGATGTTTTTTGTTCTGGGGTAATGGGATATGGAGCCCTTCACTTCCAACTCATCAGTTCAAGCAAGACAGTTTGACAGTAAATGAAAATTACTACCATGTGATGGCTGTTCACAGACCTATGTGAAATGAGTGGTTGGTCTCTGTGTAGCTGCTGGGAGTTCCATATATCACAGAAACCACCTTTACAGCTAGCATCCTACTAACAATTCCAGCAGAGTGGCAAGAAATGAACGTGCCTGGAGAGCAACAGTGTCCTGAGAGATAGTGCCCTCGTGAAGTGGGATGAAATCTTTAGTTTTCAGGATAATAGACTTTTATCTCAAATAAACAGTAATTTAAAACAAGACATTTTGTCAATATTTTTGTTTGTGAGCTTCAGTTTTGTCCCAGTTTTACCAATATGAATTAGAAGTCTTTTCACTAATGTTACAGGCATTACTTTGTATTTACTACAATACAAATAGGATGAAATCTGATCTTTTACTGTTCTAGTGCTTAAGACAGCTCATCATGGCTCATCACAGACTTGAATTCCGTTGAGTTATACCTATTCCAACCTTGGAATAGTTTAGTGTTTAAAACATCACTGACATCATCACTTCATGTGGTTACTCACACACAGAAAGCTGAGCAAGCCTGGTCAGGGTCCCCAGAGCTTCCTGTGTCCAAGTAGGTCAAAGACAATGGGTACCTGCTCCGTGTACATGTACACACACACAAACACACACACTGGGTCGTTTCCACAAGTGCTCTGCACTTGCCATTAATGATAGTGGGAGCACTGTTAGGCCACCAAAAGTGCTTTGACAAATCCCACCTGTTACCCTTTTCCTCTCTGTCCTAACATCTCTACATCTTTATAACTCCTTACAAAATTGCCACAAAACATTTTCATCTCGAACACTAAACCTACCCATTGGCCTTTGCTCTTGATGACTAGTGATAATGAAAAAGAACTAATTAGAGTTTCTTTGCCCATTAAAAAAATTACTTGCTGCTGATGATTAGATCAGTAGGATTCTGGAAGGTCAAATCTCACATGGAGTTTAAGAGACCGTTCACAGAATACAGACTTGCTTAGATGTAACAGGCTTAGCCACAGCTATCTACAAAAAAAAAAAAAAAAAAAAAAGAAACAACAAGCCTTGTTACTATATTGACTACAGTTTCAAGCAAGATAAAATGTTGTCTTTTTCTCCCACACATTAATAATGTTTTCTAAGGCTACAGACACTTGGCTGAAAGAATGGCAAACCAGCTGTACCATACCTCTTCATTAATCTGTCTTTTTTCTAGGCATCAGAAATGTGTTTTGGGACCTGAAGCTGCAACACAGCAAGAAAATGTTGTTGTTGCAAGAAACTGTAGATAAATGTTTGAAGAATAGATGTAGAGGACAATGTTTTGAACAGGTGAGAATGATGAGGACTCATCTGCAGATAAGCCTTTCAACTAATGTGTTTTGGACCTATATGGAATAAATTGAGGATAACTACACCACTGTAGTCTGTCACTGACGTCCTAAATTCATGAAGGCACTCAAGGGCTGAAAAGGCATTTAGCTACTCAACTCCCTCTAACACCAAAAGCAGTTTCAGGACAAAGCATTTCTTTAATTTAGGGGATGTAATGGCTGTTTTTGTCTGAGTAATGCAGAACAGCAAGAGTTAATCTACAAACCAGATCATAAGTAATGATGTCTCCATGTGCATACTGTTTTCTTCACTTTTTTTTTTATTATATGGTCCAAAAGTCATCCATGTGGTGCTGTACAGTGAATTGTCAGGAGATAAAATGAAAGTGTACACAGCTATAACTTGTCATGCCCTGATATCTCTCACTGGATCCATCAGAAGAGTGAGGATAAAGTGGCATTTGCAAGAAGCTCCTGACCCATGAAGAGCAAGGTGTTCAGAGAACTGCATGGATTAATAAAAAATAAAAATCAGAGCAAAATAAAACTCTGTCTTTAACTGTCCAATTCAACAAAACCAATATGAAGTTGTAATATAAAACACCTCTGAAATCCATAAAGCATAAAGGTGAATTTTCATTAGAGATAACTGCAAATGTTTCAGAGGCAGGTAACAGAGGGGGGTGAACATGGGATCAGTGTCTCTGCATCCCAAGTTTTGCAGCAGCAAAGGCACATAGACCCATGACCTGCATGTGTATTCCTAACTCCAGTAGCTCCCAGAGCACAGGTAGGCTGCACAGTAAGTTCTTAGTTATGGGAAACGTTATATAGCTCTTGGTTTTAAAATGTGACAGCTCCCTTACTTAAATTTAACTGTAATATGACCATGGCACTTCAGAGCATGTGTTGCTGAATTATCTCTGTGAGAAGGTTAAAGTCTTGCATAGGGGGATTAGTGCAATTCATATGTTTTAAGGCTACTGCGATCAGCTTGTCTGACCTCTTATACCCATAGGCTGTCTATTTTTTTCCACCCAGAAATGGATTAAAGCCTGTGTGTTAGAAAAATATCTCATATACCAAAGAGAGCTGATTATAGTGAGTCAACCACTTCCTCCAGTAAGCTTCTGAAATGCTTAATTACTGCTAGGGAATGTCTTGTTTGGACTCTTTCCATAAAGTTACCAATAGTTCCTTCTGCCCTGCATGCTCTGATGTCTTTTCCACGTGCAAGTACCTCGACACAGAACAATAATCCACTCCAAATCTTTTAACAGCTGAGAAAGAACAAAATTCCCATTTTAAGGTATGTTTCTCATCCATTGGACTTTTTGGTGTATGACATCCTTTGATCTCCTTCCAGTAATTTCACATCTGTTATGTGTAGACACCAACGCTGGACACAGCATTATGTCAGCAATATTGGGGTGAGAAAAGAGACCACTTCCTCTTCTCCAAAGAGATTTTGGGCTTCTATACTAAGGTTCACAGAGGTGAAGGGGCAAAAGCCTTGCACTGAGAACTCATGTTGAGACAATTACCTCCAGTGACCTCAAAACCCTGTTCTGAGTCATTGCTTCTCAAGAATCTCTCAACCCTCCAGTATAACATCCTTTCTTTGTTCCCAGGGCTATTTTGCATTTTGTTGCATTATGATATATTTTGCTTGATTGTGACCTTGCAGTGATGTGAGTCAGATCATTCTGTATCCAAGTGATCTGGGTACGTTATTTACCACCATATCCAGCTTTAGATGACCTGAAAATTTTACCAGGAGAGAAGTAAACTACATTCTGAGACAATAATGAAAATGCTGAGTAGGGCTGGATACAAAAACCAGTTCCAAGGGATCTCTACAGAAACATCTTCAATGATGGATGCCTTCCAATGAACAAATTAATTCAGAGATGTGTCACTAAGCCAGGTTTTAAGACATCTCTTGGGTTCCTTCTTATTTTCATGCAATAGGAATTTTTACATCTTTGAGACTGTTTATGATTTCTATATACACATACACGTCCTTTGACAGTCCTGCTAAAACCAAACCCAAACTCTTTTGTCTCACTTCCTTTGCATGAAGCCATGAAATAAATACCTTTTTTCAATCTTAGTGTTACCATGGGGTGAATCAAATGACTGTTGTTGTGAAAAGAGAGCCATTGACAAGGCCTTGTCACATTTGGTAAATAATATGCTCAGTGGTTTGCATTTTTCCCTGATTCATGTAATCATAGAATAAATCAGAGTGGATGGCACCTCTGCAGGTCATCTTGTGAACTCTGGCTCATTCCCTTCAGAGAGGCACATGAAGGAGAATGAACTGGGTTCAGCAGAAACTTCCTTTTCTGCCACTGAGGATAAAGCAGCTCAAATTTACTCAGCCAACACTGTATTATAGAGGACCAAGACCGTTTTTATCAGGCAATCTGCACTCTGTATATCACTAGAGAATGAGTTTTATTTCAGGATGGCTCATCTAGCTCGAATCTTGTCAGAGGAGCTGCAATTTTTTTTTTAGAATGATGCTTTGACTCCTTTCAAGATTGCAAATCCACCAATCCCATTAGTAAGCTCTTCAAAACACTTCTTTAGACTGTAAACTCCCTTGGAGCAGAGACTGTCTTTTTATTTTCTGTTCACAAAACATCTGTTCCAGTCCCAAAGGGCTCTGAAGTGTCAGCACAACCCACTGAAATAACCACAATTCTCATTAAAGTTTTTTATCTGCAATGTATGTTCAGCTTTTTCTCCATGGGAGCACTGTTTCATGGAAGGGGCTGAACTCCAGAGGTATCTGTGTTTTCTTGGAGCAGGACCTTGGCCTAAGGAGTGCAACATTTGCATAATCCCAGCTGGAGAACACCTGATTTTAACTGACTTGAAACACTCACTCTAACTACCCAGGCAGCTACACTAGATAATGACAACAGATGGAAATGCTGACCTCATTCAGGAATTTCATGAGATACTCCATATCATAACTGCCTTCCACAAATAGTCACCTGGATACCAAATTTAAGAGGAGCTAAAATTACTTGGCTTACCAACACTGCTCGTGACCCATCACTTTCTGAAAATCATGTCCTTTATGACGTTTGTCTATATGATGCATGCAAAAAAACAGATCCATCCAAACCAACCAGAAATTTTGAACTTCCTGCAAAATAATTATTCTTCAGCAGCAATGAGGCTACTTGCTTTCCCTGCTCTCCTTGACTTGTTGCTGCACTTGCTGGCTGCAAAATGCCCACAAAACCCACAGCAGTCTCATTTGTGTCCTGTGCAGTCAGCTTCCAAGTTCCTCACTCGCTGCCATGCTGCACCCAAAAGGTGTCAAGGACTAGAGCTTCGTACAGAAGGGCTGATTTTGAGACACTGCTTCTGCAGTAAAGAAGATCAGCTGAGAGCTAATAAAATTTCAAATTAGCTGTGACTTTTCATGGCCCTACAATTGTGTTGGCTGATTTAATGGGCAGTGTCTTAACTGGCTCAGACTGAATAATTGAGCATTTCTACAGAGTTATGATGCTGCAACAAAAATCACTCATGCTAACATCACGAACAGAATGCAAATAACCTACAGTTAGAGGTGTTATTATGTGTTTAAGCAGAGTCTGACAGGTGCTGCATGTCAAGTGTCAGGCTGGAACAGGCAGGCCATGGGTAGGGATGGATCTGTTTGTGTACAGAGAGCATTCTGTGAACTGTGACACACTCTGGGAGCCCCAGGCAGACAGGCAGTCAGAGGGAGGTGAGCTTAAGGAGCCTGATTAGGGTGAATTAGGGTGAATCTGGGACAGCATACATGACAAACTCAAGGATTGCTGCTGCTAAAGACCATGATGCTTCTTGTCACTGACTGAAATGAGTCTCTATGAGAAACTGTATTAGGCAAAGCAAAATTAGGAAGTAAAAACAACAATAAAACCCCATTGTTTCCCTTGGGAGTATTTCCACTGGCAACAAAAGCATAAAATGCACTGATTATACAAATAATTGTGTCTCTCACCTCATCCAGTTCTTATCTTTCAGTTCCCTTTCTGTGCCACTCACCAGGCAACATTATCACTTTTTGTGGGGACACTGTCTTGTCCTGTGATGCTTTTGGATAAATTATTGGGAGAGTTTGGGTGGGAAGGGTTTTAAATGTAAATGATCAAAGGTAAAGATAACATAGTCTTCTATCCCACCTGCTCTGCTTTGATTTCACCTGAATAGGCTTCTCACTGGTTGTATGTTGGCTAAATTAGATTGCTGGCTGCCTGGGGAAGGAATTGCCTTCACATCTTTCTCTAGGTGTTCAGCACTTGTTTGCAAATTTGAAATAACACAGTCATAGGTAATAGTAGTCAAGTATTTCAATTACAGAACTCCTTGGGCTCTTGTGCAGAGCCTCTGTGGGGGTAGTCACTACAGAAATACTCTGCAAAATGTTTATCCTAATCCAGAGCTACATTCTTTAAAAAAACCATCTGAACAGAAAAAGAAGGGAAGTGGAAGGAGGAAATGACAGAAAACACATGATAATCACCACTATCTGGCATAAACCACAGCTGTAATAATGTGTTTAGAATCTCTAAGTTCACAGCACCCCGCAGCTCATCATTGCTCTGGAGAATACAGTTGATGCAGCTGGTTTCATGGGCCTCTTCCTTTCTCCAGGCAGATTTTTAACAGCCAGCAAAGCAGCATAGAAAACAAGCAACCTAGGATTTGAGGGAATTGCATGAAGCTGAGCAAGGCATGTGAAGCTTAGGAGAGGCTGTGCCCTGGGGTGCAACAGGTACAGCATGGCCAGTCAGGCAAGGGAAGGGATTGTCCTGCTCTGCACTGGGGCAGCCTCACTTTGAGGGCTGTGTGGAATTTTGGGCACCACAATATAAGAAAGGCCATTAGAGAGCCTCCTTTCCAAGGGAGGGCTGTGAGGAATGTGAAGGCTCTGGATGGGAAGCCATATGAGATATGGCTGAGGTCACTTGTCTTGCTCAGCCTGGAGCAGACCGAGGCAAGACCTCATCTTGGTTTGAAGCTTCCTATCAAAGGGAAGAGGAGGGGCAAGCAGTGATAACCTCTCTGTGGTGACCCAGGTGAAAGGCATGAAACTGTATCAGGGGAGGTTTAAGGAAAAGGTTCTTCATCCAGAGGGTGGCTGGGCACTGGAACAGGCTCCCCAGGGAAGTGGTCACAGCACCAGCCTGACAGAGTTTGTGTTATCCTGTGCAAGGCCAGGAATTGGGCCTCGATGGTCCTTGTGAGCCCCCTCCAGCTCAGGATATTCTGATTTTGGACTAGCATTTGCACAGGGCAGTAAGTACAAGTTGCTTAACCTGATCAATTGTCATAAAATAGTGCACCCAAAACTAAACTGCCTCTTTCAGGAGCGGAAGCACCTCTCAAAAGTGATTCCTCTGAGCAAAAGGAACTCAGAACTTATCAATTTTCTGGTGGGAACAGTGGTTTCACACCCTCAGCAGCTGAGAGATCCTTGTCACCAAGGTCTCTCACTTTCCTGGCAAGTGCTGCAAGTGTTAAGCTACTGCTGAAAAGTTCACCCTAACATATTCTGACTGAATCCAAGCCAATTTAAGCAGTCATCTGAGAACAGCTTGGAAAGTGGTCTCAGATAACTCAGATATTGGCATGTTTCTCAAATCCTGGTCAAGAGGAAAGAGGCCATGCACTCTGTGCATGTTGAGCACAGTGGGTGCAAAACCTCAGGATTCTAAGGGGACTTTCTGCCCCATAGAAGTTACAACAGTATGCCTCAGATGCTAAAGTAAATCTGATAGGGCTTTCATGAATTTCTGCTTTAAGCATCAGTGATCAAGCTCTGTTTAAGCACCTTTTGAGGTGCAGAAATGCTTTGTTAAATAAGTGTCCAATCTGTTTTCTTCTGAAGCTGGTTCATGCCACCTTCTGTTACATCTTGTGTACCAGCAGTGCCTCCTTCTCATAAGTTACCTCCCTCATTTCAGCAGACAGTGGTAGGTTTCCTTCAACACAGAGAGTGCTTTCAGAGCTTCTTTCTGAATCTGTTAATCAAAGGCATTTCATTAAGGGCTCCTTCAAAGAACCAGGAGCTCTCTCAAGGTGTCAAGACAAGGCACTGCTAGACCCTCAGTTCACAATCCATCACCCTCTCCGATGGCACAATCAACACCTGCTCTGGAATGTTGGAATGCCTGGGTTAGCACTGCCCTCCTGCCAGCCTTGCTGCCACCAACCAGCTGCAGGTGACACCCAACACAAAATCAGCAAAGAGCTGAAACCTGAACATGTGAACTGGTCACTTCTTTGAGGAGAAGTCAATTAAGAGTGACTATGAAACAGAGGAAGAGAAGTTTAGTGATTTCTAACAAATTATGCCAGCTACCCAACTTTTCAGGTACAGCAGACTTTCTCATCCTTTTAGCAGTGCTTTGTGGTTCCTCCAGGATGACCCTGTTGTTTGACTAGATCTATCTGTGATGGTAAATAGTAATTTATGATGGGTGTTTTCCCAGGTGCATTCAGATCTCAATAGTTCCCTCCACAAATGTAGCCAGCATATTATTGCATAATTTTTTTATAGTTTTGAGGTAGCAGACAGCTCACACGCCATGCCCAGAAGACAATCTTCTCATGCTATTAAAGCCCAGGGCATGAGGGCAAAATGAAAAAAAGGAAGTATCAGAAAGTACCCCACCACTTCGTCTGCAGCTCAAGCACTTGCAATGACAAAGGTTTGCATTCTGGGGTTCTCCTAAATTCTTTACTATTCCCTTTACAACCCTGTGACTGCCTTCAGGTGTAACTCTATGCACTGAAAAGATCAGTGCAGACTTCTGCCAACTCTCTAACACTATTTGGCATGTGGTGGACAGACGGTGAACACATGGGTGTTAAGAAGGCCAACGTGCCGTGCCAAAATTTCCCTTGCCAAAGATTTGAAATGCTGCTGTTCCAAAGCACGATGTAAGTCTCCACCTCACTACAGGCACTACTTGACCCTTGAATGGGGAAAGGCACTGTGGAGCTGCCAGTGGGCTATGGAACAGTTAAACAAACTGCACTGATTTGCCTCAGAGAAGCCATTCCTGAATTCCATAGTCCCTGAAGTGACCTGCTCTATGCTCTAGTGTTGGGAGATTAAGACAACCTTTAGTTGTTCTGGTCCAGGAGGATAAAGGAAGGAAAGCATAAAAATTGCTCCACCTGCTAGCTTTTTGGAAGCATCTGGTGGAGCAGAGACTGAACTTGCAAAAGCAAAATGGGACCACGGGTGCACTGGAACTCTCTGTTTGTCCTAGGCTAAATGAGACATAAACTGAGGGGAAGGAGCTTCGGTAATATAATTCTTACAGAAAAAGAAAACAGAATGGTTTATTTTTCTCAGTCCCAACAGAAGACTGTTGACCAGATGACAAGTAAGAAAAATGAAGTTTATATCCTTTTATGTAATGGTCTGTAATATATTTTATAACAGGCCAGCCTTATTTGACTGGGATGGGTATCTATCTATCTATCTATCTATCTATCTATCTATCTATCTATCTATCTATCTATCTATCTATCTATCTATCTGTCTATCTACCTACCTACCTATTCCCTTAACCCCTAACACTAGCCTTTGGAAGTATTTAAATATTTAAATTGGGAAGAGGCAGTGAGAACAGCATTCAATGGAATAGAAACCTCTAATGAACATGAAGATTTAGATAATATTGTAAACATTGTCATTTCAGACATATTTTTCATATGACAAAGATTCTTGCCTTCCACAAGTAAAGTAGATTCAGGTTTGACAGAGTTCAGCAGCTGTTCAGGAAGTGGAATTGTTTAAAGCCAGAAATGAAGGATGGGTTGGTTCGAGCTCCTGGAGAACCAGCAAGCTTTACCCTACCTAGAAGACTTGGCTACTCTGGAAAAGCCTCCAACAATAACAAAGGCCCCCAAGTAAAGTTACTGTATTGAACTTTTAGATCAAATAAGCAATTTAACATCTATAGTCCTCTCATGATTTCACCTCAGTGTGATCTTGTCTTTATGCGAAGACAATTGAAATGGAGAACTAGACAACTCTGTCTCTCAAAGTTAGATGACTTCTCCAGAACAAGGATGAGTAACACAGCTTTGCTGTTCAACAGCATATTCATGAGATTAGTTAAGAATATCCTCTCTTCCCCTCTGTTTTTCCTGTACACTCTGTTCCTAACAGAGGAGTCTACTAATGCAACAGAGCCCATATTTAGCCTATGGAATACCAGCCTCTCCTCAAGGTATTATCAAATGCCATTAACTCCACTTTTAGGACTTGTTAGAGAAGATAATTTCCTTGACTTTTTAAACTTTCAAACTTATTCTTCAAGTACATGACAAAGCACTCAGTGTGGAGTGAGACACATAGGTACTACCTGTCACATCTGCTCGTAGGTAGTGAGTGTTTGCAGCCATGAATTAGAGAGGTTATTTTCTGCTGAAGAGAGGCAAGAACCACTTTTCTCATTTTGTTTTAAAGAAACACCTCCTGTTTGCTGTAACACAGGTGGTCTCTTAGGTCAAATGTACAAAATCTTGGCCTTTTACTCAGATTGTTACAGCTCTGTCATTGCACTGTTTTTCTTCAACTGATACTGGATGATCACCTGCTCTCAGTTACTCAGTACAGCACCTTTCAAGTTGATGGGCTTGGTGTTTAAAAGTGTAAACAAAGTGGACCTGGGTGTGAAACCTAAGTGCTAGCTTTGACAAATGACACTCTTGTGTGGAGAGGCAACTGTGCTCAGAAACAACTTTTTACTAGCCTGAGCAAAGATTACATTTCACCAAGTCTCTCTCTGAGTGACTTCTGCTCAGCTTGTTATTGTTTATCTGAACAGCCTCCAGATTTAAGAGGCAAACACACCCTGTAATTTAGCACCCGTCTCCCTCAGGGTATGATTAGGCTGGAAGCTGATGAAAAAGTTTCTGACTTCAGCTCCCATTATCCTGAGGAATTTCCGGCTGCAGAGATTTTGATTAGCAGACACCCGACACCACAGTGCAGGAACCAGGTATGAGCTCAGGCAGAGTGAACCCCCCACCCCGGTACTGTGAACAGCCCCACTAATCTCTTTCTCCCCACTCATGGTATCCATTTTGACTAGGTCAGCTGTTTGACTTCTAAAGCCTCATGAAAGGACTTCTCCCTCCTCTGCCAACATTCACGAGCAAATTCTGCAATTTAGCATCAACCCAGGACACTGGTGAACCGAAATAAACCACCTTTCTCCAGAACTGAGCATGCATCACTCCACTGTATGGGACAGAATCCCAGAGGAAGAAATCACAGTGCTCATCTGCATACTACATGTTTTTTGGAGAGGCTTCAGGCATGCATCTCCTCAGTGCTCTACAAAGCACAGAAGCTTCCCAAGGTACAATGTTTGTGGTGAAAGGGCTCCGTTCTGCTGAACCAAATGCCTACTGTGATTTGAGTTGTCCTTGGATATCTGAGAAATCCAAAGGGAACATATATATGTCACACATGAAATATATATGCTCCATCAGACACCCAAGTTATTATGAAGGGGAAACCAGAAGTCAGCTGGGGTACTCTTGGATGTCTCAGATGGTGGTGGACCAAAGGCAACAAACATTAATTTTGCACATGGAAAATTATGATTAGATACAGGGAGAGAAGCATTTACTATAAGGATTGTCATACACAGCAGGTTGTCCAGAGGTGGGATCTCCATCCTTGGAGGAGTTCAAGAGTTGACTGGACACAGCCTTGAGCAACCTGATATAATCAGTATTGCCTTGAACAGGGGGACTGAAAACTGCTGGCATTTGAGTTGGAGTCCCTTCCAACCTAAGTTATGCTATGATATTCTACAAACTTCCACTTGCTGTAGAAATCAGTATAACATATAGCAAACAGGCAGAGCATTAGCCTTTCTTCATGAGTCCTTGTATCTATGTTTAAATTCTTGTGCCAAAAGAAGGACTAAGGCTTCAAAGCAGGAGTGCCTCACCACTGCAGAACTCCTACACCTCAGGGATTGAAATACTAGACTTGAGCTCATAAATACAGATCAATAATAAATACCCAATAAAACATATAAAAATAAGTTAATAAAGTAAATGTATTCTGTTATTTCAGTTCCTAGCTGAGGAGAGCCCTTAGCAGTAACTAAAGCCAAATCAAAGGCACAATGTATGACAGATTATCTGTAATCTGTAATACACACCATGTACATACATTTTTTTTGACTGTATCAAGAGTAAAGTCAACATCCATTTGTGGGCTCTGACACATGAATAAGCTGTCACAAGGCAATAAGTTACAACCTATTAGTTGCTCTGTTCTTGCTGTTCACATCACTGCTCCACACAAGTTCACCAAATGCCAGTTAGTAGCTGATTTGCAGTAACTTGTAAACCTGTCAGTGCCTTTTGTCTCTCCTGTCTACATGTGCTGTCCTGCAGGCTTGCAAGACAGCTCATTTCAAGGTAAAACCCAGGTAAAAAGGTTAACCTTTGAATCAGGAAATATAAAGAGATGCTCAGAGTCTGATCATGCTCTTTGTGACATCATACAGTTGTGATTGTTTGGGTATGTTAGGCTGGATTACTCTTTCCCTCTCTCTCTACCTAAAAACTTCACAGGGCTTTTGCTGGTTCTTTTTTTTCCACAGGACCTGGGACTATCCTTGGGTCTATTTACCATGTTTTTACACATTTCATGTGATGACCTTTATTGCTGCCTTGTGTCAACTGTAAATAGAAAAGACAAATACAGTGATATTCAGTTCCATACGAGGTAAAAAGCCATCTTTGTTTTATAGTGTGTAGTCTTTGTATGGTTCTCCAATATTTCCATCTTTTCTAAAGGGCTAATTTGGTCCATTTGCCATGCCAGATGTGCAGAAGTATTTTAAATATTCAATCAGAATTGCAGTTGCTGTGAAGCAGATAATCACAGACTTGGCTTGGCTATTATTTTTTTTTAACTGTACTGTTCTTGTGAATATGATAAAGCAGAGGCTTGCAAAATGCAGTCTCCACTTCACAGTCTGGGTCCTGGCCCAGACTTGTGGTTTACAAAGCCTTTTGCTGAGTGACAACAAAACAAATTATGCAGTCTCCCTTATGCCTTAAATTTAATATCTCATCTCCTGCTCTCTAATTCAAACCTTCACACTGCACCACGGTTTCCTTTGTAATGAGATAACTCTGAATATTAAGTTTGCATTACACAGAGCTATTATTCACATGCCTGACATCATTACATATGGAACAGTAATCAATAAAACATGGTTCGAGAGAGATTGGATGGCTTGTGGGCATGGGGATCAGTCACCCAAGCCTCTAAGTTTCTGCAAAATATCCATCCAAAGTCAGCAGTGACCAACTGGAGAGCCTTGATGAAAGCCTCAGGCAGCGAGGGCAAAGTTTGAACAGTCAGGGATATTTGCTGTCTGAGGTGGTCCCACCGTGTCACTGCTGAGCCACTTGGCTGGGGTGGAGGCATTGGACAGGTGCACAGCCTCTGCCTGCTCTCTGCTCTATGGACTTCATTTGAAGATAAACAAATGTCCCTCTTCAGCCCTGGCACCCCAGATCCAAACCCATTTAATTTGAATTCCAATCCACTCTGGCTGAGTCAGCCTGGCAGATTTCGCTGTCTGTTCTCTACCAGCTGTCAAAAAACAATCTGCCCTGCAGAATCAAGCCCAGATGCCTGTTCACTGTGAGAGGTTTATAGGCTCTGTGAAGCCTGACAGATCACATGTGCTCATGTCCTACCTCCATCGTTGTCTTTCCCGTCGCCGCATGCCGTCTCCATGGAAGTGTCACAGCCTGCTCCTCTCCAGCCCAGCTGGCAGACGCAGTGCCAGCCGTTCATGTCCAGAGTGCATCTGCCATTGCCATTGCACAAGCCAGGGCATCCCTCTGCAAGGCAAACAGCCACACGTTCAAACGCACTCCAAACACAAAGCATCACAGCCTGGAAAGGGCCTCATTAAACAGCTTTTTCCCTTCGCCTTCAGTTTATTTCTCCACTCCCACTCAGTGTCTTCCCACCTGGAATGAACCTGCTTTGGTCTCAGGAGGCAGCTGCTCCTGGCTCTCCCAGGAGGTCCTCACAGCATAACCTCACTCACTGCACTGAGGGAATGGTGAGTTTCAGGGGGCACTGAGATATTCCTGCTTCATTGGTTGTAAAAGCAAGGCAGCACACTGCCCTCTGAGCCTCTCAAAACATTTGCTATGTAAGACTTGGGGAAAAGACTTGCTATGTAGTTCTTGGGGTTACCTAAGTTGCATTTGGGGTTAAAGTTCCCAACACTCAGCAGGATAAAGCAGCTGGCTTTCAGTAGTATTGAGATCTTGGACTGGTAAGCATTCAAAACCAGCTAGAAAGGAAAAGGCAGGAAGTATTTGGAATACATACAGTTTCTTTACTGTAGTAATTTTGGGAGGGATTCATCTCACCTGGTTCAAATTAATCTGTAACTGAGATANTATTAGTTGCTCTGTTCTTGCTGTTCACATCACTGCTCCACACAAGTTCACCAAATGCCAGTTAGTAGCTGATTTGCAGTAACTTGTAAACCTGTCAGTGCCTTTTGTCTCTCCTGTCTACATGTGCTGTCCTGCAGGCTTGCAAGACAGCTCATTTCAAGGTAAAACCCAGGTAAAAAGGTTAACCTTTGAATCAGGAAATATAAAGAGATGCTCAGAGTCTGATCATGCTCTTTGTGACATCATACAGTTGTGATTTACATCGTATGTTAGGCTGGATTACTCTTTCCCTCTCTCTCTATCTAAAAACTTCACAGGGCTTTTGCTGGTTCTTTTTTTTCCACAGGACCTGGGACTATCCTTGGGTCTATTTACCATGTTTTTACACATTTCATGTGATGACCTTTATTGCTGCCTTGTGTCAACTGTAAATAGAAAAGACAAATACAGTGATATTCAGTTCCATACGAGGTAAAAAGCCATCTTTGTTTTATAGTGTGTAGTCTTTGTATGGTTCTCCAATATTTCCATCTTTTCTAAAGGGCTAATTTGGTCCATTTGCCATACCAGATGTGCAGAAGTATTTTAAATATTCAATCAGAATTGCAGTTGCTGTGAAGCAGATAATCACAGACTTGGCTTGGCTATTATTTTTTTTTAACTGTACTGTTCTTGTGAATATGATAAAGCAGAGGCTTGCAAAATGCAGTCTCCACTTCACAGTCTGGGTCCTGGCCCAGACTTGTGGTTTACAAAGCCTTTTGCTGAGTGACAACAAAACAAATTATGCAGTCTCCCTTATGCCTTAAATTTAATATCTCATCTCCTGCTCTCTAATTCAAACCTTCACACTGCACCACGGTTTCCTTTGTAATGAGATAACTCTGAATATTAAGTTTGCATTACACAGAGCTATTATTCACATGCCTGACATCATTACATATGGAACAGTAATCAATAAAACATGGTTCGAGAGAGATTGGATGGCTTGTGGGCATGGGGATCAGTCACCCAAGCCTCTAAGTTTCTGCAAAATATCCATCCAAAGTCAGCAGTGACCAACTGGAGAGCCTTGATGAAAGCCTCAGGCAGCGAGGGCAAAGTTTGAACAGTCAGGGATATTTGCTGTCTGAGGTGGTCCCACCGTGTCACTGCTGAGCCACTTGGCTGGGGTGGAGGCATTGGACAGGTGCACAGCCTCTGCCTGCTCTCTGCTCTATGGACTTCATTTGAAGATAAACAAATGTCCCTCTTCAGCCCTGGCACCCCAGATCCAAACCCATTTAATTTGAATTCCAATCCACTCTGGCTGAGTCAGCCTGGCAGATTTCGCTGTCTGTTCTCTACCAGCTGTCAAAAAACAATCTGCCCTGCAGAATCAAGCCCAGATGCCTGTTCACTGTGAGAGGTTTATAGGCTCTGTGAAGCCTGACAGATCACATGTGCTCATGTCCTACCTCCATCGTTGTCTTTCCCGTCGCCGCATGCCGTCTCCATGGAAGTGTCACAGCCTGCTCCTCTCCAGCCCAGCTGGCAGACGCAGTGCCAGCCGTTCATGTCCAGAGTGCATCTGCCATTGCCATTGCACAAGCCAGGGCATCCCTCTGCAAGGCAAACAGCCACACGTTCAAACGCACTCCAAACACAAAGCATCACAGCCTGGAAAGGGCCTCATTAAACAGCTTTTTCCCTTCGCCTTCAGTTTATTTCTCCACTCCCACTCAGTGTCTTCCCACCTGGAATGAACCTGCTTTGGTCTCAGGAGGCAGCTGCTCCTGGCTCTCCCAGGAGGTCCTCACAGCATAACCTCACTCACTGCACTGAGGGAATGGTGAGTTTCAGGGGGCACTGAGATATTCCTGCTTCATTGGTTGTAAAAGCAAGGCAGCACACTGCCCTCTGAGCCTCTCAAAACATTTGCTATGTAAGACTTGGGGAAAAGACTTGCTATGTAGTTCTTGGGGTTACCTAAGTTGCATTTGGGGTTAAAGTTCCCAACACTCAGCAGGATAAAGCAGCTGGCTTTCAGTAGTATTGAGATCTTGGACTGGTAAGCATTCAAAACCAGCTAGAAAGGAAAAGGCAGGAAGTATTTGGAATACATACAGTTTCTTTACTGTAGTAATTTTGGGAGGGATTCATCTCACCTGGTTCAAATTAATCTGTAACTGAGATACCTTCAACTCTCTGTAGTCAGCAGAGAAACAGACTCTCAGGGCAGAAGTCTCCTCATGTGAGTTTGAAACTCATGGTGATGAGCTGAAGAATGTTCTGGAAACATTCATTTATCCCCAGTGACTAGAGAGAGCCCAGCACACAGGCAGGCATTTTATAGGTTACAAAATTTAGTTATGGAGGATGAACACAAACCTCCCGGTCTGCTCACTAGGGTTTGATTTTCTCATTTAAAGACCTCCTGCTGAGATTTTTGTACTTTCCCCCCCACTCTACCCCTTCAAGAAAATAGCAGAGCAATTTCCACAGTAAGCAGTGGTGTGAGGGAGGCTGCTCAGCTTAAACCCTTCTGGGGGCTTTTTACCTGTGGAGCTGAAAAATCTTTACCACCAAGCTGTCAGAAATGTAAGAGACATTTAACAGCTTAGGAAACTGAAGTACAAGGGACTGAAGTGACTGTGAAGGTCACTCAGCAGGACTGATTACACCAGGGAACAATTCAGTCTTCCTGAGCCCTGTTTTAATGCTTTCTCTATTTATATGTGTGTAGTGCTATCCTGCCACATAGTCTGAGCTGTTTAAGGCCCTCAGCTTTGCAAGACGGGTTTGCAAACCTATGTCAACAACACAGACCTATCCTGTGCTAAAGACAGTGAAGAGGTGTGTGTTGTTTCCACACCTGTTTGGGCACATGATGTGTGAGGGTCTCACCAGGGCAGAGCTGGGACCCCATCTAGAGCATCCCACGTTGTAGTGTGTCCTGCACTGGGGAAACGTGGCTTAGAAACGCCTTTAAAACCAAAAATGGTTTTAAAAGGAGCTTTTTAAGTTTACAGAACCTTTGCCAGTGAACAGAAAAAAAACCCAACATTTTTAGGACTGTTTTTTTAGCAAGTGACTGATTTACAGGGGCCAAATGGAAAAAGAAACAAAGGTGGTAAAGAAAAGTCCTTTAAAAGGATCTTAAATGTATTTTTCATTTACAAACAAATTTTTTGCATTTCAGTCTTTTAAAATGTGTATTCTGGGATGCAGCAAATAATGCGTGTGTATGTGTGAGCATGCTGTTGTGTATTTTGGTATTTATACACTATATTAGTATTTATATATTACAGAAGAACTATTTATAGGCAAGGCTACCTGAAATTCTTCATTTTAATATCCTGCCTTCATTTACCTGGCAACAGTGCCAAACTTTTAACCATTGAATCACATTTTTCCATGCTACAGCTAATTTATATGTTTGATCCCTTTACTTACTTTCAGTACAAGCTGAAAGCATTCAACTATTTTGAGAATAAAAGGGGAAGAAGTCAACTAAATAACCTTCTAAAATTAATTTGCTAGGTAGGTAATCCCATTTTGGAGTAGATAAACCCAGTTTGGATGGGACCATCCTGACAGTAGAGATAGGAATTTTTTACCCCTTCTAAAAATCATAGAATCATAGAATAGTTTGGGTTGGAATGGACCTTAATGTTCATTCAGTTCCAATTTCCTTGCCATGGCCAGGGACACCATGCACTAGAACAGGTTGCTCAAAGCCCCATCCAATCTGGCCCTGACCACTTCAAGTGATGGGATATCAACAGCTTCCCTGGGCAACCTGTGCCATTGCTTTAGTTTGTCTAGATGAAAAGCCTCTGAAGAAATCTTGTTTTATGTGTATAGGGGATGGCTCCATTAGAGCTTGGCTGCTGTGTCACCACTGAGCACGCCTCTTGTTTTCACTGCTCACACTCTTTGAAACCTTTGCTAAAAAGTTCTCTTCTATCCTACAGTTGCAGAGACTGGGAAGAACAAAGGTGCTGTAGTGCTGACCTGGACAGGAGTGAAGTGAGAACCAGGAAGACTTGAATGAAGTTGAAGACACCATGATCTTGTCTCATGTGAAAAGTGTCCAGGAAATGTAAGGGAAAACTAATGTAGTTATAAAAATGAGGAGCTCATACAGAACTGCATGTACTCTATTCTACCAGGCTTTGGAAAAATGGAATTTGGAGTGGCAGAAAACAGGTGATATCATTTGGATGAGGCACCTTTGGAATTTGAGGAAATGGGAAGAGCTTTATTTGTCTCTCCTCGGACAATAAGTGGCTGAAAAGACTATGATTTTTTTTCCCACAAGTTCATGAAACACATAAATATTGAGAAGGGAAAACTTCTTAAAAGATATTTAAGGTAAAAGAATAATGCTGGCACAAGAACAAATGGACATAAACCAAGTATGAATAAATTCTGGCTGGAAATTAGGAAAAAAAATCATTTGAAAGGATCAAAGGAATGAAGTTCTGGAGCAGACTCCCTGTGGGAGTGTTAAGGAGAAGATTCTTCAGTTACTTATCCATAGGGCTTGGTAAATTTATATAAAGTTTTAAACAATGTGGTTGCCCTTGCAAGCAGAAGACTGGACTCTAACTGAGGAGACCCCATGTGTTTGCATTTTGTGTGCAATTCATTGTCTATATGACACGTGCTTGGGAGTATTTGAATGGACTTTCAGGATTTACTTTGAAATCTTCTTGATCTGGACCCAGAGAAAGTAAGCCAAGCATTTCAGAAAGAGGACAAGCAGACACAAAGCATCAGTCAGGAGAGGAGAGAGAGATGAGAGTGAGTATCTCATAAGATTATGCCTTCCCAAAATATCTATTCCTCTTCTTGAGTACTACAGGAATCCAGGGTGCCCAGATAAGAGATAAGCATCTGTGGATACCTGAAGCAGGGTAACTCCTACCTGCAATTTTATATTCCACTGTCTTAGCACCCTTTAAGTCTGGAATGTAAGTTTCTTCCTTCCCACTAAGGAGAACCTAATCTCTGGTTCCTAGTAGATAAAGCTCTTCCAAGGAGCCAGAAATAACTGTTTCCTGATGACAGAAATGGTTCTTCACAGGTCTAGGAACGTAGAAGTTTTGCATGTTTTCCATTACATTACAAGGTTCATTAAAATTTCAATGCTCTGAGGATTAAACTGAACCCCTCTAATATCATGGTTTGGTAGGAGAGCAGATATTTTTAAGATGTATAGAGAAAGTAAACCATTAATAGGGAAAAACAATTAAACAGCAGCTGTCAGAGGACTTGGGCCTTCAGAAAGTTAGAGGACAACAGAGATGCATAAGCCAATATATCCAGGAGAACAGACCTGCAAGTACTACCATTTCTAAACTGGTTAGCTGCACAGAAACTTGACCATCACTTACACTACATAGACAGGATGGTACGATACTCCTCATTCCACAAATACTGCACTTCAAAGCACTTGATGAAAAGATGATACAAAATAAACTTTATCCTCTCCTTTCCCCCATGCTGAGGAATAAAGCAAAGAGATCATCTTGTTTCGAACTGCTTCTGAATGTCACCACAGCAGGACGGCTTAATCCTCAGAGATTTACACCACCATAATCTTGCAGCTCTGATTTCCCATAGCTAGAAGTCACCAATGATCCATTATTCCTCTTTGTGGTGTTAACTGTACTAGGGTGACTAAGAGAATTAACTACATGAATAGGACATTTTTGGAGAAGGGGGAGAAAACTCTTTATGTGAGTTTCAAATGTAAGCACATGTAAATGCTGCTGAAAGATTCTGGAGGGCATTCACAAAGATGCCAGGTCTGCCATGCAAGTGAGAGAACAGACCAGAGAAGCAATACAAAAAGTGGGTTAATTTTGAATCGGAGAAGCAAAGACCATCAGAGTCAAAGGAGACTGTCACCAGAAGTTATCCTGCAATTTTTAAGACTGTTGGTAGAATAATCTGCTCTTAATAATCTGTACAGTTAAACCTTCTCTAATTAGTCAAATTATAAGCAACATTTACTGGTATTTTTCTTCAAGGCAGACCTCACTGGCACTTGAAATAAGACTTAGCAGAAAAGACTCTTTACTATCTTTCCTTCACTGTCAGTAGTGAAGCACCAATAGAGTCCCACAGACAGCAGCTGAGCTCCGGCACAAGTAGGACGTGGCTGAACACAACACGTGAAGGTGCAAATGCCTGAAGCTTGAGAGGACAACAACCACTGTGAGACCTGCA
The DNA here is from genome assembly GCA_013397245.1 of Thryothorus ludovicianus. Lineage (NCBI taxonomy): Eukaryota > Metazoa > Chordata > Aves > Passeriformes > Certhiidae > Thryothorus > Thryothorus ludovicianus. The sequence continues at coordinate 102,210 of VZTB01005027.1, forward strand.
GAGGCTTCTCTAAGGCTAAAGGTGAGGAACAAAGCCTCAGCTGATCCCTGTAAACCGCAAAGGCTTGGTAAAGTGTCCCCAACCCAACTCTGAAACTATCACCATGATATTCTGTGGTGATGGGAATCCAGAAATCCTTACTCAGATATGTCCTCTAATAGGAAGGTTAAGAAGTTTCTGACTTCTTACACTTTTAACTGTACAAATGAGGGAACTGGCTTTGGTCAGACCTTCGGTTCTCACTTGCTTTCACACTTTAGGAGCAGCCCTTGCAGACATCCCTGAATTCTAATGTTGTTCAGCAACTTTAAAATTCAAACTAGCTGTTTATATATGCATCACTACAGTGTTAATGCGGTTAATGACTATTTTTGAAGAGTAAGAATTGATATTCAGTAATAGAAATTAATTAAGCTGATGTACCATCAGATACAATGATATTCTGGATGGAGAAACTCTCTCTAAAATCAGCACCTCTTTTAATTATTATTAAAATAATAGGCACCTCTTCTCATTTTAAGCATTATCAGTGTTAATTAGGCCTTAGTTTAGAAGACTCTACTCTGAGTCTAGTTATAGCTTCTTGGTTTAATTATGCTGATGTTTGCTACTGAAACTTACCCTCCCATTTAGGAACAATTCTACATCTCTGACTGGTTTATTGTAAAGCTGTAGGAAAGATTCAGCATTAAATCAGGCTCACCCTTTGACAACAGAGGATTACTGGGAAAGGATTTCAACCAGAAAGATGTTAATAATTAAGAAAGCCAAAAGGGCATGAGTAATTTAGTTTTGAAAAATGCACACCATACAGTTAGCCAAGTAAAAAACCATGTACTTTTAATGTTTCAGCTATTGCTAATCTTTCCAAAAGCAGCCATGCATAGCAAGAAACAGTCTTTTATTCTTAGTATATTGCTTAACCTGTTACCCACTGAAAGACTCAAGAAATATAATGTCTTTACTATTGGGCATAAAGGTGAGTCAAAAAGCTACCTAGAGAAAAAATGACAGCTACAGAATACTTAGTTAAAAAAAATTGGGCCACTGAATGGGCAAATCAGTACTGAAGGTTCCTTGCCAGGCTCTGCAGGCTGATTTTTCATCTTTTCTATGCTCTCAATGCTTATCTGCTGCTTTTTGTTGCAACGTTCTTCAATACACATTGAGATGAAAAGGAGGAGCCCTGGGGTTTTGAAATGCAAAACACTGAGATGTGGAACATTAACAGTTTCCCGATGTTCTGATCACACCCTCTAGTGATGGTCCATATCTTTGGCCGAGGATGCCACCAAGATTACTTCATAAGGGCAGAATAAATGACCCTCTTTCTCTAAGGAGGAGAATGTACTTTTTCCTCTTAATTTAAATAAAGTCAAGCACGGTTTTTTGTGGTGCTAAGCAATGAGAGAAAACTAACTACCACTGTAAAATCAACTGATCCATAAAGAGGGGTCCAAGGACCGTTACCAGTTGCTGCGTTACACTGAAAATGGAAGTATTTAAACTATGGACATTTTCTCTTCATTAGTATTTGTCTGTTCAAACATTTTTTCTATTTGCAGCTGTTCCTGAATCTGCCTTTAATCCTTAATGGAAAAAAAAAGAAAAACACTGGACTGTAAATTCACCCAGAGAAGCAAAGTCAGTAGGGCAACCATGTTTCTTGTCACACCTCACATGCCCTATATAGCAAAGACTTCATTTTAACTTCATGTGGGTCAATATTTGAGCATATCTGCTCTTCATCCTCAGCCTTTCAGAGCTGTTATTTTTCATTGCTCAAAACCTGAGAGGAAGGACAATAGCACAGAAAACACTGATTCGTTCAACCTCATTTTTTGGTTTGTTTAACCAGAAAACATATGATGCTTGTGTGGTGTCAACACTGTGTTGCTGTTAGTGTCAAATCAGCCATGTAGAAAGGTATTTATGTCCAACTCAATCATATTTATTGTCAGATTGTTGAGTTTAACCATATGCATGCTATTCCAATATTTTTCAAAAGCTAAGTGCATTGTGGAACTGTCTGTTTCTATTAAAAAGTCCTAAAGTAATTTAGCTCATTGTTCTGATTAATAAATGTGATTTTTTTAAAACAGCAGATGATCTCTGTTCTCTAACAGTTCAATTCTTTTTCTTCTTTGTTGAAGAAAGACCTGGGTCATAGACTTGTGTTAGACTTTCAAACAGGAGCATAAGGTTAGATTTTGTTGTAATGTACATTAATGCAGCAATACTAATTTCTACAGATTTTGCAGATTTATGCAACCAGAGGTTTTGGGATCATAATATTTTTGTGTTAGAAAAAAAAACCCCAATATATAACTAGTTAAAGCTCCCATGTCAGAGTTGGCAGTTGTGGATCAAAACCATGAAGACTCCACACAGAAAGTGCACTCACCTGTGTTACAAAATGGACCATAGACATTTAATTAAAACACATCACTACACAGAGCTCCTGCTGTATTCACAGACACCTGTTTTCTCCTCACTTGCCTTACCTGAGTGGGAAGGGTGAGGATGAGGGATGATTTGGAGGGGAGAGCAGGGACAAGGGAATGGGTAGGAACACTGATACGATGTCAACACAGGGTCACAGCACTTACAGAGGTATTTCCTACCTAAATGACTGGAAAGGTCACCCTTCCAGACATTAGGGACCACTTTGGTGACAATGGGAAAGAGATGGAACCTCAACATAGCATGTTCACGGTGCATTTTTTAAAAAGAAACACAAAGACAATAGGAAAAATAGGAAGGAAGAGCATACCTTTCACTACCTTATCCAGATAGTGAGCTTGGGAGATAAAAGACAGGACATTTAAGGTAGGATTGAATAAGTGCATTGCGGCTTACTACGAGACTGTGCAGGTGCTAGAAAGGCAAAGGAGAGTTCGCTGTGATATGAAAAGAAAAACCTTGATTATGAGGAGAGAAAAAAGGAAGAAGAGTGGAGCACGGTGCTCCTCAGTCAAATGGCTCGAGAAGTCTGCGTTAAGGCATTCAGTCATCTTTGCTCATTAGGATCAGGAAGAAAAACAGGAAAGTTCTATATATATATTTATGTGTTTATACATATATAGGTATTTATGTACATGTGTATATATGTGTATCAGGATATTGCAATGCTCTGCTCATTTGCAAGTCTTCCTCCACTTTACTGAAGGCTTTGCATTTCATCAGGAAAGCAGAGACATTTGAAAGTCCTTCACCTTACCTGATTGTCTTATATTTTTCCACACAAAACGGCAAAGTTCTGTGACCTTACCAAACTGGCAGAGGCTTTTCCCTGGATCTTTCTAATGGCATCCTGCATTTATGCAGCATTTTCTAGCCCCAGACCAAATTACTTTACAAATATTACATTAATCTCATGGCAACTCTACCAGATAGACAAGTATTAATATATTAATTTCAAGGAGGGTTAAAGAAAAAGTAAAAAAGAAAGTTATAGATGTCAGGGGAGCAGTTATGTACCCAATTCCCATAGAGCACTGATTTGGAAAACCACTTTCTTATTGATTTTCTGGAGTCAAGCAGAAGGCTGGTGGCAAAGATGTCCTGCCTCGGAGAGCCCTGGTGCATGCCAGCAGGCGGCACTCTCTGTCCTAACACCAGTTGGTCTTTATTAATAAAAGAGAGGGTCTAAGTCTTACATTTCTCTATTTCAATACCTACTTAAACATTATTTCCCTTGTTCTCTTGCCTGCTCCCTGCAATCTCTGTCTCAGTTGTGTCCTGCTACTTTTTGAAGAAGTTTTTGTTTCTGGTTCATTCAGGCAGACTGTCCACCTGGGAGGTCATGGCCCTTGCAGGAATTATTTTTCCACCCTGTGAATGTAATGGATCTGTCTAGGAACTATTGTATGTAAGCAGAGAGGGCTGGGAGGGCTCACCTAATGGGGGGCAATTATGAGGCTTGGCAAAGAGGTGAATTAATCATGCTGATGTGGTGGAAGTGATGCAGGAAGCACAGCATCACCATCTGCTTGGATGGTGGCTGAAGCCTAGGAATGTATCTCTTGGATTCTGACATCCACAGCAGCCCAACCTGTTAACTCAAGCAGTCACTGTGCAGCTGATGGCAGTGAAGGCAGCTGCCAATGCCAACCATGTGTCAGTTATGTATCAATGTTTTCTTGTAATTTGAAAAATAATGGGGCTTCCCATGGGAGTAGCAGGAATCTTTTTTTTCTAAACCCATACAGTCTATACTTCTGGCATTAAAATATCATTCCCTACAGACACTCCTTTGGAAACCCTGTGGGAACATAGGATATGCTGAGAATTATGCAAGAGTTCAGAAGAAAAGCTACATTTCTAAGGTGTTCTTTTCATAGAAAGGCACCACTAAGCTCCATGTCACCACCCTACTCCCAGAAGCCACTCAGAACTGCTTTTTGGGAGGAGCTCCTGTGACCATTTTTCAGTATGAAAGCCCCCTTGTTTCACCAGCCTGAGCTAACTTGGTTTGCTTTGTCTGAAACACAATGCGAACTATAACAAGTACTTCTCTTGGCTCACAAAGAGGGAGGGAAGGAGAAGTGAGAGATGCTGCAGGAAGGTCCAAGGACTTATTTCCCACTATGATCTCCTTCATTTCCCAAATATTCTTTTTCCCTTTATCTTTCCTATGAGGTGAAGTGGACACAGCCTCAAGGAAAGCACTGGAGCTAAACTGAGACCACACAAATGTGAAGGAGAGGAGAAAGTAAATGTCCACTGCTGAACCAGGGACAGCATAGAAGTTTATGCCACAGGGTTACAGGAAAGACTTTCTTTGGAGTTCATCTGTGCTTAACGTTTACTGGTAAATATGCTGCCAAACTATTTAAGGCCAGATAATTTTTGGATTGATTGATGATCATGTCAGAACAAAGCAGCAAGTGTGTATTTTCCACTAACTGCTATAACCATGGTCTTCTCTTGCCTAAAGGCACCCATCTCAACCAGGCAGGATGAGTGCCAGAAGGTCACACACAGCTCAAGTGGATGCACTTGAGCACTGACTGTTGGGCAGAGGGTAGAATCACAGAATTGTTAAAGTTGGAAAAGACCTCTAAGATCATCATGTGCAACCACTAACACAGTGCTTCCAAGTCCACTGCTAAACCCTGTCTCTAAGCACCACATTTACAAGAGAGCAAGAACCTTCTCCAGACACTGGTAGGCTTATTATTGTTTTGGGCCATGTATGGACTGAGCTGCCTTATGGATTCAAACGGCACAAGTGATGTGTTAGAAAGCTGGGGAAAAGAGACCAGGATCCACCTGTAATGTGCCTTGTCTGGACTCCAGCTGCTCCAGCAGAAATGGAGAGGCACTGATTACAACCTCAGCTATTCAGAACATGTGTGATTATTTATGCAAGAAGACTGATGAAAGGCAAACTTAAATGGGCAGAATTCTCAAAAATCAGAGTTTTGCTGTGTAAAACAAGCCCCAGGCTGATGACGCCGTAAGCAGAAGCCGGCGTGGGACAGGCTGTCTGCCTGTCTGTCTGGGCATTGTTACTGCACACATCACCCATGTGTGCCAGGACCAGATTTCCAGAAGGAGGTAAACATGTGGCTTTTGTGGAGATCAACGGGGATTAGGCACTGAGGTGCTTTGAAATCCTACTAGGTAGGCTGTAAAGAGTTTGGAGAGCTAGCTGCTGGTCCCTCAGGTCTCCAGAGATTCTGGAGTATTTAGCTGCAGCAGCTGAAATTCCATAGATGGCTTTGGTCTCATGTCCAGGCTATTCAAGGATAGTGAATATTCCGACTCCACCATGCAAGGAAGCCCTCCCTGCCATAATTTTTCTAAATAATTCTTTATGAATCATACAAGGTGGAAAGGGAGTTTTCACAAGGGCTTGTAACCATAGAACAGGGGAGAACAGCCTTAAGCTAAAGGAGGACAGGTTGACATTGGGTATTAGGGAGAAATTTTTTACTGTAAGGGTGGTGAGGCACTGACACAGGTTACTCAGAGAAACTGTGGATGCCTCATCCCTGGAAGTGCTCAAGATTCAACCATTGAATGGGGCTTGGAGCAGCCTGGTCAGAGGCTACGTATCCATGTCAGTGGGGTTGGAACTAGATGATCTTTCAGGTCCAAACAATTCTGTGATTCTATGATTCCTTATTAAACCCATTGAATTTTCTGTGCTGCTTCCTGTGAGGGAAACCCTTAGAGCAGCCTACTACAGAGCAGAGCTGTAATTTGACCTCTCAGAGCCCACATGAAGAATGTTTACTTCATCTTTAAACTCAATGCTCCTAAAACCCACCATGATCCCTGGATGCAGTTTGGACCAGAACAGAAAAAACCTGAATTCCTGCAATGTCTCTAACTAGGGATGAATTTGGAACATGCTGAAAAATCCATCACGGGAGTCTGGCACTGATGCTGTTGCCACGATATGTTTGGTTCCTTTCAGAAACTGACTAAACCCTTCTGCTGGGTTTCAGGATTCCTGCAGTTAGATAATCAATTTTCTGCTCTGCTCTCCTGCTCTAAGTTTGCTGAATTGAGATGATGAATGCAAACTTCTGCATCAATTTCCTAGTTGAGAATTAACTAGGGTTACTCTAATGAAATCTCTGAATGTGAGCAATCAAGATAGTACATTCAGCGACACAGCTCTTTGTAGGAGCAAACAAAATTAATCCACCGGGATCAGAGTACCTTGAACACCACAAGAAAGAGCTTCCTATGACTTACAAAACAAAAGGATGTCTTACTCTCACACATGCTCGACAGGAAATGGAAGAAGTGTCCCTTACTGGTATCGTCGTTTTCTACTGTGTTACCTGCGCACACGGCAATACTGGTAAAGCATCACTTCAGCCATGGGGTTTGTGCTTGTCAATGCTAAAGCAAACCGGGCCATGACATAGACATATACGGAATTACCATCCACAGAACAATTTGCCATGCAGGGAAATTACACAAGGACAAGGGGAATGCTTTCCACATACTCAATGTAAGTCCAAGTCAATGTCCTTTCATTTGTGCCGACATAACTAGCTTATTACTCCTGCTAAAGCCATTCAATTTTCTTGGGTATTACAACTTTGCCAAATCTCCTTTGCATTATGCACATTCATCAATGAAATATTCTGTAGGAAATAGTGTTTACAGCTTCCGAGGCAGGAGACTATGTATAAATTTGTTGCTAAATCACCATGCAAGGAGATGAGGAGGGGGGAAAGTGAAAAGAAACAGTGGCTCCAGCACTCTAAGTATCAAAGAATGATTCCTAAACCAAGGCAGTGCTGCAACAGGAAGGTAGCAGCACACGAAATGAGAGTGTGCACCAGTAAAATCTCAATGCTGACTGCATTGCAGTGCTGACCTTCCCCATGATAACATTTATACTTAGAGTGAGGAATACTACAAATAAATTTAATTAGCATGAAAGATAAAAGCTTGTTGTTCAAAAACAGTCCAGGCATATCAGCTGTGTGGAGAATTACCATATACTGAACTAATGGCATTTTGGTTTTACAGCAGAACTAATAAAATGGCACTAAGGGGATGAATCAGGCTTTTTTTTCCTTGCATAAATAAGTTCCATATAAAAATGTACCCTGGATTTGGTGCCTTTTGGTGAACTTTTTTTTTTTTTAAACTCTTTCATGAATCTGTGTTGCTTTCCAAATCAAGCTGCTTGAATAAAAGGCTATAAAATAATATTATAGAAATAGAGGACTTCAATTAACACAGGACTGCTCTCTTTTAATTTTAAAGTCATTTAAGAAAGGTAGGTTTTTCAATCCCTTTCTAAGGAAAAGAAATGAAAGCTGCTAGGGACATTGACAAGAAAGCAAAATGTAATGTGTAATGAGACAGAGGAAGTTTTAAAAGCTAGGTATTTTTCATCAGGGGGATGCATGTGGAGACCATAATGTGATAGGGTGACATTAGCATAAATAAATGATAAGTAGAATTGAGCCACAGATATGGTTTTTACCATTATCCTAATGATGAAATTAAAATACTGAGATCAGGCTTCATTTCCTGTCTTTGCGTGTGCAAATGCACCTGGTGTTCAAGCAAGGGAAATGATGTCTCATATAACTAAGCTGCTAATCCACACAATAACTGTGCTGATATTTGCCCAGGTATTGCTAGTGGTTAGTCTTGATGAAGTGTGGTTTTTAGTTATCATGACATAATGAAAGTAACATAGAGGTAAATTTTCTTGTCTTTAAAAGGAGCTGATTAAAATAAAATGACTGGAGGAGAATTTTCATTCTGGGACAATTGTAAAGTCAGCTGAATTTTTTCAGGTCCACACAGGCATTATATTGAGAACAGAACTGGATTCACTAATTCAATAATTCTATTAATATACAATAAAAGGTATCTGGGGAGTTTAGGGTTACTGATTTTATAGCATGACTACGGAAGGGAAACTCAAGAGGCTGAATGCATGACAATCAGAAAGAAAGAAGAAGAGAAAATGCATTAAGTAGTTAAATGAGAGAAGGAAAAAGGTGAAGCCAAGGCAGCTCATTAATGATGATGCAAATTGCTTAATATGAGAACTGAACCTCTTTGCATGATTTAGGCATATTGTTGGATTCTTATTAATAATAGCATCAATAATAAGAGACATGACAGAGAGCTCATGAGTAGTGCCAGTGCATGAGGGATACAGAAGCAAAGTGAAAGAGGAAAGTGAAATGGTTAGAAAGGTAGCAGAACAGACAAGGGATAAGCAAGACAGAGTTAAATCCTAGCCAGAAATCATCTGACTGCAGTTTCCTCTGTTATACTAGCAAGCAAAGTGACAGTGCAAATAATATAGCAAATAAAAGGAAAGAAAACTTAAAATCAGATGCATGTTTCTAAAAATGCTGTCACCATAGTACAGAGGAGTCTTGAAGGCCACAGAAAGAACTCTCAAGAGAGGTAAAGTGGGATGCTTTAAAAAAAGCTTCTAGCTGACATTTAAAGGCTTGTCAAACACCACATAGGTGTACTTCATGTCTGATAATAAAAAAATATATATAGCCATGTCACCAACAAATGAAAGGACATTTTGTTCCCACATGAAAATGTATGATGTCAGAATTTGAAATCCAAGAACAAAGGTGCTCATGCTAGACTAAGTCACACATATCCAATTAAGCATGCACCTTTTCTCGTCCCTGCTTATCAATGATTCTGGTAAAAGGAGTCGGGTTTTCTGTCTCCCTACCAATAGTGCAGTGCTCTCCGTTCCAGCCCGGGCTGCATTCACACTTGCCGTCGCGGCAGGTGCCGTGCTCGTTGCAGCGCGGGTGACACGCTCGCTGATCACAGGCTGTGCCCATCCAGCCCTCCTCGCAGCGGCAGGTGCCTCCCACACAGATGCCGTGTCCTCCGCAGTCCGCTGCGCAAATCTCTGTGGGAGAGGAGACAACAGACAGCGGGGGATATGGGTGGAGAGAGAGAAGGGAGAGGGGGAAAATCCAGAGTGTTATTGTTAAGAAAAGCAGACACACTTCAGTACCTCGCCTTATGGAGCAATGAAAGGAATTCCTAGAGCTCATAACACTAATCCTTCCTGACAAAAAGAATCTAATAAGTATATTACAAAAAAGAGATGGACATGAATTGCAAGGGTCTGGTGTGATTGATCCTCCTATTTGCTTTCTAATTCTTTTGCACTCTTCAAGCTTTTGTGATGCTCAAATCTGAAGGGGGAGGCTCTTCCAATAAGCAGAACAGAAGTCACATTTAATTAAAATCTGGTTTAAGTGTGGAAACAATGTGCTGATAAACTACTGATGCTAAAGTTAAGCACTGGCAAAGCCTGTTTATGACTTTTTAATTACAGTTCTGGGGATGGGATTCATTAAAATCCTTCTTCTCTCTTTAAAATGAAGAAAGGCTATTTCTATTTCTACCAAATCTGCACGTCTTCTATGTCCCAGTTCTCCTACCACCCCATCAAAAATCCCCTCTCAGACATTCAGAGGTACACCGTATCACCTTTTGTGAGCCACATGCACTGGAGCTGATAGGATGGTGCTTGTTCACAAGTCTTATCAGAGTTAATGGAAGCACAGATCCACAGCCAGGTATTTTGGTACTTACCTCCAAAAAGCAAAGAGCTAAAGGACTTTGCCTTTTCAGGGATGATGGCCTTCCCAAACCTCCCTAAGCCCCAGTAGGCCTGAGGGCACAGGTATAATATTTTTGCCCAGCACTAGACTTTTGTCTAAAACCTGGCATAGCTTGGGCATGAATCTGGGAGACGTGATTTTATCTACACTGCATTTGTCTGGAAAAACAGAGACTTGGTGGAAAAGAGATACCCATGAGTAAGGTGAAAAGTGCCTATTACCACCATTACTACACAGGATTGATTTCAAGGAAAAAAACAAAGTCCAAATACTGATGCAGTGCTGCACTGCAGATTAAATTAAATCAATCTGTTTCTTCTCCAGACTCATTACTTGGCTGTTACTTTCCATCTCTCATAAGCCCTGACTACACTCTCCCTTTCTCATCTGAAGGAGGGGCAATTCACAGTATTTCAGCCTATGAGGTCTTCCTCTGACTTCTGCCTGGCGCTTCTAAATTCCCAAACGTTTTGACCTCAAGCCTTCTGCTTCACTGAGCCATTTCATAGATTTTACAGGGTAAGGACACAGTTCCTTTTGGGGACACAGAGATGTGAACAGAAGAGATGCTGAGCAGGGCTGGGCTGGAAGCACAGAAAGGAGTACCAAGGTTACTTTGCAGTGCACGTTTTTTCTCTGTATCACTGGCTGCACATAAAATATTCAAAATTACTCAGCCTACATTAACATCACACCTGACTGAAATTCAGCTGTACTTAAGTTGCTTTTAGTCTTTTGCTAATGAATACTCCATTTACAGAACACTTGGGCTGTTCAAGAACTCTTGATATGCTTCTGATATAGGGCTGGAGCATCCACTTCAGCTCCAGAAGGAAAGTGGTGTACCACAGCTGTGAGAGAGCTACGAGGTCTTCAGCAAGGTCTTCAGCCCCTTATGAGAGAGTTCTTTGGACAATGGTAATATATGATAGGAACAACAGTACTGCCTTGCATGTCTAGAAAACACCTCATTTTTCAAATGTGACATGAGAACAATATCTAGCTCTTCTTTCCCAAAAAGCTCAGGGTGGTGGAACAGTTTCCCATTTCTACTACAACTCCTTTTACTGCAGCATCGTGGATGCTCCAAACTCCTTTAAACATTTAGTCCTATATGCTTAAGTCTCTTAGTGAAAGAACTCTGGAGTTTAAATGGGCTTAAGATACTCAGGAACTTGTATGTATCATTTAGAATCAAACTTACAAAAGTATTTGGATATCTTGGGTACTTTAACAGAGCATGTGCACTCACCACTTGAGACGTAACAAAATCTAATGTAGGAAGTAGAAATTGCACTATCAAACAATAAAGGCATGGCTGAGGAAGGGCTCGAGTTGCTGTCAGAAGTTTTTACTTTGCATCTGGCACGGAGACACAGATTTTCACAGCTCCTAGCTGTGAGGGAGGTAATATCATACTACAGAAGGGATGGGCAATTATTGACTTGCTGAAGGGCTGAGCCCAGACGTGTGTTTTCTTTTTTCCCCAACTGACAGACAGCACTGCAATGGAGCGTGGGCTGGTCAGGATGGTGATGAACACACAGGACCTGCAAGCTGGTTAATATAGCAGAAAAGATGCACTAAAAAGAAAGCTAAAATAAGAAAATTTGGTTCTCCTTGGCTGACCTGATAAAATTTTGCAGGAGGATAAAGAAAACAGCAGATAAAAAATCAAAAGGTAGGCTCATGCTGCTAAAATTTCAGCAAGCTGAGAAGAAATACCCTGAGAAAGTACAAAGTCTGAGAGTACTGGTATTTAAGCCTGAACTTCAAAAATTATTGTTGTAGCCTCTGGTGCTTTCCAGCATGCATTTACCATAGGGCTACTCTAGTTAGACTGCAATCCCTTCTCTGGTTATTAGTTTACATTCTTTATTCATAAGCATTGAACTTTGATCTCAGAATATACAATAAGATGTAATTTTTCTTGCTCCCAGTTTACCAAGCAATCCAGAGGATGTCAGCTTGGTCACTTCACACATTCATTATATCCTGTTCTCCCTCTTTGTAAAAAAATTCTTCCTTACATCTAGTGTAAATCTACCCTCCTTTAGTTTAAAACAATTATCTCTCGTCTTATCACTACAGGCTCTATTAAAATGCCTGTCCCCATCTTTCTCATAAGCTCAACAACCCCAACTGTCTCAGTCTGTCCCCACAGCAGAGGTGCCTCAGCCCTCTGATTATCTTTGTGGCTTCCTCTAGACTTGCTCAAACAGTTCCACATCCTTCTTGTGCTGGAGATCCCCCCAACTGTGTGCCAGTGCTGGATGCAGCACTCCAGGTGGGGTCTCACGAGAATGGAGAGGCAGAATCCCGTACCACACCCTGCTGGCCATGCTGCTTTGGATGCAGCCCAGGGCACTACTGGCTTTCCTGGGCTGTCAGAGCACATTGCCAGGTCATGTCCAGCTTTTCACCCACCCCCAAGTCCTTTTTCTTAGGGCTACTCTCAATCCCTCATCCCCAAGCCCATATAGATACCAAGCGTCCCCCTGACTCAGGTGTAGCACCTTTCAGATAGACAAACCAAGGCATAAAGAAGGAAAGTGATGGATCCACAGGTAAATGTGAACTCTAGACAGATGTATGAACTCCTTGATGTCCCAATATGTAGTCTTGTGTCCTATAGGTAAGATGGAAACGTCAGATGTCTACAGATTGATGGTGGTGGAGGAAAAAAAGCCCAGAGATAATAGGAATAGTGACAGTCAGAAACCTTCCTGGAGTTATTTAAAGTTGTCAAACTGGGATAATGGAGTGCATTCAAAAACGGTGAAGGGAGAGAAAAGTTCATGTTCTGAAAAGCAGAGTCTCTATGAATAAGGATGGAAACCCCCCCGGGACATTTACATCTTGACTGAAATATTTCTCAGACAACAACATGCTGCCAAGGAACAGTCTTGCACACGTGGGCCAGGAATACGCACTGCATATCATAAACAAACAGATCTCAGACTAACCCTGAATGGGAATGCTGGGAACATTTTGGGTTTCATCTCCTTGCCAGCTGAGACCCCAGCCAAACCACCACCCATGCACACAAAAGCACGTAGGTTCCAGGTTAGAATGTGTAATTCATATAGAATGGCTACATAAGGTGGTTTGTATTCTCAGACCCCAAGAGCTGTAATACAGACTCTCAGCTGTAAAAAAAACACCTGTGAAGCAAACTACTTACGACAGTCTCCTTAAAATGTAGTTTAATTATTTCTGACAGGGAACCAGGAGCCAGGAACTCTCAAAACTAAACCTTCCATTTAGCTGCCAGTTTAGAGATAGATGGGTACCCTACAATTTATACAGCCTTACAACACACAATTCACTACATGCCCTGGTCCTTTACAACATAGCCCTCTTAAATGCTCACAGGTTTCTAATGGGTGATTAAACAGTCAGAGTAGCTTTTACTTTTCCGGTGGTACTCAAAGAAATTATCAAAATGGATTTCAGATTAAGCTTCCACTTAAATACATGTCTTTTTGGAGAGAATAAGACAGCTAAAGGCTGTTTTACAGAAAAGGGCAGGTGAATCGTTTTGTCATTCAGTCCCAGGGACAGAATTTGTCACCTCTCTTCTTATTACAAGCTGCATTTTTTTGGTACATTTCCCAATTCTGTTGTTAAAATTAGAGGACATGATTAGCTACCATCTGAGGTGCATGAGCAAATGAGAAGGAAAGCTTTTAATTCTCCTATTATAGTATTCACAGACTGGCCAGCTGCACTATAGTGCTCCTGCCTCTTTAAGCTTAGTTAGAACACTCTGCCTGTGCATAAAAGACCTGCCTGTTAAATATTTTCACATCAGCTGTTCCCAAAAGGTGACTAAATATTTCCTTTCATCTTTAATCTCATCCAGTGTTTGTATGAACAGCTTAGCCACACTTCATCCTTTCCTAGAGGTGCACTGTGTTTTACCTCATCTCACAGTGCAGCTCTAAAAGCTGTTTGTAGTTCCTTGAAGAGAGGGGATCCTCTGAGTAAATCTGGTGCCCAATTCTAAGAGCAAATATGAGGTTTAATGTCCTCAGAAAGTACAATGAGCCAAGCACCTCTGCTCCCTGATGTTTGTACTTACCAGAGAGCACTGGTGCATGTTAACTGATTAACGGATGCAGACTTTTTTCTAAGGAATCAAATCCATATCAACCTTCCCATCTGGGATTTTGTCATGTTATTATCTAGGAGTGATGTCTTGTACTGCCTGAATCCCACGTCATGTTATGTCAGTTTTACCTAAAGAACTGAATTGAGCCTAATTGCCCTCTGTGGGTCAAGAAGGAAAGAAAGAGAGTTCCAGAGGATAATTCACTTGAAATCTCTTTCATGGAGAATTTCTGGAGCAGACAGTGCTCAAGGCATTGTTGAGCTTGGGGTGGTTCATCCAGAGATCTTAGGTTATCATTAACATGACTCTTAGGAAAGGGTAATGCCATTCCAATATGATTCTGCTTATTTTTCATGCAAATAAACAAAAAAAAGAAACGATTCATCTTCAGTTTCAGGACTTACTCTGTTTCACCACTGCTCATCCCCACCAGGAACCAGCCCATTATTGGGGCTCAGAGCAACATGGGCTAGTGCAAGGTGTCCCTGCCCATGGTGGGGGGGAGGGTGGGAAATAACTGACCTCTGAAGTCCCTTTCAACTCAAACCATTNCTTCCCTCTGGTCCATTAAAATTGCCTCAGAATTCCTCAAGGCTCTCTTAAAAATTCTAATCCACCATGAACCCTACCTAGAACCTAGCCAGTGGCTGCTGACATGCCTTAACTTCACAGTATGTTGACGAAAAGTGTAATGTAATTTTATTCTCTCTCTATCAGCATGTCCCTTTCTGTTGTTGTTCACTTAAATGTTTAAGAATCTCAACTATCTGAGGCCAAGATTATCCTTTTTGTTCTGCACTGTGCCAGGTATAATGAGGTCACAGTCCATTAACAGCACTTCAGAAGTTAGAATACTAAAGCAATTACTCATACAAATAAAAATCTTGTACCAGTTGTTTTTTTTGTTTTTTTTTGCATACCCTGCTAAAAACTGACATAAATCTGCCCCCTTAAGAACAAAAAGTTTGCTATGTTGCCTTTGATATTTCAGAAGAAAAGCAGGAAAAGAAACTTATCAAACACTAACCCACCAGTGCAGTGCTTTGTTCATGCTGCTTTTTAATTGATGGAACAGACACAGAAGCCTCCAACACAGGAAATGGCATCATTTAGAATTTCGTATTATTTTCACATTACATTAAAGACTGGAGCTGAGAAAGGGATAATGATGTTAATTTCTGCTTTATTTCTAGCAAATCCATTTTTACATGTTTACCCCTATCCCCCCACATATCCTCAAACTGGCTTGACAACAGTTTAAAGCTTTCCAGCTTAGAGAAGAGCAATGCAGAAGAAAATTTTTCTTTAGCATTCATGTGATGCAGAATCAAAGATTTAGCTACTTCTGACCTGTCTGCTAAATCCTTAATAAATATGGATTTAGAGCTAAAATATCAGATCAGGTGAAATTGCTTAGAGCTTCCTGAAAACTGGGTCAGTTCCACTGACCTTCAATATATTAATAGAAAATTTAATAATTAAAAATCTGCCTTAACTGGGATTTTCACATTTCAAGTTGGCTCATTTGAGGCCATTTCCAGCCTCAGACAGATTTTTTTTTTCCAGAAAAGCATAGGAGAGAGGCACTGCACAGAGTTTGGTGAGGAGCTAAGCCTTGTTTTCACAACCTGCTTTAGAAAGTAATTTATGGGGAATATCTGGGAAAAGCAAGAATTATAAAGATATGGATGAAAAAGCCAGAAGGTGCATGATCAGCATGATTTAGATAGCAGTAAAGTGCTAAAGACATTCTTTATAACAAAGCACATCTTGCAGTGTTATGAAACTCTCATTCCTGTGATTTGATAACTCTAGTGACGTGAACTTCTGTACTGTTACTGAAGAAGACATAAAGCACATTAGCTTTTAAAACCATTCTTTTTATAAAAATTATAAGGAAAGGATCAAACTAGGGAGCAGGAAAAATCTGAAAGAAGAGGTGTGGATTTTCTGTCACTGCCAGCAGCAGATCTGTAACATGAGATCCTCTGAAAATCATTCTCGTTCAACAGCGAACAGGGAATGATTGTCTAAGTTCTGCCCACGTCATTAATTGAAGGATGTATGTCCTGAAAGCAAAGTCTGCTTGATTTAATGTCTTTAAACAAATAATCAGTTTATCTATTTTTAAAGCATACCTCAAATATGTAAATATTACTAATGTAGAAACAATAATAATTTGTGTCTATAAATATAAAACCTGTCCTTTTATGACAGCAATTAAACTTTTGGTACTGAGATGAATCTCTGCTCCACTCAAGGGCCTCAAAGTGTTTTACACATCTGAGTAGGTAAAAGGTAACAGCTATCTATTTTCTTTCCATGGATGAGGAAATCAAGATTAAAGGATGCTCTCTAGAGACTGAAAATGAATCCATCAGCTTTGCTATCAGGAAGAACACTGACCTTCAGCAATGGCTTTGAAATGTGACTTGGACACGTGAATTTTCACCTCCTGAACACAAAACCCTGAGGAGCACCCTGGAATGCCTGCACTGGGGAATGCATATCCTGGTTAGAGAGTGACCCCAACCAGGACACCTGAGTTGGCCTCAATGCTGATTCTTGCCAGCTCTGCAGAAGGAGGATTGAGCACAGGTCTTCAATACAAGTGCAGGAGGGATAACTCTGCAGCACTTGCAGGAACAACTGGGTATGCACAAAGGAGGTATAAAACACATTCAGAACAGAAGGGGAGAGAGTTCTCACTCTAAGCGGTTCAGCTGCATCTAGGAGAAGGGTTGGTGGAAATCCCTAATAAAAGAAAGGACCCATCACTGGGCCTCAACTAGACACAAAATATTAACCCCACTTCAGCTTTTTTCCCCAGTTTTCTCCTGGTATTTAGTTCTTTGCTGGTATAAACAGCTTTGTGTTAAAATGAAAGGCCTCTGCAAATACCTTCTAGGCTTCATTTCTCTCTGGAGATCCAAATCAGGAACCAGGGTGCCTCTGAGATGCCTAGTTTGGAGATGAAAAAATAGGCCACAGAGTAGCTCTTCACCTGGTACTGAGCAGATCCAGGAGATGTGTCCATAATTGCCCTGGAACCCACCCTCCATCTCCAAAATGAGTAATGAAGGGGTTTGGTGTAGTAATATACTTAAAATGATGTATGTATCTCCTCTAAGACTGAGCCTCTAACTCTGTAAGCATACAGGAGCAAGCACAATGAGATTCTTGGGAAGTCTTGCCAGAAACAGTAACAGTGAGCAGAGGAGCACAATGTACACCATTAGCTGCACAATGTACACTGGTACAGTTGGGATGTCTTTTAAGAAAATATCTCACTTCTAAGTGCTATTTCAGCTTGCCTCATATTTGCATAAAAGTCTTCCAGTTCCTGTCTGGAAAGCAGTAATTTTGTGAGATAAAATTCTATTAAACTGCTGTGGTCCTTTTTATCAGCTTCTAGTTTCTACAGTATTTATAGTCTATTTTCAACCCTGCCTTAAATGCGAAGGACTGACCATCACGTTGTGTCTAAAGCGTCTCCTCCATGGCTATGATTTACTTTTGTACTCGTGTCAACTTCCACTTATTTATTATTATGAACTCTACTTTAAACTGTCTCTTGTTGTTGAATAGCAGGACATGAAATGCCAGGTATTGTCAGGCTTCAGTCTTGGAGCCGAGATTTGCTGAATAAAAATAAACATCCCCAAGCGCAGGATTGTATTTTTCTCTTTGATGCTTAATTGAATCTCTATGCTTTCTGGGATGTGTTAAAGCTTCCCAGAAAAGAAACAATTCCTAGTATATTAAATGAAGTGCCTAAGAAGGATTCTTCTCTGGGCTAATTTTAATTTCCTCTCTGTCCATAAGGAAGAGAGAATTTGACAATAGAAAAGCATTTTGCTCATGCTTAAAAAGAACTGATTTCTTTTCCAATTCCGTACATTTTGTTTTTTTCTAAAATAAATTCAACAGATCTACAAATGCATTTTCTGAAGTGATCACAAGCTAGATTTGCTTGGGATTTCCTTATTCAGAACTCAGTTCCAATATAGTTTCCTTTTCTTCATACAACATTTTGCCAAAGAACTTAGAAATTGCATTGTTATTCATCTTCTTCAAAAGGAGACACAGAACATGTATGAAACATGCAGGGCTGACAAATCCAGGAGTTCGATGTCTGTCTATCCACACAAATGGGATGCAGCAGTAGCCTTTACAGGAGGGTTCTGTCTGCTATACTGTCCATATGCCTCAACACTGATCTGAAACCATCACCTTTACTGAAAAGCAGCAGAGCTCTCTCCAAAGCACTTTCAAACTTCCGTCTGTCAAGGTCATTAGAAAGTGCTCATAAATGCAAATTGTGATGATATTTAGAGTATGAAAATCTTGTAATTTGGAAGGGGGCAGATAGAATATACTAATTTCAGAGCATCCACTTCAGACAGCTTCTTAAATTATGGATTTCTGGCCTTCAGTAGACACCAATCCACTATATGACAATCATTGGTCTTATATTATCTTTTTCTTGCTTAGTTTTGATATTCTGTTTTACTGACTCACAGACTACTTTCCTTATTATCTAACCTTGGACATTCTAACTTGGAATATCATAGAATAGTTTGGATTGGAAGGGACACTAAAGACCAGCTCGTTCTACCCCTCCTGCCACGGGGAGGGATGGAACCCACCAGTCCAGCTTGTCCCACCAGACCAGGTTGCTCAAAGTTCCATCCAACCTGGCCTTGAACACTTTTAGTTACCCACAGCTTCTCCAGGCAACCTAGTTTAAAGTCTCAAATAGGATTTGACGAAACTGAAAACATCCAACAAACCTTTGCAGGAACTCGGATTGTGATGACCTCCAGCTGGGTTGGAGCGTAGGGTCACATTCACAGGAGCAAACCAGCAACAACAGAATGGAATTGACTGAATGCCAGTGGGGAAAGCCATGACGTGGAACCTACAACCATCCTTGCTGAGCCATGAGTGGCTTTATCCAGCATAATCAAGGTACATCATGGCAGAGACTGGCTCCACACAAGTATCTGCCCTGCTCATACTTGCAGCAGTATCCTGCTTAAAAGTAGGGATGGTCAGCAGCAGAGGTCTAGATTCAAAAATTAAGAGGCTCCTCCTTTCAGAGGTAAAGTCAGAGAAAAAGCCAAGAATTGGTAATCCGAGACTTAGTGATACACATGATAAGTTGTCAGGGATACAAGCAAACATGCTAATTGCTCAGTCATCCTCAAAACACGGTATTTTAACAGTAGTCTGTTTTAAACATGGAATTTAGTATCTTGTGGTATGAAATTTTTAAAACTAGTCACATTAACATGAACCCCACCAACTCCAGTGCAACATTGCTGTTTTCAGTCAGAAAAGTCCACAACACAAAGCATAATTGATCCAAACAAAAAGAACTTTTCAGCTCATAGTGTGACTGCTGAGGTCACATTTGGAGACAGGGAAGAATGCTGAACTCAAACTGACATGCTGGGAATTACCCTAATCATTGTAGGAAACAAATAAGGGATGGAATAGTCTTCCCACTGCCCTTTGTAGGGGTCCATAAATTTTCACTGATTACTGCTGATATGAGAGAGAAGCTTTGCTCATCACAGAATGGCTAAGGTCAATGAGAACCAGGGACTGCTTGTTACATGACTGGACACACACTATTCTCAGCCTGAGACATGACCTAATCAGAGCAAATGCTTCGTGATCTAATGGTCAGAGACAGACTGATGATATCATTGCATCCACTGGTTCTGGCCAAGTCTGAAATGACAGCTAGAACACAAGTTTTCAGTTCCTTCAATCTTCCCTTCCTCATTGCGTCTGGCCAAGACTGCATGGACTGCTGCAAAGAAATGGTTAAAAGTAAAATCCTAAACACATCCCAGAGCTGACAGAAATTTGATGCATCTCTGGTGGGCTAGGGAAACGTCCTAAAACAATTTCTCAGCTATCAGATTTAAAGTAGGAATCCATATTTGAAAGGTGAGTTGTATTTCCTATCTTAGTGGGAGTTCTCTCCCTCCCTTTATTATGTCCCTTTCATCTGCTGAGCACAAAGATACTTGGACGTTTGAAGAACTGGACTCGCCACAAAAATAACTGCAGCCCATCTCAACTATTATTTTTTTTCCACCACATCAGGGTCTCTTTACACACATTTTTAATAAACAAAAGGAAAGGGAGTAAAAGGACATTCAAATGAAAGCCTCCCTGAATACTTTTATTTCAAAGGTTTGGGTAGATTTTAGTCTTTTATTGCATTTTTAATAAAAAGCTTAGAAGACTTTAAAGGCTAAGTTCATCTTGGCAACGGGTAGGCTAAAATCTGTACTCACAAACTCAACTACATAAAAAATTAATGTTTTTCACAATGATAGTTCTTATTAACATTGTTGACTCTCTAGATTCACTTGATTTCTTCACAATCCACAAAGCAGTTTTCTGCCAGGCAGAGCCTGTGAGAGCCTTGTGTATGCAGTGGGCTGCACATTTCCCTTAGACAGAAAAGTTACTGCTCTCCATACAAAATGGAGGAGATCACAAGTTCAGAAATCAGCATGTTATGCTTCTGCAAGACAGAGGATGAAATTCCTGCTGGTACAAAACATGTCCTGGCTTTCAACAACCATTAAAGGACCAAAGTAAGGCTTTTAGGGATGAATTTGCAATTTAGGTATTGAGCCAGAACAGATTTTGATGTATCTTCTGAAAACCAGCTTTGAAGACACTGTGCTACCAAAGTTTCACCTGCCCAGACTAATGTTTCTCCCAGCTCTGCCAGGGTAGTGAGATTAACAAGTCACAAACTGAAAGAAGACAATTTAAGGTGGCCTTTGATTACATAGCTGTGCTCATTGACTTTTTCTTAGGTGGTGAAGATGTTTCTCAATTTCAGGTATTGCATCCTGAGGTTTAGTTCTCTTGCTCTTTCTCATGTGTTTCAAAGCTAAGACAAATCAGCAATTTCTTAGGCATTAAAACGGGACTTGGTCTGTAGTATGGTACAAGCCTGCACCATGTCAGAGTCGATGTTCTATCCATCTTTTACAGAGACATTTTTACCCCAGAAGAAAACGACTGTTTAAAGGAAGATTTATATGAATGTTTTCTAAGGATGGATTTTTATCTTGGAGGCCTTGGGCATGGCACAAAATTAACATCAGATTTTGTTTTAAAAAGTTGACACCAGTAAGCCCAAGGAAATGAAATTTTATCACACATGTTGTGTTAGCCCTGTAGCTGTTTCTGAGAACAGCTTCTGTCACCATGGGTGTGTGTGTGTGTGAGAGAGAGTGGGTGCAATAGTTGCCTGCACAACTCCTGGTGAAAAAAAGACATTTTGATGTAAAGGTGCATTTACTTCAGCTTAACTCTTTAATTTATTCTTCATGGTCTCTTTATCTATTAATTAGAATAGAGAAAAGATGCCTATTTCAATGAACTCTACCAACTTTGTGGTGGGGAACTCTGTTGCATGCTACTTGAAAGACTTTCATCATTGTCAATTTATACAACTAAATTGATACTAAAAAATTCAGTCATTACCATTAAGTGATACAGGGTCTTAAATCTAATCATTGTTTGTGAATAGACTTCAATTGATCCATACTTTTCCACTGACTTCAATTCACTGTGCAATAATTTATAAGAATATGGCTTCCCTGCCACCAGAGACATGGATTCATACGCTATGCTAGTTTTATTTTAAATCCAACTTCTCAACCTACTGAAAGCAAGTAAAGTCATGGAAGGTGGGTAAATAACTGGTCTTTTGCTACCCTGGGCTACCCACACTATTACCCCACTGTGCTTGAGGCCAGATTTATCTAGGAACACCTGCCAAATGTAGTTCTCCATAATCTTGTAGCAAAGCTTGATAATTCACATTTGCTTAAGGCAAATTTTAAATGTCTAAATATTTTTGTGATCGTAGACCTTTATAATAAAGTGTGTCAGTAAGTCACTGGGAAGCCGAATTGCATCCCTGCCACACTGGGGACAAAAGGGCAGTCACAAAGTCAAATGCCATATCCTCAGAAAACCATGTTAGCAGCAGAAGTGGTGAGAGGAGCTATAATAGGACCAAAGTACTAGATTTCATGAGAAACGGTCATGCAAGCTCAGCCTCAGTCTCCAGCCAGGCACACTCTCTCAGTCTTCTCGGAATGTGATGTAAAATATTATAACTTCTTACTTTTTACTAAGGCCCAACTTCCAGTTTCTAACTCTTATTGTTAAATATACAGCCCGTGATTTTATGTCTCCACTGGCAATTTAGGACCACCACATACAAAGTACTATTCCTATTACTGATTTTCTCCAGTGTATTTTTAAGGGTCTGAAGTACTGCCTGGATGTCAATTGTGAATAAACTGCATGAGTCATTACAAATGAGTGATGGAGAAGGAACCCTTATCTGCATGCAGGTCAATCTACAACCACTGTCAAATGCCCAGAAAAAGTCAGTACACTTAAGACACAGAGAACCTAATTTCTGTTGCTGATTTTGTGTGTTCAACTTTGCAATGAACACTGTGTATGTGAAGATGTCAACTACCACAGACAGAACAGTGAAAAATCACTGAATTAAATTTGAGGAGACTGAAGGACAACACCAGATAACTTAATTCCTTTAATAATGATTTTGCATCCAAGCCTAATACTGTTTTGATGGGCCTGGGATTATACTGATGCATCAGTGAGATCCCTCTGGTAAATGGTGCATTCCCCCAATGCAGATGACATGACACACCTATTCATTTCACTGCAGTCAGCAAACATGTCTTATGGTATGTGGTGTGCTGCCTCTTGATTAGCCAGAAATAGTTGGCCCAGTTTAAACAGGTCAGCAGTGAGACTATATCACGCAATAAAAGTTCTGTTTCACACTGCAGCACAGGCCATTTCCTCCTTAAGGACAATAAGAGACCAGCTCCATAATGGCTTCATTAGTTGCCAGACAGGGCTCGTAAGAGGTGAAGGGAGACGGCCCCCCAAAAGTCTGGGATACAGAGGATCTGTGATAGCAGACTGGAGGAATGGGGTTAGGATCAGTGGTTCATTACTTTTCTTGTACCAAGCATTGCCTTGGACTTCTTAGCTGAACTGGGTTATAAAGGCCTTTTCTGAATTTGCTTGTGCAACAGTACTAAGTATGCAAAAGGGAAGTGATTTATTTATCCCATG
This sequence comes from Thryothorus ludovicianus, assembly GCA_013397245.1. Classification (NCBI taxonomy): domain Eukaryota; kingdom Metazoa; phylum Chordata; class Aves; order Passeriformes; family Certhiidae; genus Thryothorus; species Thryothorus ludovicianus. The sequence goes on from VZTB01005027.1 coordinate 125,595, forward strand.
GAGAAATCAAAATATCACTTTTATTGTTCAGTGCAAGTTATCTCTGAAATCATTTCTGTACCTTTCTCTAAGATACTCTTTCTAGTATTTGGGAATTGGATAAAAAACCAGTGTATGTAGAGGGAAAAGTGATCCTATAAAACTGTCCCTTGCATGAAAGGGTGGAATCTGTTTGAGAAGCATTTTCCCTGAGTGACAGTTCTGAGGTAGTACAGCAGCAGCCCTGTCTCAGAATATCTTGGCAGTGGGCAGACACAGAAAGCAAAAAACCCCAAATCATATAACTACTTCTTCCTACAATGCAGTTCAGAATGGGGATCTGTCAAAAGAGATTGAACCGGCACAGCCTGTCTAAGAGGGATAAATGGAATGAAAGAAGATAATATAAACAGGAAACAGAAATCTCTGTAATATTGCTTTGTGAAAAGTGAGGGTTTTACCCAGTAGTCTGTGATCTCCAAGATTACCACTAAAGGCAGGTAAAATCTACCTACTTAGCTGAAAGATGCAGTCTAAGGTTTAGAGAGGCTCTAATTTTACTTTCTACATATGACAATCCACAGACTTCAGTTACTGCTTCCATACTGCCCGATAACCTGAATGAATACACCATACAGCACTGTAAGCAGGTACTATTCTTAACTTCAAGGTGGTAAGAGCTGGAAAAGCCACTGTGCCTACTCATATTCTGTGTTTTCAGATAATTATGCTGTTTCCAGGGTATGCCTCTACACGTGCATTAAGAAAGGGGCCATCCTTGGCACGAAGCCACGTGGGCACAGTTCTATTTCACTGGGATTGAACATAGTCCTAACTGCTTTGTTGAGCTGAGGGTGATTTCTGCAAGCACTCAGTCCTTTCCCTTAGTAATTCTGTTCTGTTTGGTCCTGTTTTATAGGACAATAAAAATCTGTCCCTTTTAGGCCCTTCTACAGAACCTCCACCCCAGTGGGCTGGGCAGTGTGTTGTTACATGCAATAGCATGCCTGCTCATTCTGCTTTAACGATGCAAGAAAAGTACCACATATCCTGTGAGTAAATCTGTCTTTCAAATCAAGTCATCAATTCAGTGGAAAGGTCTGGGCTAGAAATGGAAGTTTACAAATCATCTTAGCTGTGATTTTAGCTGTGAGGCACAATAACCTGAATGTTACAAGCAGCTCAGTGAGGGAAAAGGTCTTGAAATGATGCTCAAGTTTGTCTCAAACAACTTCATGCTGCCAAAGAAAGTTTGCACTAGATGGATTTATGAAAGCAGTATAAGGAAAGCTTATAAATCATCTGTACATGACCCTGCAGGTTACCAAAGGGAAAGTGAATTCTGTTTGCACACAGAAATAAACATTTTTCCAAATCCATCCCTGCAATCCCCAAACCTCTGTACAAACACAGAATAATGACTCAATTATGAACTATGCTACAAATACACTACAACCTTTCCCCTTATGGTGGTTTTAAAAATAAACCCACAGAGTATGGAATTGAAGATGTTAATATGGGGAAAGGAAAAGCCTGGCATCAAATTTATCTTCCCGTCAATGCATGATAGCTTCCCTAGCTACATCTGCAAAAGTTGTGGATCAACCTAGCTTCATCCCCAGGCAAGTAGAGTAGGCCTCCTCTTCTGCTTATTCCTCAGTCCAGATAATTTTACCCTATGACAAGCTTCTAACATCCAGTCTAAATAATGACTGTCAAAAGGGTTTTCTTATGTTCTTAGCACCAGTTTATTCAGTTTGCCTCATCCTTGGAAATTACTCTCTTAAAATACTTGCAAACAGTTAACCTGATTTTCTTTACTCATGATAGCAATTCCTCAGCGAAAATGTTGCTTACATAATTTTTCTACTATATCCACTATCCAAACAGCTTTTTTTTTTTTTTTGGGGTAGCTTTGCTGAAAATGCCTTTCATTTCACTGCCTATACTGAGCTGTCCTGGATTTCTGGCCTAGTTCCACTACAGTTGTGTAAGGTATAGAAACTGTTATTGCTGAGGTCTCTTTTTTTGTGAGCACACAATACAGGACAAAAGCAAAAGGACTGATGCTCTGAAGGTTCTGACTATTTAATGTATTCCACTATTTCTGTGTGGCCTCTAAGAGCTAATTGCATTCAGAAGAAAAGGCTCCTGAACAGTTTTTCTTTAGCCTTCAATTCACATCCCTGATGCAGATTTTAAGCAAGATGCCCATTCAGAGGAGGAATGAAGGTAGCTGTTCCAAACCTCTACACAAAACTGCCCATAAAAATGTGTTTTCTTGGTAGCTGCTTGTACTCATAAATACTTTTACTCAGTAAATTTAATTTTTAGTTGATAGAGGACAGTCTTTTAATATGAACCTCATGAGGCACTCATCCTCCTCTAGCCTAGAAAAGCACAAGCTTTGAATTCAGAAGGGAAAGTAGATCTGACAGATTACCAAATCTTCCTTCTTGTTTACAGTCACTAAGATTATTTAGTCATCTCCTAAAAATCAAAACAGACCCTTTAGTGACTACTGGGGCTTATCCACAACTATCACCAGAACAAGAAGTTATATGTAGACCATCAATTACATTTACAGCCATATAATGAACAATAGCAAGCCTAGGTGGCTTTAATGGAGTTATTTATGATATCACTCCATGCTCAGCAATGGTAGCAGAATTATTTATGTACTTGAGCTGTGGAATTTCTCCTTCCAGTCATGCCCTACATATGCTTCACTGGAATCCATCTGCAGCACTTTTTTTGCAGATCTGAGTATTTCCCAAAATTTAACGAGAGACCAACAGAGAGTCAGCGCTGACGTTACCGATTGAGCAGTCGTGGCCCGTCCAGTTGGGATCGCAGCTGCAGAGTCCAGTGTCCGGGAGGAAGGTCCCGTGACCAGAGCACTGATCCAGACAAGTGGCTCTTGGGGTCTCACAATTTGTTCCTCCCCAGCCAACCGAACAGTGACACTCTCCTCGGACGCACACGCCTCGTCCCGAGCAGGTAGGATCCATGCAGTCCACTACATGTGAGAAGGAAGAGGAAGCAGACAGGGAAACCAAATGGGAATTTCATGAAAAATGTATCACATTGCTGTCTGCACAAACATATTTACACAGTATCTCAAGGTTTCAACCAAAAAGCCCTGCTGTAAACAAAACAGATGCTTCATGCAAGAAGTCAGTGGCACTAAAAAGCAGTGAGACCTAAAACACCTACATGAAAATCAGAAAAATCTACTGATGAAATCCATTCTTTTATGCAGGTCTGCACCAATAAGTGATCTTTCTAGTAAGAACAGGCCAATATAAATTACAAATAGAATAAGAATAATATTCTATAGTACACCTTCACTTATTGTAATAGAATAACCTAAATTACTATTACTAATGAATTTGAAGCTGAGCCCTAGTTTTCTGAGAGAGAATTTTGCATAAAGATTCAGCAGAAACTGACATTCAGAAAAATACATGCTGAAATTGAAGAAAGTGCTTAAATCTATACAGGTTTCATGGAGACTTAAAGAAATTTCACACCAAAATATATCCATAGATGGTTTTTCTGGAATAAGGATTAAAACAAAATCATGCCTTTTTTAATAATGGTGTTCTTCTGGACTTATTTTTGATCAATTAATACTCTTTTTTAAATGTTTGACATTTACTTTCCCCCCACCAGAGGCACTTTCCTAACAAGACTGGAGATCGTTTATTTAGTGGTACAGCAATGTACACCAAAAGACCAAATATACTCCCTCCCTGATTCCTGAGTTATGTGTTTTGTAGGCAACTGTCAGCTGCCCTGCCCACAGGGGAATTTCACCCTGCAATCAAAAAATATGAAATGCACCAGACACCCTCCCAGAAAAACCGACTGGAGGAGTCGATTGTCTATTTATAGATAAAAGCTGATAGGACAGCCTAGAGAAATTCTTCCCATCTTTTGAAACGGTGTGTGGCAGTTCCCTGGGGATTGGTGACAAGTGTCAGTCTGGCTAAGCAGCACAGGAAAACTGTCCAGCTTCTGGCTCGGATACGGCAGAGCAGAACATGGCCACCGCACACACAGCAGGTTTGTAGTTCAATTTTTACCCCTGGAAAAGCTAACAAAGGATTCCACTGACCTGCTTGAGATCCAGAAACCTTAAAAGGAAACACAACAGCTGCTCTGCTAATTCCCCGGGCTCTCAAACCCTTCTCAGTCTGACAAGTAATGGCTCAGTTATTACTATCCCAAGGCATGAGAGAGAATTTTCTTTTTTGTTTGATTCCTGGAGCTCTGCTCATAGCTGGAACAATCCTCAAAAATTTTAAGAGGCTGGAAAGGATGAGTCCATAAATCTCCTTCGCTGTTAGCAAGCTGGGAGCGAGGGTGCCAATTTTAGCATGAGACCCTTGAAGCCCTGGCCCTGTTCTTTCTCAGCAGTAATAAGTATGAAAAGGACTAAGGGATGGAGTAGCAGCCTCGTCCGTTCTCAGCAGATGGTTTGAACATAGAGAACAAAGATCACAGGCTAACTGACAAGAGGCTACCTCCAGGCAATTAATCATCCCCTCTGAAGGTCAATTGGGAAAAAGGTGAGTTTTACAGGGGCCTCCATCATGGGAGGCAGACAATCTGCTATCTCAGCTCTAACACAGATGATTATAGGAGGGGAATGTGCATGTCAGAACCCCCCATTTATCATAATCCCAAGGCCATTTTTCATGTTGAAATGAGCCCTTTCAGAAAATGTCACACACAACGGCTACTTTAAGCTCAGCCTCACTGGCTCTATCTCTTCAGGCTTTCTGCACCATCGGAAGGGCCCTGGGACAGGATTAACAGGCTTCTGCTTTCTTCTTAATCAATTGCTTAGTGGATTTGGAGTACAATGGTATATTTTTAGGGAGTTCTGCTTGACAAATTTAGCTGCTCAGCTCTGGGAGAAGCAGAGGTGGGGAGCTGGGCATGAGGGCAGAGCTGACAAGATCTAGTATACCTGGAAAAGAACAAAAAAGTGTATCTGTGTTGTTGATAGGAAAATGTCCCAAATGGTCAAATTCGTAGTTGGAAAATGCCCTGTTTACAGTTTAGCCTTGTGCAGAATCTTTGCCAGGGAGATAAATCATGCAGCAAGCAAGGTTAGTGTCTCTTCTACACTTTTCCCCAATATGCTTCATGCTTCATTGGTCACACAAGTTATTAGGCTTATTCGGTGCCCAAAGAGTAACTTCTCATATTTCACTGCTTAAATTTGCTCCCCTCCCTGCAATGTCTCGCTGGCTTAGGCCATGTCTTATAAAATATGGGCCAATAAACCAAGGAAAGAGAAAAGAAAAACTAGCATAGGATTGTTGGCTGATGTTTTATAAACATTGCTGAACTTCTATGGGGGAAAAAGAAAAGACAGAAGAAATCCTGGAATGAAAACCCGTTATAAACATGGACCAAGCAGTGAAGCTACGAGAACTGAGAAATAATAAAAAGTAATCAATACCAGATGGCCCTTCTTAGAAGAGAAATTAAAGAGTAAAAGCAATTTAAAAAATAGCATAAATCAACTTTTTACTAAATCTAAATATGTATATATATGTTCTCAAGATTTCCCACATGGCATATTTCTGAGTTGCTTCCCCCCCTCACAACATAATACAAATTATGCCTTCAATATCAAAAACATGCATGCTTGGAAAAATACTAAACAGCCCATAAGAAAAAACATGTTCTCTTTGTTTTTCCCCTTTTTTCAAGTTTTGACCTAGTGGGACTGACACTGTCCCCTGCTACAGTGATAACATAAAATAACTGAGCAGCGCCTGGCTTTTCTGCTTTAAACGTGACCAGGGAAATAAAGGTTCCTGTTAGAAAAAGGGCAAATCTCACTCTGATAAACACACATTAAACACTTCTGGCTGGAGGCAAAATCAGGATCTTTTCATTTCTGTTTATCCAGTAAAGATATGATCTAGTAAATAGGAGGTCTACAGAGATGCTGTAAAGATACTTCAGTAGTCACAATCTGGGTTTTGCATGCCCCACAGCTTCACTGAATTGTGCTTTGAGCCAAAATGAGGCTTTCTCAAGAGATGGCTTATTGTTGTAAGAGCTGATACTGTCTTCGTCTCTAACATTTACTGACACTGAAGCCATGCTACATCAGAGATGCCCCACTCCAATACGTTTAACACATCAAAAGAATTGCTAGATTAGATGCCATTTGAATGTCTGAATCCAATTCAGCCTATTTTCATTGCCTATAAAATAAAGCCATTTCAGATAAATCTTTATTCTGCATACATGAAGACAACCATAAATTAATTCAAGCCATTGTCATTCTTAAATGCATCAAATGATGTCTTTAATCTATCAAGTGGTGAAGAGGCCTTACATATGTACTTGTAGAAGCACAGTTTAAGAATAATTATTTATCAGATCACCAGCATATTCTCAGAATTCTGAGAAGAATTTTCAAAAGTTTTGAACATAATTCTTTAAATAATGCACTTTTGGATACATTTTTATACTCTCTGAATGATTTATGCACTTGCAAAACTGTCCACTTTTTCATTTAGCAGTAAGAAGCAGTCCCAGGCTGAGGAAGATAAAGGTTTATGTTGGCAGGTGAGTTCCTACACAAAAAGATTGAAGATAAGTACTAAAAGCAGCCGTAAATCTAAATGTAAATGAGAAATGTTTGGGGGCTAATGTGAGAAAAAAGCTATGGAAGAGCCATTAAAATAATATCTGACTTTGAAGCACAATTTAATTCAAGTCCTGAGCATTTCTAAGCTTTTAATGCTGACAAGGATCAGGGACTTTCTCTCACACGCCACCATTTTGTGTATGTAAGCAACTGAAATTGCTTGGCATAGCGCAGCAGAGAAGACAGCACTGCAAAAGTAATTATACGTTTAGATGTGTAAATGGAAACGATGCTTTAATAAGAACATTTGAACACATGATTAGATGCTCTGGTCTTTCAACTAGATTCTTCTATCTGAAGCTTTTGATGGCTTTTCATCCAATTATTGAACAAGTATGATAGCTAACGAGGAGTTATGACAACATATCATTTTTATGTTGTATCCATCTATTGTATCTCTAAGGTGCCTATTACTGTTCTGTTTAAGTGCCAGTCCGATTCTGAATTGCCTCCACCCATATAATTACAGAACAACAATCAAAGCAAAAGGCTAATTGAATGCATCTTGCAAATACCTTCTTCACAGCTCTCGCCTTTGTATCCCGGGTTGCAGATACAGGTGCCCATGATGCACGTGCCGTGGTTGTTGCAGGAGACATCAATACACTGGTTGGTTGGGACATCACACTCTGCTCCCTTCCAGCCACTGTGGCACAGGCACCTTCCTTTCATGTACTGCCCATTTCCACTGCACAGCACTGGGCAGGATGCTATGGACAGACAACAAAAATCACATTAAAACAAAGGAAAATCACTTTTCAAGAGGGAGCACAAGAGCCCAGCATGTGATTTACATTCTTTATACATAGTCTTCACCGGGGTACACTGCTGTTTGTTTTGCCAAAACCAAATCTTTTACATGGATAATAGCCAGCTTGTTAACTGTATTCTCCTATGAATGTTTAAAACAAACACTGCCCTTAAGTTAGTCTATCTTCTTGCTTTGTGTCTCTGATACCTTTTTTCACTAACTAAACTCACCGTTTTCTTGTATTTTGATTTTACAAGGTACTGATGTCTTGTTTCTGCAGCATCACTGACCTTAGATTGCTTATCACTATCCCTGACCTGCTACCAGACTTTCCTTGACACTGCCTGTGCTGCGGACCTCAGAGGCACACAAATCACTCCCCTGTTTTTTTCTGGGTTAACTCTCAGCTTTATGGGTTTCAGTTGCTTTGCTCAGAGCCCAGATCGCCACACTGAGAGTGTGTCCCTGATTTAGCTCATGTCATACCATCAGCTATCAACTTTCTTCACTGAAAGGGTTGTCAAGCACTGGAGCAGGCTGCACAAGGAAGTGACTCAGTCACCATCCCTGGTGGAATTTAAAAGATGTGTGGACGTGGCATGTAGGGATATGGCTTAGTGGTGGACTTGGTAGTGCTGGGTTAATAGCTGAACTTGATGAAAGGAGTTTTAGAGGTCTTTTCCAACCTTAACAATTCTCTGTGGTTGTAACAGAATGACCAGGCCCCATTTTTGGTTACCACCTCTGCTGGACTCGATCCATCACCAGCCACAACACAAAATTGGCCTCTAATGTTTCCAAGCTCCCTGTAATAAAAGCTGTGTAAACCTGTCCTCTGAAATTTGTAAAATTTATAAAGGATTTATAAAGAATTTTTAATTGTCCTTGTTTCCAGCAAAGTCAGCTGACACTCAAGGCCACCCAGACACAGGATTTCTTCCTTGTGATAAAGGGAAGAAGAGGAAGATGAAAAGCTCAAGCTGTGAAATGATGGGTCCCAGGAGAAAGCATTTTCAGAGCTAAATCTGGAAACTGCTAGGCAGAGTTGGATGGGATGAACTGAAGGATACAGAAAAAGTTACCCAAGGAAACAGAGGGCATCAAGGACCAGACTTCAGCCTCCACGACCACAGCTTTTTGTAATCATCGCTCTCCAAGTCTTCTCCAGCTCCTTTCAGATGATGCCTTCTCCTTATTCCATTCTCCACACTAGCCACATTATGTTCCTTTTGTCCTCTGCTCTGATTTTGCCCATGAAAATGCTGATTTCAGTACCTCAGAAACAATAGCCTTTTCCAGTTCACTCTACCTTGAAACTTCTTGCTTAAGTCCTGCTCTCTTTCATTTTGCTGAAACTCAGCTGCAAGGACATATATTCAACACAGACTGCTCTTGTTCACTGTTGCACATCAGCCTTAGGTGAGAGCAGCTGGCCTTCTCATCTGCCCCTCGGAAAGGCAATTTAGGAACAATTTTATGCAGGACAAATGTGAAATGAATATTCCATTCTGCTGCTTAATTCAATTGCATTAGGCATGTGATGAATCCTCTTTTGCTTTGTTCCTGACTTTGATTATGTGTGGGAAGGGGTATTACATTGTTAAGGAAAGATTTCCTCTCCTTCTCTTCCTATCTTTTCAGACAGTAATCTCACAAAGCACATCATGAATTGTTTCCATGCATCCTTACAGTCAAGTCAGTTTGAGTGAACTGAACAGAACTACAGCAGCCTTAATAAAATACAAAGCATTGCCAACTCTGACTGTTAAACCAGTTTGATATGCAGTGAACTATATTTGCCTGACCAAGATAAAAGAGGTTTAGGAAAAAAAAGGAATTTGGCAACTGTTATTACTAAGGAGCACTCTGTTCACTTCAAAGGAAACACACTGCAGTGGTGCATTGCAAGTGCATCATTTGCAAGATGGTATCTACCTACACAATATGAGACTTAAATTGTTTAAGATACACTGTGTTGTGTGCATGGTTCATAGCACACTCACTCTGTAATTTCACTTTTCATCTAGGTGATGGAATTTTCTGCCCCTCCCTCCGATCTCAAATTTCAGTGCTCAGTAATGGATGTTGTTCTTTCAAGGCACTGGCAGGGGATAGTCTGCAGTTCTTCTCAACAAGAAGAAAGAACAACTGCATTTAACCAGGGAGAAGTTGCTGAGATAGACTTACATGTTTCCTGACAAGACAGCTGATCACTCAGTAGAAGATCAGATAAATTACTGGCCATCTGCAGTGAGACTGACACTCCACAGAACCTTCTGTGGAGAACACCTTCAGCATCACCTGGAAAGCACTGCTACAGATGTCAAAGCACTGGCGAGAACAAGACCTCCTCTGTTGCATGCAATAATGAATAAAGACAAAAGAGGTTTCTGAATTTTTTTCTCCTCTTACTTATGAAACTCTTTTCCATATATAAAGATGAATAATTATTATGTGATCATTCAGATTCCAACAATGTCCATGATGGCAAAATTATAGCAATTCTGTAATGTGGTAATGATAGCAGCAACCTAAATGCATACTCTGTTTCTTGCGAAGTTGAGCATCAGAGAATAAAATCATTTATTTGTTTACTTCATACAGAACTTGAAAACACCATTTTCTGTGTCCAAGAAAACCTTCAAAAAGTACATGGAATACACCTCTGGTGACTTGCTCTCATTTATTTTGTTTAAAATAATTGGTTAATAATACATTAACAGTTAACCATCACTAAAAAGAGAAAGGCTTTCTGCTCCAGTTTCCCATTCATTTGAATGGTGAATTACAAGGCTGAATTGAAATAAAGGAAAACCCAGGAAATCCACGGAATTCTTACGTGAGCAGGCACCTGCTTATTTAAGGATTACTGCTCTGAACAGGGATTGTGAATGGCTGCGGATGGATACTGTAACAGCCTTACACATGCTGCCTTTTGAGGGATTTGTAGGTCAAAAGAAGAGTCTTGGATGCCCCTGAAAACCAACAGGAAATCAGTGCTGGAATCCTTTGATCACATACTCATGGAAATATGGTCTATTTGTATGTGTATGCATGTCCACTCCAAGTGAGTGAACATGCATACACAAATATATATTTGGCATTCCAGGTATTTTTCTGTCTTCCTAAAGACAGAGTGCAACCTGCGATCTGAACCCAGATGACTCTGAATGAAAAGACAGAGTTGAATAAAAGGTGTTCATAGCAGCTAGAGCATGTGCTCTGGTGAACTGGGAGACTCACATGGCTCCATTGAAAAGCCTGAGAAAGTTCAGGATATAGCTGGGGAGGGGAGGTGAGCTCCTCCGAACGTGGATTCAGAACAAGAGTTTAAGTACTCTGACTCACAGTGAAGAAAGTTCTTCTTCTCCACAGACTCTACAGGGAGCCTTGGGGGAAACAAGCCCTGAATTTATGCCCCTACTGAAAGTTAGGAGGTGTGAGCTGGAATATGCTATGGGACATGGAAAAAACTCCTTTTGTCTCCAGCTCCAGGGATTTGAAAAGGAGCTTGGAAATGCAAACCAAGTGTAAGGAAATGCAAACCAAGTGTAACCTGAGTCAGCAAGAAGTTTGACATAACAGCTCTCAGGGACGAAGCTTGCCACATCCATCTTGCTGGGCTGTGAACTCTGAAACCCCGCCGGGTCCAGCCCAGCCTCGCTGCCTTGGCAGGGAGCTCCTGCCTGCCCTGGGGGTGCGCGGCTCCTTATCTCTGTCTCCTGGCTCGCTGCTGGGATGTGACCCAGCTCAGCTGGAGGGGGAGAGGGTCGGGGTTGGACAGAGTTTAGCTCTCTCTTGGGAAGGCGCCAGCCTGCTTTCCAAAGCAGCGATGCACTGGGATAAAGGCCTGACCTGCAGCCTTACCGCAGCTCCTTGGGTGGGCACTAACGTTCTGTGCTACCTCCCTCCCCAGATTTTAAATCTGTACTTAGTTTGTCAGACTGCTTGAGCCAAAAAAGGCCGTGAAAAGGTTGATGCACAGTATCCTGTCATTTCCCACATGCAAGTTTTTGATATCTTGGTTTGAAATGTGTTCTTACTAAAACTATTTCTGTTTGTTTTTTAAATGTTAAAACAACCTAAAAAATTCAGGCCAAAGAAAACCCTTCCAAAGCCAATTATTAAAAATACTTATCACTTGAGCAGAAAAATGTATTATACTGTTTACTGGGGTAAGTCTTCTTCCCAGTCCTCCCAGTGTTTTTATTTTTGGCCAGAGTAACCAGTTGTTCCTGCCATTACTTCACTCTTAGCCTTACTCTAACACTGCCCTATTCCCCACAGCCAGGCTTAAGCAGACTTGCAAAGTACTTTCTGTATAATCAGTATCTTAAAAGAAAGTACCATTATAGTGAAATTCCAAACCATGATAAAAGTGCTCTGCTAAACAAACCATAATGCCACACTTATAAGTGATGTTTTCTAAAGTCAGTTCCAGAAAGAAAATTTCCAGCGTGACATTTTGCCTGTCCACAAGCAGTCCAAGGGGTTGTGTTGCTCCTAAGGGCAGAGCAGTCCTGATTAGTATAGAATCATAGTGTCATTAAGGTTGGAAATGCCCTCCAAGATTGAGTCCAACTCCTAGCCCAGCACTGCCTGCTCGCCACTAAACCATGTCCCTAAATGACACACCTACACTCCCAGTGATGGTGATTCCACCACTTCCCTGAACAGTCTGAACCCCGTGTTGAAGAAATTTTTCCCAATAGCCAATCTGAGCCTTCCCTGGCACAAGTGGAGGATGTTCCCTTCTGTATTATTGCTTCCTTGGGAGAAGAGACTGATCCCCACCTGTCTACACCCTCCTTTCAGGTAGTTGTAGAGACCAGTAAGATGTCCCCTGATCCTTCTTTTCTCCAGGATCCTTCAGCTGCCGAGAGAAATTTTTGCAAATTTGTGGCAAACAAAATTCACAGATCAACTTGTTTCCGCTCTACTGCAGCATCCCTGCACTGGGTGAAGAGTACTTTGCAAAAGGCACCTTCATGAATATCATTTCCAGAAGAAAAATGTTAATTGAATGGGAGAGGGTAACAGTTAATAAAGCATAAATTCCTACCTCTGCCACAGTCAGGGCCCAGAAAGCCAAGGAAGCAATGGCAAGTCCCAGACACGCAGTCTCCATTCCCATAGCAATTACTGGGACAGTTATCCACTGATTCTGGAAAACAAAAGAGAATTCAAACACTTCTTTCGGCAAGAAAACACCTCTGAGTTTAGGAGGGCTCTGGACAGCAGGATGGTTGAAACCTCAAAGCAGTTGCTGCACTCGGGGCAAAAGCATTAGTGTGAGCTGCACTAAACCCTGCTCATCAATTTACACCAATGGATGGTTCAACTGCAAATCCTGTGATTAAATATGAGCTGCTCAGCATCCACCAGGTCTGCCATTCTCCCCGTACCTGAAAACATCCAAATGTCTTTCCTTTTTGTATATTTCTATGATCATTTTTGCTCTTCGAAATTATTGCAGGGGTGCAATACACACCACTCTCATGGCAGAACATTTACTTTTGGTCCAGTTTTGTTGACTTGACTAAGTAACCTTGAGGCATTCATTTGTGCCAAAAAGAGCTGAGTATGTTCCCCTATGAACTCACTGAACACAGACCCTTGGTTCATACCATCTATCTGTTCAAAAAATACTTCTAACCAAATTTCTTCTTATTTGCTCTGCAATATTATATTTAATATAATACATTATACATTATATAATATATAATGTATATCTTTAACAGTTCAAAGTGCTGGGGCTAATATTCTATTTGGTGGAACAGAAATGGATCTATTCCACATTTTCTTCTATTTCTAGTTATCATTTTAAATTCCCTGATTTTGGCAAAAACAACAGCTATTCATTTTTCAGGGCAACAGGTAAGCAAAACGTTATCTAGCACTTTTCTTTTGAGGAGAGTTCAGAATATTGGGGCTAAAACGTATCTTTCATAAAAGAACAACACAAGCTGGTAAACACATCAAAAAGAGAATGAAAATAGTTTTATTTTCTTATACTAAACTGTGAGTGAAGACTGAGTAAATGTGAGTGGGGCTTTGAAAGTCATTGTAATAAATGCCATGGTTCATTCTACAGTGCTACTTTGCATTTTCTCTGAGGGAGATGCCTATCAGATGAAGACTGGATTTGGTTATACAGCAAGGACACTGGTGGTACACATGGAGTGGGGTGAAAAATCTCAGCCCTGTGAATAATGACTGCATTTGCACAGACATACTTCACGAGACCTTGTGGGAGCAAAGCTATTTGTAAACTCCAAATCAGTGCAAGTGCAGAGAACCATTGGCAGCAGAGATGTGCAGATTAGTTTCTAATCACAAATAAAAGGAAGCTGGTTCCTGGATGGGTGTTCACCAAAGAGCAGAGGTTTCTGCAGGACATTTTAAAGGCTGTAGTATAATTTAATTATTCATAAAGGACAACAGCAATTTTAAATAATAAAATCAGATTAAAGCATTTATGTTTTAAGTTCTAGATTCAGACATCTCATAGGAAGACAGCTCCATGCAGCAAGAAAGGTACAAGGAAGTGCTGCTCGTTTTCTAACACTCAGTAGGTTAAGAAGGAATTCACTGGATTGTATATGGAAATAGAGTCACAACAGGCAGTCAACCCTTTAGGCTTGAGCTGCCATCTTTATTCCAATCAAAGAGCAGCCATGCTTCCCAGAATAAAGAAGTAACGACTCAGGCCTTGTGCATTTATACTGCTGTCCAGGAATATCACCTCTCGCTTCATAGCAGGTATAGACACAAATCTATCCTGTAAATGAAAAGTTAATATTAGCCCATGTGTATACAATCTTCAGAACTTTGACAAGGGTTAATGACACTGCTGAAAACAAAATGAATTCACTTTATGCCTTTTTTTCTCTATGCTTATTTAAAAATACTTATATTTTTCTTTTCTTCAGGAAATATACACAGAGATTTAAGAAAAGAAAGTTATGCACATACTTACACACATGAAGAACACACAGAGTGTGAATTCTGTGAAACAAGATAATGAGACAGGCAAGGAGATTTAACTGCTCTTGTTGCTGAAAGGGTCACTCCTTTTCCTCTAATCTTCTCATCCTAAGAACAACTCTAAGCTCCCTCTTCTTGTGCTGGTTCTGGCACTTGTCAGACCCTCCAATGAGGTGGTTAATCTCAAAAGGTGGCAGAAAAAAAACCCAAATGCAGCAGAATAAAACACAACTAGAGATTTATTTGGGGTTTTTTTCTGCTCCCTGAAAACTGGGAAGAGCATGGCTGTGCTATCCAACATCAGTGCAGCTGTCCCGTGGGACTTCACCACCCCACTGCCACATCGGGTCAGGGGCTGTAAGGTGGAGCAATACTGCATAGCTGTAACACAGGTGACCTCTGAAGTCAAGGGGAATACTTCAGGGATTGATGCAAGACAGATGCCCAGCATTAACAACACCTTTAGAATATTAAAAACTGTTTTTTAAAGCTCTTTCCCAAGTTTTTGCTTTAATGGACTAAACTGAGCTCTTGAAAAGGAGTAAATATCCATATAGCTTTCTTGGTATATTTTTGTAATCCAATATTTAAGCAAAATAGTAAAAAGATCCAAAGAAACATTTAGAAAGTATCTAAAAAGTAGGATAATGTCAAGAACAGCAACTGTTCCAAAGTGTGACAATGCACCACATCAGCTAAATGGTAATCTTTGTTACTCAAAACAATATTTTGCAGCTACAGTGAGTTCAGCTGGTGTGTCTGTGATGCCTAGGACAAGACAAGCAAGATTCTGCACATCAATTTGACATCCACTGTAGATTAAACTGAATTACTTTGTCCCCTACAATGACTATGTATAAAAGGATTTAGAAGTTCAGAGTGACCACAGAAATGGAGTAGACCTGTGCTTAGGTAACCAACCTTTCCAGAATCTCTGGGTGAATCCATGTAAGAACCTCTACTCTGGCAGTGCATCCTTTCCTACTCTGATTAGTTCAGCACAGATACCTTTAACTGGTCAGATCCCTGCTGACAGTGACTGACACTAACACATTAAAAAAATATTTACTTCCATTTTCTGGTTCATATGCAGATCTGGCATTTTCCATTGTAAAGCTGCAGTGATATGCACACATATCACTTCATCTATCACTTTCTTCTCAATCTTTGGTTTCCTGACACTTTTTTTTGCAAGTGTGGTCAAACTGCTTCATGCTATATAGTGGCTAACTCAAAAGGAATTAAAAAAACAGGTGGATGAAACCCATTTTACCTTCCCCACTGAAGCACCTCAGTAGCTCTTACTTGTGGCCTGAATACCCTGTACTATTAATAATAGAGCAGGCCCTTAAAAATCCTTTCATCCCATTCCACTGCTTTCTCTGATGTCCCCCGTTTTTCTAAAATAGCCAAAAGGAACATTTTTAATGTATTCTCATTTTACACTACCTCTATTTGCCCTGGAATAACCTGCCTGATAGAGATGAGATAAAGTGAAAAGAAACTCTACTCCCCCTGTGACTTGTGCCACTTGCTGTTTTTTAGCAGTTAAGGATGCAAACTTTCCTGGTGATTCAGGACAATTAAGGTCTTCACACACTCCCAAAAGTTCTTCACTGCTGAGAATCTATTCTGAAAAGCAATGAAGGTTCATGCAGTGCATCTTTGTCTCAAAGCTACTCCCAAACAACTTCGAAGTACTTCCACAAAGGAAGTGTTAAATGAACACACTTTTTTCCTCAGGAACTCCAGAGCTAATGAGCACAAACAAGGCTGAGACTGAGGCTTGTGAGCAGCAAGTCTGCAAGCTGTGTGTGCAACACTGAGCATGCTCCTATTTATATTCTTAGGCAGAATCACAACCTAAAATTTCTTTTTGCTTTGAAGATTGCAGGCATTAGCGAGTTATACTCACTCAAGGCTTCTCATAAAAACCTCTGTTTTCATCCTAGGAGTGCATTTTGTTTCAGTGGTTACAGACTGCCAGCTGGGCACCTCAGACAATTTTCCAGCCCTAGCAGCACGTGTAAGTGCACACACATTCGCATACACTGCTTTAACACCTACATTTCAAGCTAAACAGAAAGAGGTGGGTGATCTGGCATCAGAAATTAGGGAGTTGTGATGGGAGAACCCTGGAAAGAATGAAGAATCAAACAGACATTTGCAGAAGCTAGGGCTTATCCAGATTATTGGGACAGAAGGGACAACTTTACCTTTCAGGGAGTCCCTAAGTCAGTGGCACAAAGCAGCTGTCTTTTGTTTGAGTATGTTCACAGTCAGCATTGCTACAGAGGTGACACACTATCAGTCAATAAGTAAAAACAGACCACTGCAGTTATGGCTGGCTTCTAGTCTCCATTATACAGCTTATGCTGTCAGCTATTTACATAATTAGAGGAGTATTTTCCAATATATACAAAATTCCATATGGTGTTTTATGAATAGTAACATGGGAACTCCTTTAGAGAATCATGACAATGTTTTTGTTTTGTTTTATTTAATTGTTAAAGCTCACTGTGAGACCATGAACAATTCTTTTTTAGAAAGAGATATACATGTTCTCTGTTTTCAGTCTGATTCCCACAGTTTTCTCCTGGCTTCCAAATCCCCAAAGAGATCTGACTGACACCAGCCGATAAGGGCAGAGATTAATAACTGGAGGGCCAGCCAATGGATGATGCATGATTCCTTCATCAGATTTTGCTACTGTGTCCAAAGAGAACACTGAAAACACAGTTTCCATGCCACCTTTCAACCACCAACAGCAGCAGGAGTGAATCTTCTGAAAGCAAATAACTCACACCAGAAGCACACCTGCAAAACTGGAGGTGGTAGGGTTTCTAATAGGGAATGCAGAACCCTGCCTTTAGAATTCAGTGTTCTGCCAGCTTCACAATCTAATTAGCAACTGAAAAAACAAGTAATTTTATGGAATCACAGAATCACTGGACGGTTTTGATTGGAAGGAACCTTAAAGACCATGGGGTTCCAATCCCCCAGCCATGATCAGGGACACCTTCCACCAGACCAAGTTGCTCCACAATCCATCCAGACTGTCCTTGAACATCTCCAGGGATGTGTCAGCCACAGTTTCTCTGGGCAGCCTTCTGCCAGTGCCTCATCACACACAGTGAGGAGTTTCTTCCTAATATCCAATCTAAACCTGCCCACTTGTCAGTCTAAAGCCATTCCTCCTTGTCCTTGTAAAAAGTCTCCCTCCAGCTCTCTTGTAGCCCCTTTAGGTACTGAAAGAGCTCTAAGGTCTCCTTGGCACCTTCTCCTCTCCAGGCTGAGCAACTCCAACTCCCACAGCCTGTCTCCACAAGAGAGCCCTCTGAGCATCTTCGCAGTTCTCCATTAAAAATGTCCTCATTCTTCTGTGAGAGAAAGTCTACATAACATAAGGAGACACTTCAGATCCACAATGTCTCATTTCAGAGAATGGTATAGAAATGCCCTGTCTGATAGAGCAGGTACTCCCTACCCTAGGACAGTCTACCTCAGCCAGGAAAAGGAGGATGTACAAAACACTTTCTGGATTCCTAAAAATTAGAAATGGAAAACATCCATTAAGCGCAAAAGCCTAGACTCTTCCAAGAGCAAATCTGCTCATGAGCTTTATTTATCATAGCAAAGAAAAAAACCAAAAAAATTCCCCAAGTATCCTCAGCAGCTAAAATTCAACATATTTCATAAAACAACATTGATCTGCTATTTTTGCCATTTATTTCAGGAGATGTTCTTCAGTACAAGTAAACACACAGCTGTCAGATTCTGAGGAAAATCTGGCTGAAACTCTTATCCCGTTGCTAGTTTTCCCACTGTAATTACCCTTTACTCCAAGAGAAGCCATAAACTGGCATGATGCAGCCCATACCCACAATAAGACTTCACACTACGCTATCTTTTATTTAAGGGTATTATCGAGTTCAATATGAAACTGCTAATTGTTACCATTCCCATTTTTTTTAGGTTGTTAATGTGAGGCATGGATAAATACAACACAGCATTTGCTTCATGTTATAAATTGACTCATGTGACAACGACAATGCTCCCAGGCTAATGGTCTGCTCAGGGGACCACTTTGCTGCTGACAAAAAGCCCCATGAAAGCCAATTCTACTGTGGTGAACTCTATAAAGATCTGACGGCCTGGCTCACAACTACTGACATGAATTACATTTATCCAGATGCAACACAATCAACATATTAAGATGGCAGACAAATTGCTAGACTCTTGATGCACTTCTTTTTTATCTACTCACCATGTTTGCTGGTCAGCAGTACAGCTACTTTAACAGTATTTCCGCCTTGTTTATTTACTATGCAACTTTCAACTTAATAGCTTGTTTCCCTATCTTTGGGCCAGAGGCCAAGGCAGATGTTTGCCTGACACCAAATCCTATTAGAGGCTGCAGTAACACAATTGTGCGTTAAAGATAAATATTTTATAGCCTGCACTTGCCACCAAGCATCATCATTCCCAAGGCGTTTAGAGGCAACTACCTATTGGCAAAGAAAAAATAGTTATCTAGCTGGCAACTGAAGGCAGTAGCTTTTTGGGAGTTAATAAGCACCAGGACTGCTTTCTAAGAACTGATTAAATGCCATTCAGTGCGGTGTGGCAGTAGGAATTCAAATGTAACTGTTTCCCTTGATAACCTCAAAAAGTTGCCCTGGAGAAGGCAGTGTTTGGTGTCAGAGAGGTGTAGGAATAGCACTGCAGTAGGACAATTAGATCTTAATGAATCAATGCTAATCTCAGTTCTAGAATAAAGGTTCAAGGAATATAAAAAAATTGTACCAATGAGAATATTCTATATTAGAACTGAGATACAAAGAAAAGAGCACGGGTCTTTAAGTATCCTGTCTGGTCCCTTCAACTAGTGGCCTACTCCACCGCTACGTAAGAAATCTCAAAATCTTTTGCTCAGTGCTAGTGAGAAGATATATGTAGCTGCTCATCCTAAAATAAATTGCCACAGCTAGTCATCTACCAGCTCAGGAAGACATTGAATACACACTAACTGGTAAAAGGTTTTACTCTTTCCTAATTAATGTTGACTATCTCTATACAAAGATGCATTAACTAGTTAACAACTAAAGAAGTAAGTAAACCAAATAATTAGAATAGAATTTTTTACTGTATCAAACAAATACATATATTTATTGTCACACAGAAATATATTTTTCCTAACTCTCCACTGACCTATTTTCTGCCCAGTTGTGTTCCCCTGGCTAATGAAAATGTTTTGCTGGGTGGGAGGGAGGGCACAGGGAGAAAGGCAGTAAGCAGATAGATTCCATGGCTCGTATTTGACCTTGAAATCCCCTTTTAGCCACATCAGTGCAAAAGGACCATGAGAAGTGCCCAGCATTCCTCTCACTGTACATTGAATTGCATTGCTTGGGAGAGTGAAGGGACACCACATTATTTCACCTTACTCTTTGCTGCTGCACTAGAGCAATCTTAAAAAGCCACATATTATTTTTCCTAGATCTGCTTGTCCAGGATAAAATTGACACCTACAAGCTCATTGCAATAACATCTCTCTTTCACAAAAATGCTCCTTGTCACTGCCCCGACTACGCTAGCAATAATTTTAATAGGAAGTCAAGCAGTATAACATGAAAGGCAAAGAGGATTCTGAAGCTCTGTGAACACATTTAATTTACTTCCCAGTTGCAGAGCTTGCAGTCTTGTTTATTTTTCAAAGAAATGATGCTACTCGATTGAATTTCACTGCAGGAGAGGTTGGATTCTAAGCCTAGAGAACTGTCACCTGCCCTTGTAATTGTGATAACAATGCCAAGGCAGACGTGGAGGTGAGAGGGGATAAAACAAGCTTCAGATGTCTTCAAGCATCACATTTGGCACTATGAGTAAAAAAAAAAAAAAAGAAAAAAAAGATAAGGGGAAAGAAAATACCCTGAAAACAAAGCAAATGTGGAAATGCTAGGTCTGGTATTCTTTTGCTCCTCCTCTTCCTTCCCCAGATGAAGCTTTAAAGGACTGATTCACTGATTCCTTCTAAGAGTACATCATCACCTGCTGAGATTTCAATTTTTCTGCTTCATTTGTGTTTTATGCAGCTTTTATACTTCTAGCTCAAGTAATCCACACCTGGCAGCCTGGGATGTGAAAGTCTTGACTGCATCATGGAAACTCAGTCATTATTTTTGAGTGCTCTTTCACAGTTTCCTCTTCTGCAGGGCACCTAGTGTGATGCTGATACTGCTAATGCCAGTTGATGTTGTGCCAGATTTTGATTTCTTTTTTTTCTTTTTCCTAAGGCTGGGAGGTCTGTTTTAATTAAGGACCCATGCATATAACCCTGTTTTGCTCTCACATCCCAGTGGAAATCTAATCTTCACATGCAGGTGTAAGGATGCTAAATTAGGAAAAGGGCAACAATCAGGCAGTCCTTTAAACAACTCTTTAAATCGCTCCTGAATCTGGAAAATGTTAGAGAAGGACAGTAACCACAATACTGAATTGCATATTATTCTCCCTCCTCTTTTTCTGTAAGAATGTTTTAAAAAAGCCACTTGCAAGCACAGATACACCCCCATCTCCATGAGGGTACTGACAACAGACACCTGCCCCTGCAAGAAGTGACTCCACAGGCTGGGCCATTTTACAAGGTGATGGTGAAGCACAGAAGGTTTGGTGCTCAGGGGCAGTCAGGTTGCTTATTGAAATCAAAAGCCGCTGATTTTGCCAAATTTCACAGTACATCATGCGAGCACATTTTCCCTTGAGCTGTCTGTACTTTGGCTTTTAGGTCTGGTTTGAGATACCTATCCAGGTACTCAAATGGCTCTCACCACAATCATATCAGTCTTTCTCACACTCTTTCAAGCACATTTGACTCCAGGCCCAGCTGGAAATACTAAAAAGTCAGCTTTTTTCTGTCCTATTTTGAACTTCTGTTCTACAGAAAGAGGGACCAAGTGGGAATAGTTTGGGGAGTAAATAAAGAAGAGAACAGGCCTGATCATTTCAGAAACCTTTGGCACATTTGGTCTGAATTTGAGTTTCCCTTTGAGAGAGAGCTTTATCTCCCTGATTCATTCCTTT
The DNA here is from genome assembly GCA_013397245.1 of Thryothorus ludovicianus. Lineage (NCBI taxonomy): Eukaryota > Metazoa > Chordata > Aves > Passeriformes > Certhiidae > Thryothorus > Thryothorus ludovicianus. The sequence continues at coordinate 147,077 of VZTB01005027.1, forward strand.
CTCTTACTGCCTCCTTATTAAGAAGAAATCTTTCCAGTGCAGAACGCCTTATAATCTGAAGCGTTCAAATGACTGAAAACCTAAAGTGTAATGGGATTTCAAAAACACATGAGCATTGGTCGATGCATATGACTATTGAACTTGCTGGTAAAATCTCCCTTAACTTCACCAACTTTTAGGAAATCCTACTAAGGTATTTCTGCTGTCCATAGGGCCAAATAGGGAACATTGTTTTCTTTCCTTACAACGTAAGCAATGCTAAAAGCACAAAAGGGACTTGAAATACAGTTCTCAAGGAATCACATATTGACCATTAGAAAACACCCTCTGTTCCAAGGCACTTGAAATGTGATCACAGGTTGGAAGTTAGCCGGGAAAAGAAAATCAGCAAATGATTTTAAACAAAGAGTAGCTGTTGGACTGAAGCCTTTTTCTTTTTCCTTCTACAATGCAGCTTCCAAGCACAATAACCTTTAATCCATATACTTTAACATAACTATAACATGGCTGTGGATATCTAGAAAGACACACTGTGAACAGTTATTTTCTTCCTAGATTCCCTTTTTTGCAGTTGGAATATTTTTAAACCTGAATTCCACTCCAGTAGATGAAACTCTCATATCCCCTATTTGCCCAGGGGATTGCAAAGAATTTTTTTTTTTGTTCCTTCCCACTCTCATAAATTGCTACAAACTAATACAGGAAACAACAATTATTCAGCCTTCAGGGTTCAACTTCTGGAGCTGCACTAGCAAGAGGGAAGTTACTTCACGTTCAGTACATTACATTTTCTGCTGTCATAGCTCAGGGCAAGGCTAAATCTGGCCTTGAGTTTCATTTTAAATGATGGTTTAAGTTGGTGTATTACAGGAGGAAAAAAGCAAACTATTCTTGCATACACACACAGAGAACTACAAATGTAATCTCTTTTGGTCAAACAAATGCCATGAAACCTTGGCAATGTTATAATTTTGGGTGCATAGAAAAACAAATTTCATTTTACACTAAGTCTTTAGTTAATATGTCCAGCCTGCTAACTAAGGAGGTACTGGCTGGGATGGCTGCTATGTGAGGTTCAGTTGGGTAAGTGCCTGGTGCTAGGGACATGCTCTCAAGCAGGATGCCTGGTCTGCAGTGCTGCTACACAAGGGCCTGACTCCCCTCCAGATTCTATGTCAGCTTTGCCCCCCTGTAGAGATGTTCCCAATTCTCAGGTACCACCAAAGTCCCGTGCTCAGGCAGCTGCATTGAACTCTTGGTGGTCTTCTGTCAGGGCCAGACAAAAAGTAGTACTTATGGCTCTGCTCCTGCCCCTTGCAGACTGCTGCACAAACGTGGTCAAGTCTTGCTCCTTCTCAGAGCCTCCAGCAAGCTGTCTAGAAATCAGTTTAAGATAATCTGTGAAACTTTTTCTGAGACTGTTGTAGCACTCAGCAAAAGAAAGCAGTCACACATCTAATACACAGACCAGCTGTTATCATTTTAAAAGTAAACATATGCATGGAGTGACTGCACAGACCATGTCCTTCTCATCTGCTCAGCCCCCGTGCAAAATGAAGATCAGTCCAGTGACTCCTGAGGTGCTGATGTTGTTGGCTTCTGTTCTTCTGTGGTCTAGCATGCAAATACGCACACGTGAATACAGCCTTTGGAAAAATAAGGCTTTAAAGCGTCTGTTGTTCTAGTACAGAAAGAGTTCCCCTTTTGTTTGCCAAGGTGGACGAGTAACTCCCACAACCTTATTTCTGTGCTCTAGCAGGGGAGCATTCACGGGAAGAAAAGCATGCACAAAGCTGCTCTAGCAGCTCGGTAATACGACACAGGAATAAAACAAGCTGTGCTTACATTAGCCTGCAGTCTGGGCTGCGTGGAAAGAGCTATATACAAAAGTGTAAAAACGAAAACCATATGCACCGTTTTACACATTTCTCCAGAACCCCTCAGATAGCACTTACATGCCATGTTATTAAGGGAGAATTCTGCTGTTCTGAAATAAACTCAAGAGAAAAACACAGGGATAGAAATAACAGAAAGAAAAAAAAAACAGAAGGAAAGAAAGAGAGAAAGAAAGAAAGAGAGAAAGAAAGAAAGAAAGAAAGAAAGAAAGAAAGAAAGAAAGAAAGAAAGAAAGAAAGAAAGAAAGAAAGAAAGAAAGAAAGAAAGAAAGACAGGCTTTAACTTTGGCAATAAATAAACTTTTCCTTGACCCTAAAACTAAAGTAATTCTCCCAATCAATAAACCTTTTGTACAAGCTCTGTCAGATCAAGAGAACTTGCCTGCCTGAACACAGCACAGTGACATGCAAGTTCAATGCTACCAGTACATGTAAGTACAGATGTAGGCAAAGCTTTTCAAAAAGACAAATCTACTTTCATTTTTCTACCACTTTAAAGCTTGATTAAAACCAGACAAAATCTGGAACATTAAAGACATTCAGACATCTAACTTCTTCTGAGATGAATACTTACTGGCATCCAAGCGGTCTTTAGAAGCATGGCTTAATTTCTTTTATACAACAATATGAATGAAAGGATCTGTCAATTTTTCTATTTTCCCCACCCAAGTTATCACTTGTAATTGTAACATCTATTGAAAGAGGTGTGTACATATGGAAATCAAAACAAAAATAAAAAGTTGAAATCTAACATGAAATACATTATTGCATCCCCACTTTAAAACTAAGCTAGCTTTACACATTTTAATTTTCTACTACTAGCTTTTATTCACCAATCACCAGTGAAGATATACACTCTACACAGAAAGAGCAGCCATAGAAGTTTTCACAGCCAAGCATCTGACCTTTACAGACTTCTTATTATTTAATTATCTTTGAGACGTGTCCTAATTTTCTCTTTATTAGAGATGCCTTACGTCTTCAATAGAAAAATTCTGAAATAATAATTTTGCCTGCCATTACAGCTTGGGAAGTGGGGTTATTATGTAAGAAATGTTTCAGACCCTTGCAGAGAGAAAAAAGGTCATTACAAGTAACATCTAGATTTGAAACAAATGATCTGACTTCTTGTTCCTTGGAAGTGCTGTGGATCTAAGCAGCATCAGCCAGAAAGCTGCAGTTAACATTTAGGGAGTTGTGTACCATAGGATCACGTACAAACATTACTGACTGAAGCTGAAAGGGATTTAAGAACAGGAGAAATGTTTGATCTGTTAGGAGCTGTCTGAAAAGGCAGACACTGAGATAAACTCCAACACCGGAACATCCTCACCCTCTTGGCTCACTTCACTGCGAAATGAGGCTGTTCATCTGTTTTGAGGAAAAACGTGAAAAGATTAAGGGAGCACTGATAAAGCTGCTGTTGACTTCCAGCTGTTAAAGTTTTAAGGGCTGTGTCACTATCTATCCAAAATCATCATCACTGTTTTACTGAGAATAGCAAAAAAACCTCTGGATATGAGGAGTGCAAACTAATGTGAAAAGTTTCATCTCTGCACAGCCCTCTTTCCATTTCCAAATCGAGGTTCAGCCCATGTTTGCTTTTTATTAAGCCCCATAAATAGAACAGACTAGATTTACACATGGGCTGGATGAAAAGTGAAATCTCACCAAGCACACTACGACACCTGCTTGGAGTGGGGAATCCCTGCAGCTCCCAAAGCTCAGGCAGAGAGAGTTCACCCCACATTTCTGTCTCACCTTGTGATACCAAACCTATCACACTGGGCTGGATTTGGCTAGGATGGAGAGGGCAGTCCCCAGTCTTCTTGCCAACCTTCTGTATGGACTAGTTCAGCTCTAACAGAGGACCTCACACTCTGTGGCCAGCTGAATGTTTAAAGGAAGACACTTTAGAGAGCTGTAGCATAACCTGAACCTGCTCTGAGGATAAGCATTTTCAGTCAAGCATATCTGTCAGCAGAATGTCATTCAAGAGATCAAATACATAAGGAAAGAAAAACCTAAAGCAGCCTGGCATAAATTCATTTTTTGCTTTCTACATTAATTGAGTGACTGTATCTTTTCTAAATTCTACCTGAGACCTATGAGCTCAGCCACACTCAGAGAAGCTAGATAGGAGAGGAGAGTAGGAAACAAAGCATCAAAAAAGGGCTGGCAGTAACAAGAGAGTAATCAAAAAAAGCACTGCCCATCTGACAGAGCATCAGATGTCTGCTGGTAGGGGGGCACACAGAGCCAAAGTCGAAAAAACTATTTGCAGAGCCTGCAAAGCTCTGGTGTTATTTTGTAGCTGAGAGATCAATAACATCAAAAGTTAGATGATTTTCCTTCCTGGCACAGTTCTCATGTGTTGTTGTATTTCTTTTTCTGTGCAGAGCAAAAAAAGAGTTGTGAGTGTGGGCAGGAATGGATTACTAACTAATTATCTGCAGAGGGTTACCACAAGGTGGAAGTGCTCCATGTCACTCTCAGAAACAGATGGGCTGAGATGACCATACTCATGCAATAGGGGAGGACTGAGCTCTTACACGGAGAGCTGGAGTCTCATTAGCAGTGAAGGAGTTCTGATTCAGCAAAGTACTTGCTGAACTTTCAGCCTTTTTAGCCTAAGGAGAAGTTCAGAAAAGGGTAGCTGGAACATTAAAATCACTTTTCCTCCTTCAGAGTCCTGAAGATCTAATAGTATATGGGGGACTTTTAAGCTGAGTAACTGAAGCATTAAGGAGCTAAACGTAAAGTGCAAGCCAGAACAGATCACATCCCATGTTACTCTGCACAGTAACCTGATTCCTCAATATTTACATGAAACCAATTAAATTTTTCCAGAGATTAGCAAAGCAAGTGTAAATAACACGAATGGCTTTGGGACTCTAAGTGGATCACACTTCTGTATCCTCTCTGAAGTGGAAATTGCTAGAGTTTAAGTTAGCTTATACATAAGCAGCAAAAGCAAGGGAAGCAAATTTGAGCTACTCAGATGCTTCCTTTTCTCTTTGCTAAGAAGAAGCTAAACACAAAGGCACTTTCACACAATGCTAAGGAAGCCATTCTTGTCACCTCTCACACAAGAAGGGCTCCCAGTCCCGTGCTTGTCTCTGTGCCCTGCAACTTCTCTGTGAGCTCAATCCTCTTGTGAAGTGTTCCTCTGCTGGTACCATTCCTGAGTGGAAGTCCTAGGGACTGCATGGGGCAGGTTACATTCCAGGCTATTACAGGAGGGGCGTTGTGCCTTTTGGTGTTGCCAAGTGCTTGATGTGCTGGCAGCCCCTTATAAATCACACTGGAGCTTGTCTTGCACTTCAGTGGAGGAAACTACTTACAGCAAGGTTTTTTTATGGATAGTGGAAGGGGCAGAAAGAATGGTCTTTTTCTTAACTTAAGCACTGTCTCATTGTAGAAGACAGGAATGAGAGAAAACCTTGTATCCTATCCTGGGTGTTCTACACGTGTTTCCTGTTACTTGCTGGGTGACAAGCTGGTAAACAGTGATGCTCACCTCTCACAGACAACTGATTTTGCTTTTCCTTTTGATTTCTCAATGATCCTGCACAGTGGAGACTGCCTGAGCTCAGCAGTAACAGCTGCTGGAAGACACTTTGACTCCACAGATGCTCTTTTCAGGTTCTCAGATGTTTCTTCCTTCTACTGAGCAGACTTTTGGCCAAAATCTCTGTCTCAGATATGCTGATTCGAGCTGATTCCTCAGCCTATTATTTTGCTTCACAAGACAATACTGCTCTAAATAAATTATCACCATCAGGCAGACAGTGGCAGATCGTGAATCCACAAGGTGCTTTACAAAGAAGTGTTTCTATTAGGAATTTCAGAAAGTGTCACCAATGTAATTCATAAAAATGTTAATTTATTATTGAGAGACCTTGACTGTCCATTCCTTTAAAATGTTATGAATAGTAATTTGGAAGAATGGACATAAAAATGCTATTAAAAGCTGAAAATTTTTCCAGAATAATCTTTTTCCCTCCACCTGAATCTCCTGTATTATTCACAAGTATAAGCTCTGACAGGCATTACAAGGCTGTATTCTCTCCAGGTTCATATTCAGTGCCTGTAACAGGCACAGATTTTGACACTACCTAAGCCTTCAGTGATGATGATTCCACACCCGTTTAGAAAACAGGTCAAGTTGCCATCTCCTGCCCTCAAAATCTGTGCTAATGTTCCTGAGTGGAATTAGTTATAGCTTCATCACATTCCAAATCTGTATAATGGACAGCCTCACAACTTATGAAATTAACTGTGTGTTATCAAACTGGGAATACAGATGCTTTTTTTCCATTTTTCTCCAGTTTTCACTAGAATAATGGAAGCCAAATCATTTCAGGCAAGGACTGCACAGTAATTGCTGTTGATACTGTCATACAGAGCCTGCAATGATTTGCTGGCTCTCAACAGCTCGGTCTGCTGAAACACAGCAGATAAGACCTGGAAAATCAGCACTCTTTCTATCCAACATGTTTATTGCTGAAGTAAAAGCTATTGCCATTTATTTTGGTGAGTCCTCACTCACGGGGGATGTTTGCCTGAAGCAATGACTGCACAGTTTGGCTTTATGAACTTATCATTATGATCACCATTATCAATTTTGTGCTTTCTACTACTATCTGTGATTATTAATTAATGCTTCATTCATTTTCCCAGCAGTTCTATCACCCTCACAGTATCTCTGGGGAAATGTCACTCTCCTCAGTTTTACATGGTGAGCAGCTGAAGCATGAGCCTACGCTGGAGCAGAATTAACACATCAATCAGAATTCAGGAGTTCCAGGCTGCTGGTCCTGTTCTCAGATCATTGGATCCTATTTCTTCCTGCATCACAGCTATACTTTTCAAACTTGCTCTTACTGTAAGCTCTATGTTAGTGGAATAAAGGGAGATTTTTTAGGTGGTCTTGCCACAGGAATCAAATTAAATGGCAGCTTGCCTCTGACAGTCAACACAACTCCTTTGAAGGTTCCTCACCCTGCACAGACAGATCTAAGGCTCCCATCACGTGTGACTTGATTGCTTGTTTGGTGTTGCAACTTTACACGCTGGTTCATAAGCACTGTCAGGTTGCTTTATCTGCTTTATTTTGGCAGTGAAAAAAAATAGCAACACTACAGTACCACAGTATTTATGTACTTACAATCTAGCAACCATGTTTTGCCAGACTTCATGAATACACTAGAAAGGTTTGGAAGCATTAGAATTACACAAAACACCTGACTGTTTCTCCTTCTTTTTTTAAAACAAGCTGTTGAAACCTAGATTGAGGAGAAAGATACCCACTTGTTAAGGCTATTACAGTTTTTTTAAGGTACTTATACAAATGCTGCACTTTTTTTGAACAAATTGTAGCCAAGAAGCCTAGGCATTTTCTGACCTAAAAATTTTACTTAAGTATGTTTCAAAATGCGTGGCTTATACTTAACAAGTACTTTTACACTACAGCTTTCTGTTGATATACAGCTGCCAGTGGATAAAGTGATTCCTACCTGCGTAGCAAAAGAAAACTTCCTTGTTTCTGAATCAGAAAAACACTGAATGATTCAAGGTCAGCAGGGGATACATTGAATATATCACGGGTTCTGTATCGTGGACTGTTCTGCTTATCATGCAGTCATGAAGGTACAGCAGAGCAAAAACAAAAAAAATAAGATTGCCTTGAAGACAACCTTACATGCTTCTCACCCACACCATTCCCTTGATGTTCAAAGGCAAATTATGAATGCTTTTTCCTTTTTTTTAATTCTTGTTTTTCCTTATATTAGTGCAATGTGGCTAAGAGAAAAGGCTGGCTGGAACACTTAAGCATCACTTTGAAAACAAGAACGAGTAGTGACAGAGCTTTAAATGTGTTTTCTGCTGTTAGAGCCTTACTGATTTCTTTCCTGTGATGGGAAATTCTGAACTGAAAACATTTTTAGACAAGGGAAAAAACCTGCCTTCAGAAGAATATCTTAAGTTCTGTGCTTGTTGTAAGTAAAAAATCAAATTACTAAAGGAAACTAAATGGAAGTAAATCCACATTCTACAGAGTAAGATTTCAATTTCATAAGCTAATATACAACTACTTCTAGTGTTGCTCAGCTGCAAACAAGGCAGACCATCACATTTCCAGGTTTTAAATTTAAAACACAGTATTACAGGAGTTTCCATTTCTGTATTAGATAAACTTTAGTGCTAAAATGGAATATTGGGATGTTAATGACTTCGCTTTAATAAGACCTAAACTTTTTAATTAACCTGCCAAGACAAATTACAGCCCACAGCTCTTAGGTAACTATTGCAGACAGCTGAGACTCAACACCAATGCCTCTGCTGGGAGAGGGATTAATGGCAGCTTTGGAATGAGTCTGCTTTTTTTCTGCAAAGAAATAAAGTCCATTAAACACTGTGGTTAGAAAAAAGCTGAGTGTTAGTTTTATGGACTAATCTTTATATTACAACTGAATTTAAGTATATGAACAGTTTCAGCAGGTCAGTCAAATTTAAAATTAAATATTACTGAATCTGAAACAGATTTAGGTATTTACAGGGTGGAAGGAGAATACTCAGTGTGCTCTCAGGCACCCACTGGCAGCATCTTTTCCTCCTAGGACAGCAACAAACCCAAGCTTGTGAGCTGAAGTGATGGGCATTTTACAGCCAGAGAAGTCAGAAGACCTATTTAGTTAATTTGTTCTTCTAAAGCAATCTTAGCTTCTTTCTGTTAGCAAGCAGAAATAGGGATTCCTGTTACTGTGGTTGCTACTATCAAGGCTTACAGCGCACTTTATTGGAGTTTTAACCCCAGTACTCTGCCTGAACTCCAGCTTGAACGATTTTGTTGGTGTTCAATGGCAGGACTGTCTGTCACACAGAACTGTGGAATGGTGCTGCTGTCTGTTCAATCATCCCTACACCTCTGCTCCAGAAAGAGAAAAAAAGCCAATCAAACAAACAAAAAAATCAAACAAAACCAACAAAAGCTGACTAAATAAAAGGAAAATCAGAATAAGAAAATAAAGCAAGGATTTCCCAGCTTGTAATCCATGTTTGGCACTGGGCAGAATCTCATTATGTTTATAGTTACTTAAAAGGACTACAAAATACTTACTCAACATTTAGGGTCTAACAGTACTCAGCACATTGCTAAATACAATCCCCTCCAAGCATTTTCTCCAAAACCACACAAAGCAATCGTGCAATTTGAGTACGTGCGTTAATACCTGGCCCCAAGGCAAATTTAGGAGTTTAGGAATAATAGCGGAAATCCTTACCAATAGCAGTAGTAAGAAAAGAAACCACTTCCGATTCCTTGCCATCATTGTAGAAGGCTAAATGCCATATTCCTGAATCCAAATACTGGATAAATCCTGTCTCGTGGCTGGCCAAGGGCACAAAAGTTCTGTGCTGTCGCTGAGGTCCTTCCAAGCTTCTCGCCTCCTGTGTCAGCAGGCGTCTCCCATCAAGGAGCTCGACAAAGTCAAACTGAAACATAAGAGGAGGGAGTGATGTTTGTGTGTTTATCAGATTTCTTCAAGCTCAGTCTCTTATTCTGCGTCTGCAGAAGCATCATAAACAGGATTTGCTCTGATAACTCAAGCACTTTCCTGGACTACCTTCAAGCAACCATTTTGGAAATAGCTAGTATATGAATGTATTTTCTGTAACTACATGAATCTTGATATCATCTTTGCTTAGAAGGTGACTTGCAGCATACTGGTCTTACTGAGGCGTTCTCATTCTGTAGAAATATAGGCAGGAAAACATGAGACCATGCCTCAACTGCACCGTAAATATGACATTAAATAGTTAATTTGTTATCTTTTTTAATGTCTTGGCTAATACAGAAAATAAGAAAGAAAAATATACCCAGCCCAACTGGGTTGTTTTCCAGAGTTACTAGAGATCACCAAGGGAAAAGTAAAAAATATTTCAAAGCAAACTCTGGTAGAGGTTTTGCAGAAGTATTTTGCTTAGCCAAGAAGAATTTTTTCATAAAACACTAGGAAAAGTGGTTAAAAGATCATAGAAAATGAAGATGGGAAAGAGATAAATAATATAGAGAAGAACAATTTAAGGAGTGGCTCTAGGTATTTTCCTCAAAAAGATGCATTTACTTTTTTGCAAGGGTAACTTCAACCAAACAACTGCTTTGCTTTAATACTAGCATTGCAACTCTCTTTAGTTTCCTATTAAATAACCTTCCACTGATTTCTCACAATAACTGTATTTTTTCTGGTATTATATTAATGGGATGAGGCAGATTAAGGCCTAGCAGACATCACAAATGTTAAATGAACCTTATCTAGTCTGACTTCTATCATGTGTTTAGATGACCAGGACATCTCGCAAGCAGAACCCAACAGCTGAGGCACTATTCAGCTTTTCTGTTCCCTGACTTCACCTGGTTTTGCCTCTCTCATCCAGCTGATCAGGTAAGTTTGTGATTGTTTTTTTGTCAGGAAAAAGAAAATCAGGCAGAAACAACCCATTTCAAACCCGTAAATGTTGCTGCACTGATTGGCTGCTGAGTGTTAGTTGACTGGGGCACCAATATTTAGGCTGCTTATCCCTTTTCACTTCACTGTAGCAAAATTTGGGTGCTTGTTATTAAGTTGTCTGGTACAGTCTTCAAAGTCAACCAAGATAAGGACTTGATGACATGTTCTTTCCTATGTAGGAATAGTTAAAAAAAGTTAAGCTACTAAGTTAAAAAAAGAAGTGTTTATTTCCAAGAACATTCTGAGAAATAAGCTATATATGACACAGTTTGCATATGAAATGACAGAATTCATCCCTAGATTATTTAAATTATGTATTTTTAATTATTTATTTACAGGAAATGATTTTTGAACTTTGCTTTAGTTTTTATTTTCTTTTGGTTATATTTCAGTACACAGGTCTCATATTTGGTGAAGTGTCTTTTTGAGAACATAAAAGCTGCCACACTGCAAAGGTCATTCCTTTTGGGTGTCTCTCCAAGTTAGCTTTGCTAGAGATAGAGTTTCTGTTTTGGAAAAATATGACGTAAATATAAATTATAAAAATATACACTCTAAAATCTAAAAATACAAGGCAAGTATAAATCCTAAACACATGCAATTAAAAATGTACATTTCTGTTTCAACCGTGCCTTGGGGGGCATCAGGCGCAACACTGCCAGCCAGGCAAGGGAGGGGATTGTCCCACTTTGCTCTGCACTGAGGCAGCCTCACCTCGAGTCCTGGGGACAGTTTTTGGTGCCAAAATATAAGAAAAACACGGATCTCTTAGAGAGTGTCCAAAGGAGGGCCACGAGGATGGTGAAGGCTCTGGAGGGGAAGCTGTATGAGGAGTGCCTGAGGTCCTTGGTCTGTTCAGCCTGGAGGAGACTGAGGAGAGACCTCACTGTGGTCTGCAGCTTCCTCATCAGGGGAAGAGGAGGGGCAGGCACTGATCTCTTTCTTCTCTGTGGTGACCAGTGACAGGACTTGAGAGAACAGCAAGAAGCAGAGTCAGGAAAGGTTTAGCTGGGTATCAAAAAAGGGTTTTTCACTCAGAGTGTTGCTGAACACTGGAAAGGCTCCTCAGGGAAATGGTCACGGGAGTGTTTGGACAATGCTCTCAGGCTCACGGTGTGATTCTTGGGAATCCTTGGCAAGGCCAGGAGTTGGGCTCGATGAGCCCCAAAGGTCACTTCCAACTCAGCATATTCTATAATTCTATGAAAACAACAGAAGGATTTAAGAGGATACTGGTGAGCAGAGTTTGAAAGACACTTTGGGACCCAGGTGTCTGTAGCCACTCTGAGCATCAGCTACCACCTAGGCTGATGCCTCATCAGGTCTCAGTGCGACCATGCCTGACACAGCTCAGCAGGACAGGGACAGAAGACAACATTGTGCTGTGTGGGTGCTGGGAGAGTCTCAACAGAGCTTGAGTAAGAAACAAGTGAACTGAAGAATGTAAAACCAGTAAGAGAAAACCCTAAGTATTTCCATATTCATTTTGGAGCATGATGGAACAGCTTGACTCAATTTTTAAAATAGTACTTAAGAAACCATAGGTAAAGTTCACCTCACCAAGTGCTGCAATCTCCATGGCAGCTTGAATTAGTTTTCTAGAATCACTGGATTGCAAGTGAAGAAACACTTCTAGGATGCAACCTGCATCACTGTAAAGTGGACATCTAAGAAATGTCCTGTGGATTGTGCTTACAAGCATCCACCTCCTGCTATATATTAGATGAAGTTACTTAGAGCTTAGTGAGATGAAAACAATTTCAAGGCACTCAGGAACAGTGAGCTGCTGCTGCTCCACTCCAATCTGGGTTACACTTACTTGGGGCTTTCTGCAAATATAAAAAGGGTTTTTTATAAATATTTGCAAGATGCTGCTGCAGATGTTGATGACTACGCCAAACTACTAGTTACTAGTTGTAAATATTAATTGAGCCACAAATGGATTGGGCTTTATTGCATTTTAATACATTCAAAGATTTTTAATAGGCAATCAGTTACTGTCAGCAAGGAAATAATTGATAAAATACCATGTTAATAAATTCAAACTGTACAAATGGAAAAATGCCCTCTGCAAGCAGTGATGACCTATACCCAGAATTTATGATTTATTAAAATTTGGCCTAGATTAAAATGAGTTCAAAAAAGTATTTGATCTAGGAAGATTAACTCTAATAGACCATAACAAAATTGTGTAACTTATTATGATTTGTTGAGAAGAATGAGAAGAAATACCTTTTGTAAATAGTAAACTATTTTGAGCTTCTGCATGATCTATTTCTAAGACTACAGAAATTTGGAGCTTACATTTTCTTCCTACTTAATAGTGACCACAACTGTTGGCAACCTAAACCAGAAAACAACCACCACAGTTAGAGAAAGTTTTCCAAAGAGAATTTGGAATAGTTTGTTATTTTAGCACAGATAGATATGACTTTGAGCATCGTATTGGGTTTGCACAGGCAGGTTTTGGTAGCGGGGGGGCTGCAGGGGTGGCTGCTTGGAGAAGCTGCTGGAAGCTTTCCCAGAGTCTGACAGAGCCAATGCCAGACCCAGCTCCAAGACAGATCCACCACCACTGGCCAAGGCTGAGCCTGTCAGTGATGGCAGGAATTGTCACGTCCTTGACAGCATGTTTAGGAAGGCAAAAAAATTATTGCACAGAAGTAATTGCAGCTAGAGAAGAGTGAGAATATGTGAGTGGACCAATTATGCAGACATCAAGAACAGAGCAGAAGAAGGGGCAGGACGTGCTCCAGGTGCTGGAGCTGAGATTCCCCAGCGACCCGTGGCCCTGAAGCCTGTGGAGCTCCAAAGGGGAGCAGAGATCCCTCTGCAAGCAGCCTGGGGAGAAGACTCATGCAGGAGTAAGTGGATGCCTGAAAGAAGGCTGTGACCCCTTCCAAAGCCTGTGCTGGAGCAGTCTGGCCCCATGGATGATGGAACCCATCCTAGAGCACATCTGCTTTCAGGACTTTGTGACCTGAGGGGAAACCAGGGACTGCACTCTGTGGAAAAACTGAAGTTTACATGGTAAATGTTAAGTTTTTTACTTAAACAATTGACCCTGCCCATGTAATAACTTCTGTTCTATAACAAAATATAAGAATGATAAGAAAAAAATAAAACGAATACAGAGTTCTGATCTAAAGCTAGTATTATGCAATCCCCACTTGAGTTTTTATTTAACACAGGATTTTTAACTTATAAATGTTTGAAACTCACAGTGAAAAGAGACTGATTAGAAAAGGGCAGTAACAGCATTACTGTGGCACTGAAATTATGATGTGCTGATCTTACTGAAATATAATAATTCTGCAGAGAAGTGTACATTTATGACACTTCTTTGACAGAAATAAGTTAGAGGTGTGTTAATATGTACAAAATACCGTATTATTTGCAGAGATCATAATAAACATATTTGTTTGTTCAAAACCCGAAAAAAGGCAGGGTACTCCTCTAAATCTCTGGTCTTTTCAGTTAATAGCAGAGGGTATGGGTAAGATACACTAACATAAACCTGCTAATTCTTTGATAACCTGCTGATGCAAGTGGGAGCAAGATACTGTGCACTGCCAGTGTATTATGCCCTAATGTATTAATCAATCTGGGTAATTCTGGGTAAATTCTGGGTAAATCTTGGTAATCAATCTGTTTCAGCTTAGAAGCTGAAACATAAAGGAGAGAAAATAATGTATAAAATCTTTACTTAAGGGGATAGTTCTTCAGAGCTTTTCCCACAAAGGGATTTTTATGTTTTTTGCCAAGGTGTGTTAAAAAAAGCATCTGCTTTTATTTTAGTCCTACAGAATAATAATTGGATCTTGATTTCTGCCTAAGTTGGTGGCTTTCTGTAAAAAATTGGTTTTCTTTTCTTATACACTAATCACTTGGTGCTGACAAACCTCAGTCTAAGCTGACAGTCAGCATACATTATGTGAAGGGTCGGCTCAAGGCAATCCAGCATGGAAGACAGAAGTGACTCTTGCTCTCGTGAGGGTGACCAGCTGGGGTTTGCTGCACTTCCCATGAGACGGGAAAGGCAGAGGCTGAAAGTGAGACAGACATGAGGTACATGAATCTGCTTAAGAGAAAATTCCTTTGGATGCAGCTTGGGTGTGGCTGCCTTTGTGCAAAGCACTGGATGGAGAAGGTGGTATCTTCTGCTGCTTGGAGCAACCAGCCCCACAAAAACTTTCTCCTCTGGCAGCCTGCTGCCTTAGGCAACTGCCTGCTCTGCCCCTGCCTACAGCCCACCAGATTAATTTGTGTCAATATTTTCAGTTGTCTCTTGACTCATTCTCTGGATAAATGATCCTGGGCATCTTGCAAGCATGCAACAAATTCTTGAAAGAAACAGGTGAAATAAAAGAATACATCATACAAACATCAATTTGGGACAACATAATTTAATTGAAATAAGGTCACATTACCTGTGTGTGTGATGGTGGTAGTCCTTTTCTGCCATAGATGCCAACCAGAGCAGCCTTTCCTAAAGACACATTGAATTTCAGATGCACTGGGTGGTCGATGAACACCTGAGATCTCCAAAAGATACCAGGAGGGATCTTCTGTGTGGCTCGTCTTCCTACATCAATTTCTCCGGAGTCTATAAAACTGTCGTCTGGAAAGAAACTACTGGGCTTTCCTGCCAAAACACAGGAACAAAATTCTTGAATTAGTCTTTAGATCCTGAAAGTAATCTAATCATAGTGATATCTCTGACACTGATCTTGAGAAACAGTCTATTAGTGTCCTGAAGTCTTCAGAGTACTTTGTCTAGCCAATCCATAAAATTATGGGAGGAAAACTGGCAGGATTATTTCTGGCTTCAGTAACTGTTTTGTTTGAAAACATGAGCATGGGAAGAGCAACCTGGAGAAAAATGGCCTTTTGTTTAAATTGTAACATCAAAGAGCATGTAATTACATTCCAAAGACAAGAATAAATCATCTGACATTATATCCTAAATTAATATGAGTTTAGGAATGGAGAAGTCATCATTGAATTAGTAAAGAGGAGTGTAGTAAGAATGAGATAGACATGCTACAGAGTGGAATGGTGGCGTGGAGAACAGCAGCATGAACGATGCTTAAGTGGGGAAAGGAAAATGTTTCTCTATCAAATTAATTCTTGACAGCGGTAACAATATTTGAAATCGTTAAAAGAAAGCTAATGAAAAAAAAGGACTGAGATAAACAAAGGAGACCATACCCTGCACTTGAATAGTATCTATTAAGAAACATGAGAGGTTTTAATTGAGTTTCAATATAATCTGTAAAGTATACTACTATTATCCGTTTGCTTTCAGAAGACAAATGGAGGCATCCGTTTCTAAAATGCACAGGCTGGAGAGCCTGGGTATTCAAATGGGATCAGGACATGCCATAGTGTCCAAGGGAGTCAGCAGGGAGCTTGGCACCCCTAAAATGAATTTCAAACCTGAAGAATTCCAGGTTTGAAATTTATGCAGTCATAACTCCCAAAGCAAGTGGCTGCTTCAAAAAATCTGGACCCGAAGGAAGCCCAGGGACAGATTGCAAAATCAAATACCAGAATGTTCCCTTTTCCAGTGGCCACAGCTTTGGCTGCAGGGCACAGGGATGATGAAGAAGGCAACTCCTTAGCAAACAACCTTTATCAAGGACAGTTCTAGTGGAAAAGCACGCAGTAGTGTCACCTGAAAGATTCTGGCTTTAGTAAGGAGGGCAGCATGTCACCAACAAGGGCTAATTGTTAATTTTGGAAATTCAAATAAATTTGTTTCTTATCTCTATGCCATTACAGCACAAACTACTCTGTGTTTCACAGAGCAAACAATTCTAACAAAACGAGAAAGAAACTTATGGTTACATACATTCTTCTGTAGGAAAAACACATTATGATTTTTTTCTTCCAGTACCTACATTTGAGGAATGGGGGAAAAAAATCCTTTCCCATCTCTCATGACTTTATGTCAAATAGTCTCAGAATTTACTTGTCATCTTTAAAAGGTGATGGGTAGAAGATTGCATTTTATTGTTTCAAATGACATTTCCTTTAATATTACATATTTTTAAATATAGTATTGACTTAAATTTCTCCACATATCATCCCAACACAAACTCTCCAGGAGAAACAGATGTAAATTGTTAGCTGTCTCTGAAAATCAACAGAGAAATGATATGCATATTAACTATTAGGGATGGAAAACTTTTTCTTGCAGAACTTTTGGCGCCAGTAACACTAAATCCTGATTTAAAGTCAGCAACTACTTAGGGACACTGCTGGAGCATGTGGCGTGAGCTATCTTGAGGCAGAAGATTTATGCATACCAGCACAAAAAGTGTATATGCAAAGGCTGTATGTTGACACAAAAAATGCTACCCTTAATTTTATAAGATCTCCATTTATCTTTGCTCATCACTCTCAAATAAATATAGGAGAGAAATCTGCTGACTTTTTATCTTTTTTCTGTCCATGTATATATAAAAGAAGACAATCAGAAGCAGCTTAGGTAAATGGGCATTTCTGAATCCTTCTGTGCTAATAGAGTATAATTGCATAAGGAAAATCAACCAGCTAGATTCTGAAGGGAATTACTTTATCAACTGGATTGATAATATTTATCTGCATACTAAAATTTTCTTTTCACACTGTCAGGATTATAGGAAACAGTTCTAATGTCTTCATGCTAAGTTTCTTATTGCACTATTGTAAGATGAAAAGGTTGAGGATTCTATTAAAGAAGAGATAAAGATATCACATTTTGGTTCAAATGAAGGATATATTTTTTCTGATTACTACTGACATGTTTTATAGATTCTTAGATATTCAGAAGAAAACTTTAAGTACTTGATATGCCCTATGATTGTTCATTAATAAAGATTGTACATCAGAGTGAATCAGGGAAGGTGAGAATTTAATATGACAGATGTTGCTATGCAAGACAGAGCCTGGAGAAAATGAGCACAGGGTGTGTTCTGTAGAGAGAGCAGCACTTGCTCATGCAAACGAAAATGCTTCTTGTGATTGCAGAAGACAGTCTCACAGAAATAATTTTTTGTACACACAAATTCAAAGTTTGTGTCTCCTCTTGGTGGACAGTTGTATGTCTGAGAAGCAGATATCTGAAGAGCTGTTATGTCATGTTGCTAGAAGTTGAAGCTTGTCATGATACAGAAGTCCAAGGAGAAGCTCTCTTCACCAGCCTGAATTCAGTCCCTGAAATCCCTCTCTGTTTCACCAGTTGTAGCCTACAATAACATTAGGTCCTACAGACTGGATATTTCACAAAGAAAGTACAACAAAAAAGCCATTTCAGCTTCTAATGAGAAATTGGCTTTTAATCAGAATACCTGACTCCTTAAGATTAACTTCAGGTCTGAATTCTTAATTGGGCTGTCAATTACTTTGCTCTTCCTGCACATTACCTTGAACTTTTTAGTTGCTGTAGCAACTGTTTCTAATTTCTTTGGATATCAAAATGAACTATTTCATTTCAGACCTTGCTGAATCTCTCTGTGTTTCTCACAGGATGGATCCCTCACCCATCAAAACACTTATGAACACACATAGCTCTGACTTCAACCACAGTCAATTACATGCTTAAATGTAAGCATGTGGTTAAGTGCTTTGGTAAACAGGGTTGGGCTTGAACAGAGGTAAATTCTGTTCTGGAGCACAGCCACAGATGAGAAGGAATGACTGTTACTGAGAGTTGGCAAGACACTGGTAATGAATGATTCATTCAGATCAGCTCTAAGGATGTTCCTAGCACATTCCAGCCTATTTCATTCTGATCCAGAAGACATTCAAATATATTTCAATTCTTTTTAAAAAAAATTTCAATCACATACATTTTGGTTTAGAACAGAAGCCCTGCACCACTGCTAGTCCAGCATAAGTTATACAGTTACATGATGGGGAGAGAGCTCCATTTGAAAGCTGGACAGCATTACTCCTGCACCAAAGATGTGCAGATATGTTTTTTAGTCAGGACATGGTACTTTCCTCTAAAGCCTACAGAGTCCCTAAGATCTATGCAAAGCACTAACTTGAGGGGTCTTCTCCTGACATAACTAGGCTATTTCTCAGATTTTTCTTTTAACAGAGCAGCAATCAAAAATTCTACTCATGTCACTGTAAATGTGGCTAAAATAAAATCAAGTGAAGGCCTTTCACTTGGATGGCAGCTTTGAATACATACATTTATTTTCATTTTGACTTTTAAGAGGAAATGGACAGATCAAAGCTAGATGATTTAAAAATGAAACATATGGCAAGTTAGAGGGAAAAAAAAGGATCTGTCATGAAGTATTTTTGAGTACAACAGCAGGGCTGTCTGCAGCTTGCTGTACTGTCTAGTAAGGTTTGCTGAGAATAACCTGCTTAGCTGATTTTTCCTTGTAGCAACTTGATGGCAACCATCAGTTACCAGTAAATAAACTGTTTTAAGGAACACACATAATTATGGCCTTTATTTGAACTAATAAAGACAGAAAAACTCTTATAGAAAAAAAACCACTGCAATTAATTTAAATTAAACATGTAAACATAGGCTGTCAGCCAAAGCCTAGGGAACTCTGTGGAAACTTTTGAGTTCAGCGAGTTGCAAGAACAGTAGCATGCATCTTATCTGTCCAAAACTTTCCACCAAAATAACTTTTAAAAACAGTCTATTACTTCAATTTTACTGGAATCTCTTAATTTTACATAGAGAAGTTTGACACACAAACAAAAAAAGCTTTCTGAAAATTTGCATTTCTCATTTCTCCAGCTATGTCTGGGGAGGATAAGACTTTGCAGAGCTTATAAGTACTTTTAGCATTGGTGCCTCTAAAAAAAGAACACAATGTAAAGCTGCTGAATAAGGTGCTGCTGAATTGAGGACTTGTAAGCTGCATCTAATTTCTGTCAACGCCGTGATATTTGTGGAGACTAGGCCTTTTATCTGGCTACTTTTGAAAAGTTATATCCAACTCTGGAGTGCCAAAACTTACACTGTACTAGCTCTCAGTAAGTATTTTGGTCCTCAAAACATTTGCTAAGTGGCAACAAACAGTCGACTCAAATGTTGTTGTAGCGCTGTAGAGGAAGCTTGATCCAGTGCTCCAGGAATCATTTAATTGTCAAGAGACAATGTTTTCCCATGAAAACAGCCACTCTAGGCAGGGTTTTCATGCTGTCCTTCTGTAGTCTGTGAGAATGCCTTGAATGTGTGGAGAAGGTTTCACACAGTTTTATTGCATTAGTGAACATCAGAGGGGTATGAAACTTAGAAACATATGGAAACAGAACTGACAACTACTGGCTCTAGACATGAAAGACTGGAAAAGCACCTGCTGATGGCAGCTCTGAGGGTAATGGAACATGAGATTGGACGGCTGGAGTTTAGAGGCAGACAGAGGACTCACAACATGGACACACACCAACCATACCTTCACTGGCTCCTTTGCCTTTCCTGTCAGGTAACTCTAACCCTGTGCCCCCCGAAGGATATAAGGAGACGTCCGTTGGCACTGGCCAACTGCTGGCTGTGTCTTCCGTGATCTCAAACATCTGCCCTTCCATCGGCTGCAGGTGCCAGTTTAGGCCAAACAGGTGCATGGCTGTGGTGAGCAATGAGAAAAGTCATCTTTTTCTGCTTGGGAGAGTTTCAGAACTACAGGGGTACTTTCTCTTTCTAAACCCTCACTCCAGTGCTTTACTTGTGGTCACTGCTTTAGGACAAGAATGGGATTAATGTAATTAGACAGCCCCTGCTGCTCCTACCATACCATCTCCCTAGGTCTTTCCACCCACTTAAACTCGATTTAGATCACCTGTAACAATACACTCTGCTTCTTCCAGCAGGACCATTCCTCTCATGGTAACAGTATAACCAGGCACAGTGTTTCACAAAGCTGCCAAGGCTGGGGTGACAATGTGGTGAACACAGAAATGCAAGGAGTCATTTCTTAACATACCAATAAATCCTAGGGAACTGCACTCTGGTTTGTTTTGCCATATTCAGTGTATTATATAGGTTCTCTTTTTTTTTTACCCACCAATTATACACAGAAGCCCTTACAGACATCTCTGACAGCTTTTCCTGGTTAAGACCAAGTAAAAACGGAGGCAATTCAAGACCCATCTTGCACACATGCCTTTGTGCTCTGCATCACAAATGTGAGCAACTATGTCTGAGCATTCCTTCGTACAACTCAGCCTCTTCTTCTCAGATCAAAGACATATCCTTGAGAACTGAAAATCAGCGGCACCGTTTAGATTTGTGTGATAGCAGGGCAAAGCTCTCTGTAGGTTTCTGGGCCATGCAAAGTCATCCAGTGAACACATGAATCTATTTCAAGGCATTACATCAAGACAAATGAAGTTAAGGAACAAGATAGACTACTTAAAAAGCAAACACATGTATGAGGAGTATGGAAATCATATGCTTATACAACTAAAACTTGCCCCTTGCAAATATAAAGCAAAAGAATGTGGCTAGTGGCTTACCGTATCAGTTCTTCCATCCCCAACATAAACATTTCATATTCAATCAGTATCCAGCTTAGCTTCAGGCTCTACACAGCTAAATGATCTGATATTTATGACATTTGGAATGACATTTCTTTTTTTTAAGGGAAAGCCTTGATATTTTACACTATAATTTCTCCAAGAAACTATACAATGGCGCTAACATCACAGCCATTTAGAATAAACAAAACCAGTAAGGAAACAGAGCATTTCCATGGCCTATAATTCTCTTTTTATTCAAACATATACCTGAGATCAGCAACCATTGTTAGGGACAAGTGGTTAGTTTATTTAAACCTGTGCATCAGAAACAATCTTTACAAGAGGATTGAAAAGTAATCTGAGTAGCTCTCTGAAGACAGCATATGTAGGCAATTTAGCAAAATATGTTATTTTTTCCACTTCAGTCTCAATTAGGTCACCTATCATTTACTAACATAAACAAGGTTGTCTTTGCACAACTACATCACAAAATATGAGTGCAAAATTCTTTTATTACCATGTAAATGGGGACTGTGTTTGTTAACAGTATTACCCATTGGGAAAGAGAATATGCTCCTTACACTCCCACACAGCAAGGAAGCACAGCAAGGAAGGTCTCCCGAGGACCTGTTCAACAATCATTTTTATACAGGTATGTATACCAAGAAGGAATGTTATCAACACTACAGGTAATTTAACCAAGGTACTTTAGGCAGAGGGACAAATATTTTCATCTAAAGGGGATATATTCACTCGGCAGAGAAACAGTGCAATTGAAGAGAGAAAATCAGATCATGAACAAGGAAGCTGCATCAAGCATTTGGCATTGCTATGCTTGCATAACATCTTTGTGTTTATACAGCCTCATCATCAGAGTGCCTCAGCACTTCATAGCTATTAACCTCATAAAACCTCATCAGGTAGGAATCTGCTTTTTTCTACTACACAGAAAAGGAAAGGAGAGATACAGCAGATTAAAGGACTAACTCAATTCACTTGTTTGGGCATTAAAATGCAATTGTGTGTTAATTCACTTAACTCTGTGCTTACAGGGTCACAAGCTCTAAGAGCTTTTCATGCAGCTCTCTGCCAGCTGTTTTGTTCTAAACTCAGTACTGGATGCTATCTTATAATACCATGCAGGCTGGACATCTCCAAGGACCAGAGTGTTACCCAGGTGCCACAGAGCTGTTACAGAGCTCAAGGGCTTGGATGCTCTGAGCATGTGAGTTCCTATGTTTAACATGGGATATTTGTAATTATATGGACATTTGTAGTTCCAAGTAGAATGGAAACTGTACTCTTCACTCCTCCAAACTCAGGCAATCCTAAGTTCTGCCGGCCCTAAGTGCTTAACACCAGCTCCATCTCTCAAATGTCTCCATGTCAGAATGACCTGCATGAGCTTATACTGTGCATCCCTGGTTTAGGCAGGAACTGAGCCAGTAGTTTGCTCTGCCCTTTGGACATCACAGCCTAAGTGCCACACAGCTTTTTAGGAACACATTGCAAAGCCATTGTTTCCCAGAAGGCCATTGCTGCTTCTCCTCTCCTTAGGAGGAATTTTTATTGTATATCATTATTTACTGCAAGCAAATGAAGGTGAAAACACTTAACATTATTTTGGGTGCAGTGGGAAAGCTACAAACATTTCTTCCAGGCATTAAATTAATTTAAAATATCTGAGAGGAAATATCTTCACAAATGTTCACCTTGCTTCAGTGTAACAACAGAACTGGCACCCAGGAAGTGCTACAGCTTTTCTGCATGTAATCCATCAACTTGAGCAAGTGGATCGGCCTTTCCATGTCATCATTCAATGCTCAATGTTTGAAAAGTGTCTTACAATGTCCCAAAATAGGAAGTACAACAGAATTATCGGTAACATAGACAGTGTATTATCACATAAAGTTAAAAGACTTGTAAAAATGTTAACTTCTGTCCTTTGCTAGTAGATTTTGTCTAAAGCAAAAAGCTCCTTGTGTACACTGAACTCATCATCACATAGATCACAGAATTACAGAATGGTCTGGGTTGGAAGAGACTTTAAAGACCATCTACTTTCAACCTCACTGCCATAGGCAGGGACACCTTCCACTAGACCAGGTTGCTCAGAGCCCCATCCAATCTGTCGTGAACACTTCCAGGGATGGGGCATCGACAGCTTCTCTAGGCAACCTGTGCCAGTGCCTCATCAGCCTGATAATAAAAAATTAATTAGATCTAATAAAAATCTATTCTCTTTTAACACCGTTATGGCCTTGTCCTGTCACTACAGACCTTAGTAAAACATTTTTCTTATAAGCCCCCTTTCAAAGTATTCAAAGTCTGTAAGAAGGTCTCCAATGATAAGCCATGAGAATGAGAACTATATACACCATGCATACAAAAGTGCAGAACGCTGAAAACCAGAATTATTTGAATAGCATTTTGAATAACAACTAGCTTTAAAAAATTCAGAAAACAGTGTCAAAGCTCGGAGCTATCGCTCTATTCAGGATTTCTGATTAGATGTTTCTAAGCACAAAACAAAAGCCTATAAATGCCCTCACTCATATAGCAACCAGACATGCAATTTCTGCTATAGGTAAGCAATAACCATAAAAATCAACTTAAAACAAGAACAAAGAGTCTTATTTATTTTGGAAACACACTCATAGCAGTTATGTTATGAGGATGTCACCTGATTAAGTGATTTCATTACTATATTCCAAATGCCAGCAGTGTCTGACTGGCAACCTGGTGGAAGATTCATTTCTCCTCTTGCTCTAACTGCCACACTGGTACTAAAAAGTCAAGCAGTAACAGTAGTGGATAGTTTGAGTCTTTACATCTGAATGAGATGTTTAAGCTGGTGTTGCACACAGTTGTGTTTAAAGATTTTAGGAATCAACCTTGCTCTGTGCTAAACTGACGCAAAGTTCTTTCTCACAGAAAAAAAAAACAACATCAAAGGACTATAATCATGGAAAAGACCTGTAACCATGGATGAGAGGCATAATAGTATATTTCAAAGGGTTAATGTTCCTAAAAGTGAAGTAAAGCTGTGAAAATAGTTTGAGATTCCTGATGATATTAGTCTCTGGGTCAATGGAGGCTACCGTGGACATTTTCTCTGGCTTTTTTTCACCCCCTGCTCAGCTAGATACAAGATGTCACTGACAGAGAGTAAATGCCCTCCTAAAAGCCCCTGTGTCCTTCTCCCTCTCCAACATGGTGCTCAATAGATTTTCAGATATTGAAGGCTCCCCATGTATTAAAAGAGCACTCTGCAATTAACAATCATTAAAGTGTACACTTTTGTAAAATACCATGTAGCTTTCACAGCCTAGGAAGCTCCATGACAGGCTCTTTGCAGAAGCTTTGGTTATATTCCCCACAGAGAAGAAAACTCTTTTGTCTGCCTTCTCCTGGAATGAAAACAATACTTAGGGGAAACCCTGCATGCTCTCTGGGCTGCACCACCAACTTAGACGATATAAAGGCATCTGGGGCCTCTGGCCCATTATGCTCATGTTTTGAGTTTAAAGGTTTGACTTGCATGACCGCTCCCCTGTAGCTAAGTGCAAGCAAAAGGTGCCCTGAAACTTGCTGAATGGGTAACAAAATTTTCTGTGGCAGAGTAAATCACATTATCCTCAGTCCTAAGTCACCTGTGCCTGCCTTCCTGGTGAGAAAAAAAAAAAGGATATTAAACTCCAGTCTCTTCAGGGTTTGATTACTTTGCAGAGTTCACCATTTCAACCATGCCAGTATGATATGGCTGTTCTCAGAGTTACTTTAGCAAAGAAAATTGCAAATAGTTTAGCATCAGCTGAGTTATTTAATCATGCAAATAAGTCAAAGTTCATATTAGTGGAACCAAATATTCAGGATCATTATTCTTTTGCTTTTAACGTATTATCTCTTCCTATATTGCATTATTCTTACTCCATAGCTACTTGTGGATGCCATAATCAGAATCAGCATCAGCAGAAGCTTTTAAGCCAAATAAAGAGGAACATTCTATCCAAGTTTCTTTTGAAGACACTCAAGCTTTTGAGTATCTTTGTATTACTGCCACTTGCTTATGAGACAGCAAAACACTGAAGTCAAAACAACTTACTCAGCGGAGCAGAGAACAAAGGAAGTGGTACAGCATTTAGAATGAAAAAGGACAAACAAAGATAATAATTCACATGGTCAACAAAATGGACATCTCTTAGGACAGGTTGATGGAGCGAAGGAGTTAGCAGGGAGAGGCAGATGATTGTGATAGATCACAGGGAGAAGAAAAGACAAGACATGCTTAGTGAAGCATATGAGACCCCCAGAAACCACACCAGTCAGCAAAAAAATTGAAAAACAAACTGCTGGCCCTTTATTAGCTTGTTGCTTTGCCCAAAGCAGCAAGCTGAGTGTAATAAATAACCAAACCAATCAATTACGATGTTTGGAATTAAGGCTACAGCTGAAGCCACCAGCTGCTTCCATAGTGTTTGTTAAAAGCATTCTGACAGCAGCTCACAGACTCTGCTGCTTCCTTCTTCCCTGCCCTCTCAGGGCTAAGTCCTACAGGTATCACAGCTGGCCTGGTGATTCCTCACCCAGGCAAAGCTGCTACAGAAACAAAGGAATGAATAAAATAACAACTGTTTTCCAGCTAACAACTGATCTTGCTCTGAACAAAGAGTTTCTCAGAATCGAAGCTTAAGAAAACACATTAATGATCCCCACCTGAGCCTGGACTTACAGCAAGAGTAGGGGTAAAGGGCATAAAGGCAAGACAGGAAGTCTTTTGGGATTCTCATCTGAAAATCCCAGCCAATTGCTTTGCACTAAGAATACTCCAGGTTTTGAATCTATATTTATGTAAGAATGTATGCCCATATATGTCAGTGTATTTGCTAAATGACACAGGGGAGGTCACAAGCTTTGGAAAAGCAAAGCTTCTCTGCACAGCCATTCCACCCTCCCCAGCTCAGCTGCCCTGGCACTGGGCTTCATCTGGAGAAGTTTGGCTTTGCTCCTCCACTGGTTTCTACGAGCACCTCACTGCGCTGCTGACAGCAAAGACTGAGCCAACACAAGCCAAAAGGCCACTCCTGGGAGGGAGAAGGGTTTTCCAAAGCCCTGCAGTGCAGCATGGGGAGAAGGAGAAAATGGAAAAACACTGTCTGAGAAGGAACAAATGAGAAAGACTGATGCCACAATGTACAAGAATAAAAATGAGAAAGAGGAGGAAGGTGAGAAAAATATGGAATGTGAGAAAAAAAGGATTAGAATAGAGCTAAGATAAGTTAAACAAAAAAGTATAAGGGACTTGGAAGAAGAAAAACAGCTGAAGCTATTGAGTGGTTGAGAAGACATTTTTACAGCTTATTTCTTTGCTCTTTCCTCTTTGTATGGAAACAAGCATAAGATATGTTGTAGTTACCTATTCCTCTTTAACCTTCATGTTTAGTCAGACTTACAGTAACATGCTCTCCAAAATGATACCTGAGCTTTGCTTTTTTCTTCTAATTGAAAAAAAGCTGAATCTCACCACTGAATTACTCAGGGTTAATTTTAACTCAAGTAAATGTATTGCTTTCATTCCTGTCTCTGGAAGAAACTTGACTGTAATTATCTGGGTAACTGTCTCTGCACTGAAATCATATGATTTTTGTACAACCAGTGGAATTGACTGTAGCAGAATTAACCATATTTTCGTGACATCCAGTGTTATGAAAAGGAGCCTTTCAGCTCCAATGAAATAATCACTGGTTTGTCAATCTTCAATAAATCAAGAAAGAAGAATGGGAACAGTAAAGCAAACATTAAAAAAATAAATCAAACTGTTTTTCTCTTACACTGCTGTTCCAATTCAGTGCTGGCCAAGGCTTCTGTGTCCCAGCACGGCAGAACACATGAGAGCCAAGGCCTGAACTGGCTCTATGGCCCTACTGGTGGAGGAAGAGGGCAAAAAGCTGGATGCAGCATATCCTATCTGCTCTACTTGTCTGCATGGTCAAGTCCTGGACTAGACAGATCCAAGCTGTTGTTGATCGAAGAACATGGGGACACTTTTGAGTGTTGTAGCGATTTAATACCCAAAGAACAGGTTCACAGATCTGGATTTGAGATCTAGGATCCTGACTGAAGATCCCAGTGGTTTGTAATGCCATGAATTCAGATCATTTATACATATAAACCCAGATCATTCAGTCAGGCAACATGGGGCAACGAGAGAGGGATTCCTGCTGGGCCACTTCTTACATGGACTTTGGCAGTTGTCTTGTGACCAAAAATTCTGTACAGCACTCTGTGTCATTCCTAGTGTCTGAAATTATTTCCTATACATAAATGCTTTCCATCTGTGGCTTAAAACTCTCACTCAGGAAATGGAAAACCTGACTTCATAAATCATCTTTTGCCTGAATGAATGCGAATTTGCACACCAGGACAGGACTGCAGTCATGTGGGAACAGAGAATCCTGCATACCAGGCTCTCCACAACCCAGATGGATTAGAGCTGCTGTGCAGTTAGAAATGTAAAATTAACAGGTCACAAAGGAATGGAGCCCAAAAGGCAGCTTGATTACATGTTGTTTAAGTGAAGACTCTAAGCCTGTAGCTGGGAGGTCCCAAGGCTCTGCTTCCTGTCTGTTGATTTATTTCACACAAGACAATAGTTAAGAAAAATAAAAAAAGGCGCCAGGAGGGACATTTAGGGTAATGCTAGCTATTGTAAATTCCCCATTTGCCTCCCCTCCTAACTGTCCAGTGATCAATCCTCAATGAGAAAATAGGGTTTTCAAGCCTCCGTCACAGTTTGGGGTTGAAGACACTTTGTTGGGCTGGGATGCAATTGCTTCATCTAAGAACTGGACAATTCATATCCACTCATCTCAGGGTTAAGGAAGGAAGGATTTTGCTGACAAAACAGAGACATATCTGTGTTGTGTTTGTTTGTGGGACTTTTTTAGGACCTCAAATGTCCTAAAATATGATGTAGGTGCTTCCACAGCTAGCTCAGTACTGACACATGCTTTGAGATACATCCAGCAATTCCTGGGACCCTACCTTGACGCCTGACTATTTCTTCACACTTAAAACTATGCAAGTACCAAAAGTGGTTCTTTTGGAGATAATTCACGTCTTCTCCCTCCCTCAATCAGAATCACCAGGTGCAAAGGAGTAATATAAAACACAGAGAGCTTCCTACCTCTTAAAAATTTACCACCAAGGTGGGAACTGCCTCTTGAGAAAACAAAGCTTTGTTCTAATCACCTGAAATCCTGCTGCAAACAAATTTACTTGTTTTGATTTGACACTAACTAGTTATTCTTTGACCCCTCCTGACTGAAGGAGAGCTATATCCATGATTTCCTCAATAGAAGCAGATAGTCTAACAAATAGTATTAGCTTCTTCTTAGGAGAACACATTATATTTTAATTTAGTTCCCAATTGTTCTGAACAAGGAAGAAGAACGGCCTCCAGCTGAAGCACCACATTTCTTTGAAACCTTCAAGGAAGTGACTAGAAAGGCATGTTATAAAATGGAGCAGTTAAACTCAGTGTTTGCTCAATGCAAAGAGTCAGCACTTCCTATTCAATGTCTTCCTAATTGCCCCTGAGGATCAAAGTCTTTTGAATGATTGCCTGTCCATTCAAATCATTAATAGATGATCATTGGCCCCTCTAGTGCTACAGTAGCTTGTAATTCCTTGTAGGAACGAGAAAATGCAGTTTTAAATGGGTATATTTAAATATTTTTATGCATATCTAAAGGAGGATTTTTTAAAGTGTTAATCTATAGAAAAAAATAGATGTAAAAGTGTCATGGCTTATCTGAGGAGCTGACTGCTTAAATACCTTTGCTAAGCTCCTTTACCATTTATACCAATTTCAAATAGAATAGGAAATGGAAAGATGGACCTCAGAAGCATTTGGCTGCTATTAGGCAGCCTACTGCAACAAAGAAATTTATTTCAGGCCTCAAAAATTTTAGCCATCAAAGGTTTGGTAAATTTGGTGTTACATATGGTCAGGTCTTTCTCAGTAAAATAATATTTTGCCTTCTTTATATCCTTTCTGGCAGAGACCATATTAAAATAAATATTACTGAGATATTTCTTCAAGATCAAAGTCAATTATAAGATAGTCCCACTATACCTCTAAATGGAGTTTTAATTTGTGTATATAATATTAGAAATAATGGTTTTCCCATTGGGGTACTCACTTCAATTAGAGAAATGAGGACAGGCAGCTCTACCAGAGGGCCTCTTATCCTGCTTTGCATTTACGAAAATTCTGGACTAGCCTGTTGTGGACACTATAATTTTACAAATGCCCTTTCATTACACACATATAAACTGTGAGGCACTAATTAAAAATAGTGTCATTTACATAGGTAAATCCACAAACTCTCACATGCTTCCTTCCTTGTTATCTCAACTAGAGAACTTCCAGAAAACCTGCCTTCCAAAAAAAATACAGTAAGTTGCCAAAAGTCTAAAAGACACAGTTTGCCATGCAGAAGGCACAAAATATCTCTCTTCTTCTAAAATCTCAGTACAACAGAGGTGAGATCAGAGTTTAAATCAAATATCCCAGTTTAAGCATGAAGATCTAAATATTGCTGTAGAATCTGATGTGTGAACTTATCTCTCAGATGGCTGCCTGCTCATCTGTCCTTCTGAACATGAACATGATTTTATTATAGTAAGACAAGTAAATGTCTCTGAGACCACTGCTTGCGTTTTAATCCTAAAATCAGCTGAAAACTTCATTAGTGTTATTAGTCACTATGCACATTCTAAAAGCACCAGAGCCCCAGCTGGGCTGTGCTAGTTGATATAAGAAAAATTAACAAAATTACAACCTCAGAATCCCTTGATGTCCAAAGCACAGGTTTAACTTGAGCTTTACTTAGCCTAAGTAAATCTAGCGACTTCAAGAGTATGACAGAGGTGTTTCAAGTTCAGAACAAATTTACACATTTTGTAGATCTGGGCCAGAATGCTTACCAGCATTGTTAAAACTGAGTTCTAAAGCAGAATCCTATCAGCCTTGAGCCTGCTGGAAGAGATACAAAGGAATTTTAACTGCAGATGTGTTCGGAGCATTTTGTTGTTTTAGCTGCTTTGGATGAAAAAAGCATAGGTATGTTTAAAGCAGGCTAGGAATGTTTTAATTTATTTTCTAGTTTTTCATTACATATACTAGAAAATCAAACACTGTTCCAATTTGGAGAGGGGAAAAAAAATTCCTTTTCCTGTAGAAAAGCTTGGCAAATGGATACAAATGCGCAGTCTGAGAAAGCCGATAAAGTGGGTGACACAGCACAATTAACAACACAATAATTTTTGTTTCTGTCCAGAGACCATGAGCAAAATTCAGCACAATACTTTCAGGTGCTATAAATCTAAATGAATGGTTCGGATCAGTGTGAAAAGCTTTCTCAATAACAAAACTTATACAACCTGACGATTTGTTCCCTTGGACTTAGAACTAAATCCAGCACACAGAATAAGGCAAGTGCTAAAAAGTGCAACACACTGTGTTCTAGAAAGACCCACAGCCATCTTTATATTTAATTTTACCTAAAAAAAAAATTTGCTAAAAAACCTTGAAGTTTGCCAAGTCAAGCACTCAAAAATGAGCAAAGAACAGAATTAAGATTGCTTTTGTGATTTTACATCAGCCCCTGTATGCATATGTACTCTGTAATAGCCTTTAATTCCCTCATCACAGGCTATTTTTTTCCACTGGCCCAATGCTGAGCAGAACAATTGCACAGAAATTACCACTCAACCCTGGCAACTCCAGCATTGTAGCACGTTCAATTGCTTTCTAGGGATGCCATATGTGCAGTCTGCTTGGTAGCAGTAGGAGGGGGTTGGAAAGGGAAGGAATACACACGGCACAGACAATTCTGCTACTGCACTCTAACTAGGTCCCTACTGAGCATGTGTGAACTCTGATTTTCTAGTTTCGTGGTAGCCAGCTCGGGGTGGATCAGAGATGACATAAAGTACACATCATTGCCTGTTCTCCCTAATAAAAAAAGAGGTGTCACAATTCTCCATTACCTCAGTACTTCTGCAATATAAATAGAAAACAAAAGTACATCCTATAGCAGAATTTTTGCCTAAATGAGTGAACACATCAGCTGGTGGATCCAGACTCTCACATCTATTTAGGGTACAGAATCACAGAATTATTAAAGCTGGAAGAGACCTCTAAGATTATCAAGCCCAACCACTAACCCAGCACTAATACGTTCACCACTAAACCATGTCTCCATCTGCCACATCCATGTGCCTTTTGAACACTTCCAAGCTCAGTGATTTCACCATGGGCAGCCTGCTCCACTACTTGACGACCCTTTCAATGAAGTAACCTTTCCTAATACCCAGTCTAAACCTCCCCTGGTGGAACTTAGGGACATTTCCTCTGGTCCTGTCACTAGCCGCCTGGGCGAAGAGGCTGACCCCCATCTGCCTACACTTTCCTTTCAGGCAGTTGTAGAGAGATATAAGGTCCCCCTGAGCCTCCTTTTCTCCTGGCTAAGCACTCCCAGCTCCCTCAGCTGCTTCTCATCAGAGTCATGCTCCAGCCTTTCCCCACCTCTGTTGCCCATCTCTGGACATGCTCCATCTAGCACCTCAATGTCTTTCTTGTAGCAAGAGGCCCAAACGTTCCCTTGTGATAACCTAGGCCATGATAATTTCAGTTCATCATTAAACACAAATGCATCAAAGTGCTTGCCTGGGGACACAGAACACTGTTTTGGCCCTGCCTCCCCAAAGACTAAGTTGACAGTAGTGAATTAAGCAGTACTAAGCAGTCTAACTTGATAGTCTATAACATTTATTTGTAAGAAAGAACACTACTGTGGTACTGGTTCTGGTCAGCCAATGCCTTCTAAATTCCTGTGCATGGTTCAGCTAGGAAGGACCAGAGAGCATTCTTAATAGATAGTAGGGCCTGAATACTCATAAGAGTTTAACAGTAGAGAAATGTATCTCTTCAGGACCAGTTGGGTACCTGGAACAGTCCCACGAACATGTTCCACAACCTGGAGTAGCCCATGATGCAGTCTGACTGGGGAAGGTATACTGAAATAAAAAGTTACTAACCACCA
The DNA here is from genome assembly GCA_013397245.1 of Thryothorus ludovicianus. Lineage (NCBI taxonomy): Eukaryota > Metazoa > Chordata > Aves > Passeriformes > Certhiidae > Thryothorus > Thryothorus ludovicianus. Next base: position 179,075 of record VZTB01005027.1, read on the forward strand.
AGATTAATGCTGTTTGGAATAGCGTTATGCTTAGACTGAAGGATTTTACGCTTTTTAACCAAAAGCCTGAGGAAACTCTTTTGATGCTTGATTTCATTATAATTCCTGCAATAATTAAAAGGATTCTGCTCCATTGATACTCCAATTAAATTTTGTTTGGAAATACTTAGGGTAAGCACAGCCATCATCTCTGTCAATTGCCTGGTTCTGCTTTGCCCTTTAAAGACTCTCTTTGTAAAATGAAGTGATGCTGCAGTCGTACTGGGCAAGCAAGGTGAGGTGGTGCTGCTGTGTCATGTGCTACCACCTTTGAAAACAGTCAACATATCCTGTTATCATCATCTGTCTACACAAGAGCTTCTGAGAGCTTTCAATAGGGACAGGCTTGGAAGTTAAGGAATGGTAAAATCAAATCGAGAGGAAGATAGGAAAAGCTGAAGATGATGGGAGGGTTTATAGGTTAGCATTGAAACACAAAGATTCAACAACCTCGGTCTACAGAGCAGCAAATCCTCCCATCTCAAAGGGAAGCATATAAGTGGTCCTTTTGGAGCTTTTAGGTTTCAGCATAAAAAGTGGCTTGAAATCTTGACAAAGAGGAAAAGAGTGGATTGGACTTTCTGTTCATTATTTTACAGGTCATCTAGGATGTTACCTGGGCAGTATACTTAACAACAACACCTCACCTTATAAAAATGTCTATCTACTGCATGCCTCACCTTTAACTACAGGTAAAAACCTCAGAGAATGCATCACTACACACGTTCAATAGAAATGTATGACCTGGCTGCAAAACAGGCTTTGAAGCCATCTTTTAATTTATGCTAGAAAAGGATGGGAGAGAAACACTAAACTACAACTGAGGAGCATTTGTCACAGCCAGTGACATCCCTAATTGAGATTACTCTATGACTAGTTACCCACAAAAATGTTTGGTATTTAAAAACATTGAAAAAAAAGCCCATTACAGGAAACAATTCTTTCTGTCTCCACTTAACTGCAATTAAATAACATTATTTCACACTAATTAGTATGAAATAAAAACATGGACTCAAGCAGAACTCCTTCCACGAGACATATAAAGATCTGTAAAACCGATTATTTTTCAGCATCTGTGTGCAAAGGTCAATCTAAGTCATGAAATAAAGATTACAGCAGCACATCTGTGCCACTGTCATAAAGACAAGGCCAGCACTTCTGGAGTCAGCCTGCTGTTATTTTCTTTTCTGGGGGCTTACAGCAACTATAAAACCTCACTAAAAGCAACTGATAAAAGCTTATGGGTTGAGAGCCCATATCTTACCATTTAATAAAACCAGATGGAATTACATTAATCTTTCCTCGTACTAAAGATTCTTAATTTTACGGAAGGATCAGGCATCTAAAGGGCCAACTAATGCGTGGTTTCATGGCACACTGATGCAGACTCCCAGATCAGATAGAGCCCTCTGAAAACACAGCCGCAACCTGCTTTCAACTGGTTAAATAATCAGTTATATTGGTGGTCTACTTCTGAATGGAAGCCATTCTTCCAATGATCCCACAACGATGAAAGAGGATCAGACTTTCACAAAAGGACCTCTTCAATCAGTGTCAAAATAAAACAATAAGCAGAAATAAAAAAAAAGTAATATATAAAAGCCAGAACAATAGGGAAGCAGAGAGTAATCTATATAAATCTAAAGCCACGGAAAGAGGCAAAAAGAGGCTGAGGACATCAAGAAAAAAATACATGTCTTCAAAAAAAACACACAGAACAATAGAACTTTTTTAAAGCGTACTAAAACCTAGCAAAATGAGCAGCAATATTGATGGAGATAGGGAAATTGCTAATAATGTTGTAATAAAGACTAAAGTGATCAGTAAGAATTTTTGTTCTAGTTTTTGAAAATAACTAGAATAATGCAATCATTTAAGAGGAAATAAGTTTTTTTCCAGTCCATTAATAACCAGGAATTATACTGAACCACATCTATTTAAGGACAAACATTTTTAAATCTGCAGGCTCATTTAACTTGTACCCAGCAAAAAAGAAGGAAGAATCTGACTCAATGATTAATACTGAACCAGCTACCAAAAAATGAGAACAGGATTAATGCTCTACAAATATTTAAGAAGGGAAAAGGACAGGATGCAAGTCACTTGGTTTGGGTAGTCTGATATCTATTACAGACAAAATAACAGAAAACAGGATTGAACTGATAGAGAATAAAGAAAGTGAATGTATGGTATCTCATGCCAACCATATTGCTTTTCTGAAAAACAGATCTTAAGAAACAGTTACTCATTTTTTGAAAATATTATAGTTTAGTAAGACGTGATTTAATTTGATGTGATTAAAAAACCAAGCATTTTTCAAGGGTATAAAGATGTATATGTATATTTAAAAACTGAAAGACATTAAAATTATCATTGCTGATGAACAACCATCACGTTACAGTTTCTTGTTAAGTTCAACAACTGATAGTTGGTCTGAAATTATTCAACATTTGCACTGGTGTAATGCAAGTAATTACAAAATCATGGATCACTAAACATGTAGATGACTCACATACTTCAAGTGAGAAATATAATGATGAGGGCAGAACAGAAAAACAGAGCAGGGCAGTAACTAAACTTGAATGATTCAAACAAGAAGTGCCAATGGTCAGCCTATACACCTTGGATAATGGAGCACAAACTGTGTCCATGAGATGGGACATTGGCAACTGGAAAGCAGAGAGAGCAAATGACCTAAGGAGTAGGCACAAGAAGATGTTCTAATTTTTATAGCCCAGAAAGACCTAATGAGATGCTTACACGTATAAGTTGGGTAAAAGCCAGCTGAAGTAGGTATGTGACTTATGTAAAATGGGTCAAGTAAGCAGCTGGAGTTTGCTGGGCTTCAGTGTGCAAAGAGGCCAGCCTGTACGATGTGACAGTTTATGGATTTGAACATAATGAAAATTAAAATTATGGGAATCCTTAGGTTTCTTCCTGTCTCAAATAAACACTGAATTAGCTGAGAAAAGATGTAAACTTGACCAGTACATTATTTATCGCTGTAGACTCTGAAGAAGTACTAACCACTTTGCAAAGCAGAAATTTGCCGCCAACTTCAGAATATGTTGTCATCATATGGAACACCTACATTTTAGTACTTCCCAGTTCCCACAGACTGGGCAAATCTGGCAAAATTAGCATGTCTGCAGTATCTTCTGCTCTACTTTTCCAGTAATGTTTTCTTGAAGAAGCATCACTCCTTTGAGTCCAGAAAGGGAAATGAAGCTGGTGAAGGGTCTAGAGAGTGAGTCCTATGAAGAGTGTCTGAGTGAGCTGGGGATGTTTATCCTGGAGAAAAGGAGACTCAGATAGGGACCTTATTGCTCTTTACAGCCACTGAAAGAAGCTTGTAGTCAGGTGGGCGTCAGCTTCATTACCCAGGCAACAAGTGACAGGACAAGAGGACACGGTCACAAGCTGTGCCAGAGGAGGTTCAGGTTAGACAAGAGAATTTCTTCATGGAAAGGGTTGTTAAACATTGGAGTGGACTGCCCAGGGAGGTGGTGGAGTCACTATGCCCTGAGGTGCTCAAGAAACACTTTGTGCAGTAGTTTGTTTGACATTGTCATGCTCCATCAAAGGCTGGACATGATGATCTCTGAGGTCTTGTCCAGCCTAAGTGATTCTGTGATTCTTTCAAAAGCATATCCATCATGGTGCATTTCTCTAATCACAACACTCCTAATGTCAGGCTGTAGATCTTATTTAGATTGAAATAGTGAAACAGTGAATGTTCTTTAATGGAGTTTCTATGGCAAGGTTTTTAACATCCATCTGAATGAATTGATTTTCACCAGAATAACTTTAAAGTGGCATCTTGTACCTTTATCACCTTTATTTTAAAGCACAATAGTGGATAAATCACTTGCACTTCCTTCACTCTATATTATAAAGCTAAGAGTAGCTGCTATCCAAACCATACACTGGAAAATTCAAAGTAAAAAAAAAAAGATGCACACAATCACCTAATAATATAAAGAGCTCTTGCTGACTTTGCAGGTGATAGAAAATAAAAGATCTACATTATAATTAATAATATCGTGTACTTAAAGCTGCAGCAAAAGACAAAACAGGCAGAAACATAAGACTGAATGTAACTCGTGGTTTCAATTTACACAGAATCCTAGAATGCTTTGGGTGGGAAGGGACCCTAAAAAAAAAAAGGCCATTTAGTTCCCAGCACCCTGGTATGGGCAGGGACACCTTTCACTATCCCAGGTTGCTCAAAGCCCTATCCAAACTGGCCTTGATCTCTTCCAGGGATGGGGCAGCCAAAACTCTGGCAACCCATGCCAGTGCCTCACCACTCTCACAGCGAAAAATTTCTTTCCAGTATCTATGTAAACCTACTCTCTTTCCGTTTAAGGCCATTGATTTAATTTTATGTCTTGTTTCTCTGATAACTGCTCTCCACGTGTGCATGCATGTCAAGAAGGAGGTGAGGCAATGCCAGAAAAGAGGCAAGGCTGAAGCATTGGGTCACTATTTCATTGTGGATCTGGCCAGGGAAAGCTCCTTTTGCCAGATTCCCTGAGGCAGCTTTCCTGAACTCACTGCTACCACCAGCCTCTTGTAAACTTTACACACAGCACCTGCCCTTGCTGGTTCTCTAACAGTGAAGTGTGACTGAGGTGAGCACAGAGTCCTCTGACCTTCCCATCCCTCTGCTACCGAATAAAAAATGCAAAAAGATTTCTGCAGCTCTATGCATTTTTGAGTAGTCAGACAGGAGCTCAAGTTGATGGCATCTCTCCATGAGGTTGAGACTATTTTCCTGCCTTAGCCTTTCCGAGAAAATTAACAGGGGTAAAATTTGGGGCGTAACAAAAAAAATCATTCAAAACTGAATCGAAGGATTAACATCTGTCATGATTTATATTTCATCTTCAGCCAGGTCAACTTCCAGAACCATGAATTTATAAAAATATATGCAGATTTCTCCAGCTTCCGTTGCAGACAGTGGGCCCAAAGCCACTGACTAACTGCATTTGAACCAGTGCTGAAGGAAATGGAGTTGCTGACTTTTAATAGAAGCGTGTGCACAAGAAGAGTAAGGCCTGTGTTTCCTAAATGCCAAGGGTATGAAAAGAAGAGCTATATATCATCTAAACCATCTGGCTTAGTGAGGGAGTGGCATTACCCCTCTTGCCCCATCAGTGTTTGTCTGCACTTGGTACAATAAGAGGCAGCTTTAATAGAAAAAACAAAATCCCTGTATATTCAAGTTCTACTATACAGGGAAAAAATGATAGTGCCAGCTCGTTATGATGGTCTCCTCTCAGCCAGTGTCCTAGAATATTGTTTCACAAACATTTATAGTACACAAAATATATCACTGGTAATACTAAAGCACCTTTTAGACTGGGTCTGACATTTTTATTGATTAAGGGTAAAACTAAGTAAATGAGTTTGCAGTTACTGAGTGAACAGACCACAATGATTTTGTGAAGATGCGAAAGAACCAAGAAAGGACCTCAAAGCTCTGTTTGAGCTAACAGATTGACTTTATAACATAAAGGCTTTTCTAGAACAGACTGTTTAGCTCCCATTTCTGCATTTTATCAAAGACATGATGGAAATAGAAAACATTCAAAGATTTTAATTTACAATTCTTGTAAATCAAAAGAACAAATGTCAAAAGTAGCAAAATCGAACTTAATCTGGAATCAGAAAATAAATATTAAAGCAGAAAGTGAAAGTAGCCTGTTGGCAGGGTAATAAATTGTTTTATATTTTAATGTGAATAAAAACCTTAATATCAAGGTATTAATGTAGGATTAATAGATATGGATCAAGTTTAATAATTAAGCATTAGCAATTTTTCCTATTGATCTCTTACCATGTACACACCATGGTAATTAGTACACTATACATCCATTGCTAACTAATTAGTTTTCTAAGAGCTTTGGAGAGCTGCTTTAAATTGGGTTTGCTCCATAGCATCAAAGAATCATGGACAAATGGAGCTAAAGTTAGCTTTCTGGGTGATTCTTAGACAATAAAAAGAAAGACACTTTACAAAACACATCATAGTCCTAGCACACTTTTACTGTCAAAGCATTTTGCCTGCAGCAAGCAACATTGTTCTCCAAGTGAAGCTGCATCTGTACGCAGTTCAAATGAACAGAGAGCTGAAAAGTAGAGAGCTCTGACTCCAATAAAAAGGAATGACTGTTCTGGCTTCATAATATATTTTCCAGTCCTAGCTTTAATCTAAATCAAATGCCCATCTTTCTTGCTGTTCATGCAATGCAACCGCAGCACATGCTTAAGTATAGGAAAATTGCAAATGCCTAACAACATCAAACTGTACTTCCATCTAGTCTGGAATCTACATCAACCAGAGGATAATAACTTCTGTTTAAACAGGCAGAAACTATTCTCCATCACTAATTAATTCAGAAACTGTTCCACAGACCTAGCCAAACAGCTGCTGGGCATGGAGATCTGGACAACCAAACAGGTATTTTCTGTTTCTAAACTTCCTCCCAAGCACTACAGCAATGTCAGAGACTCTTTACAATGCAGGTCTGGCATCTACAAGGTACAGGAACTGCTGGCAAAGTATTAGCATAGCAACACATCTCATGGGATTCTCTTTGCCATTAAAATCTTGCTAGAAATTAGCCCTCCAAGGCAGAACTCGATGCTATACAGATCCCATCAAATCCCAGCAAAAGTCATAAAAATTTTTCTTGTCTAGCTGTCCTATTGAATGGACATTCCTAAAATGGGTAATTGAACTTTAAATTCATGTCTCTTCAGGAACTCTTGGAATAGCAAATTTGCAGGGCAGTTCTGAGCTGCTCAAAGAGGCCTTTGATTTCAATGGTTCCATCACTTTAATGTTGCAGCCCTTATGTACCCCTGCTTTTCTCCTTGGAGTTCCCACCCCACAAGACAAGCTTCTGTGGAGCTCGTGGGATTTGCATAAGCTGTGTGTGCACAAAACACTGATGGGCACTGTCTCCACTGCCTTAATGTGGTGTCTGACTATTTGAAAAGGGGGCAACAAGTCAATCAAAAGCTGATTATTTCAAATGAAAACCAGCTTCTGGTGTTTAATACACTCTGTTATATTTTGTTTGTCATTATCTCTCCAGACCAGTGACTCAGCCCTGTAAAACCTTCACCTTGATCAGTGCTGACACATGACAGCTGCCATAGACATCTATTTATGTCTATTCTCCTCATTTTGAAACAGCCCAGTAAGGTAAATGAACCTCAGACTACTAAATGACATAGACTTACATGAAATAATAGAAACTCTGCCTTCTAGCCTCAAACAAATGATTTAGCAAGTTCTCTAGGTGAATTTCTAAAAGGAACTGGCTTTAGAAAAAACTTCAGAAATGACCAGTGCCTTGTTGTGTCCATGCAGCTCTGCCTGCCTCAGACAGGCACCCACGACAGCTGTGTCTGAGCGTCTGTCACACAGAAAGATTCTGCTCGTGGCACAATCTCTTCTGTATGTCTTTAGCTCCACACTTCTACAGACAGGTAAGACCTGCAGTGGGCAGTTTTTAATATTTAAACAGAGGACTGTGACATGCCTGACGCTGTGAAGAACATTCTGAAGGCCTAGATACTCCTCTGAAGTATTTCCATTATCCGATCGTGTACAAAAAAAGATTAAATGCTGCCATGGGACCCAACCTAAAGTCCATTCCTTTAAATGGGAACCTTTCCAATGACCTCAGTTTACTCTGGAGCAAACTGAGTTATCATTAAAAGATAGCTTCCATGTTTGTTTTAACTAGCAAGAGCACATGGAAAGCAGTCTAGCTCCCAATACTCATAGACTGTTATACAGATTAGACCTTGACTCATGACTAAATAATACCTTACCACTTAGATTGTCCCCATGGCACTGAAAAGAGCAAGGTACTGCTTACATGAGAAAAGGTATCTCTAAGAAAATGCAACCATGCAAATATGTGGCGAGGAGAACGCAAAACTGGAGGAAAAACCAGTAACTTGTTTGCGGACAGACCAGATTACTTAGAATAATAAACAAGCTCCTGTTAAGAATTACATATTTCATATCAAAATACAAAACATCTCAGTTTAACTTAGTGCAAGTACAAACATTTTGACTCCTTCATTCATTTCTCTTCTTTGGGCTAGGTGATACAATTCTCATCTGCAACTTGACAGGATGTAAAAAATAATTACAAATGAAAAGGTTATTCATAATTTTTAAATGAGTTAATTAGTAAACCCCGCCAGAGTCACTCATTACAGTAATTAATAATTGATTATACTTGAAATTAAACACAATTTTTCATCAAAATCTAATTAAATATCTGCCTTTTTTCTCGTTGCTTAGAACATTGGGTCTGGTAGAGACAATCTTTGCTAAATATGTTTATGCTGAACTGAACCATTGGATTTGATTTTTAATAATTGGTAGTTCCTTTAGAAATTAGTAATTATGACCCATAATTACAGTGGTTCAACCTGCTCAGCACTTCTGGCACCTTGCCAGCCATCCACGGTGTCTTGCAAATGCCAGCGACTTCACCTGAATGGAGAGGATAAAAAGGATGGGAGGGCACTCAATGGACCTCGCTTTTAATAACATTAACTGTGGTTTTAAGCAGGAGTGTGATCTTTCGTGAACTCCGAGACAGGGTTCTGAGCTGGAGAGTGGCAAACCAAACTCCTCTCCATCTATCAACCAGCACACCACCTCCTCCTCCAGAAAGAACTGGCATTGCTATGCTCAGCTGAAATGATTCTCCTCTGACACACTGAGATAACGTCCAAAGGAACCATGTTCAGGACATAAGGAGAATACCAGACAAATGAGGAAGGCGATTCCAAATGTACATAGCAAATGATGAAAACTGACTGCATATTTCATCAAACTGCTGCTGATTTAACGTTGGTTAATTAATCATTCCTGTTCCTCTTACAGGAGGCATAAAAGTGACCAGAGTATGATGCAAGGCAGAAGTGGAAAAGTATCAGTCATTAAAGAAGTGTATATAAAAGGAACACAGTAAAAGCAATCCTTTGTGGTGGTGCTAATTATATTCATGTAAAATGAAAGCAAAATCTTTCGATCCAGACTAAGATTTGTAATTCTACCACAACCTTTTATAGATCATTAGCGTACAGGAAGTCACAGCAAAATCAAAAAGACTCATTTGTGCCATGAGAAATGGGCTTTTTTACCCATGATCACATCTAAAAGTGTCTGACAACTGGAGTTTGCACCATGGACAGTTTAACATAGAAGCCTAGGAACAGACTTTTTAAAGATATTTTTAACACACAGATCAAACAGAACTGAAGAAAAAGTAACGGTAACATTCCAACTTTACAGGCTTAAAAATATAATTTTCACTTCTAGCAGTTCAATTACTTTTGCAACATACACTAAGAATGCTTTTTTACAATGAACACTGACAAGCCTCATAAACCAAAAAATTCAGATCATGCACAGTTTAAGATAAATCCACAGCTTTTCCACCCAAGATGCAAATTTCACCAGCACAACCTACTCTAAAAAGGCTCTGCTGAACCACAATCTTAACCCAGTCCTTTTCTATCCTCCTGTTCACCCTGTGAACTCAAATATAATTAGTTAAATGTCACTGAAACGGGTGTGTCACCAAATTATAGAATTAAACCAAATTTTTGTGTATCAGAATCTTGGTTCTGACCCTGTCGCATCAAAGTCAACACTGATGGATCTGGATGTGACTGGGATTGGGACATGGACTTCCTCAGCTGTTTTAATGGGATGCTTAGAGAAAACCTGGTGGCTTTGCCTCATTCTAGGTACACTTTCCTCTGTAGAATATAAACAGTCCATGATATTGAAGGGAGTACAACTCCCTCATATGACTCATGTTTTACTAAGCCCTTCTGGCTTTATGACAGGTGTTAAGTTCCCCATCACAACACTGCAACACAAACAAGTCAACAGATGCCTTATTTCCCCATCACTTTGTACCAGAGTCTTGACCCTCTGTTTTCCAAACATTAGTAGTAAGGGAGGGTTTGTAGAGAAATGAAATAAAAAGAAGAGAAACAAACAGCAACAAGCTTACCTATGAAATAGGCCAGCAGGATCACCAGCGTGACTGAGATGACAATGGCACTCAGAGCAGCACATTTCCAGTTACAGTACTTATAGGGTTTCTTCAGGTTAAAGGCAGGCCTAGAAAAGGTACTTCTGGGAAGGGGCCTAGGGGGAGGTGAGTACACAGTGCTGGACGTCAGGGGATATCCCGGCGACGTTGTACAAAAAAGGGGAGAAGTGCCTCCAGGTTTGAACAGGAAGTGCCTGAGGGAAGAAAGACCAACAGCAAGTGACTCCTCACACAAATCGATGCTGAGGGAGGCGTGGGGTGAGAGAATGGCGACTGCTGCCAGGACGAGGAAAGCAGCTCCACACAATGCTGGCTACGGACATGGACGGCATGCACAAAAGAGAAGAATAAAAATCAAAGGCAAGTCACACAGAGTAAAAGAAAACAAAACCAAACAAAAGAATCACAGTGCCAACAATGCCACAGAGAACTCTTCAAGGGCAGGAGTCCCCTCTGTGGAAGAGCTGGCGTTAGAGTGAGATGAGAACCCCAAGCACAGCTACGACAGACTGGTGGCACGGGCAGAACTGGGAGCCTGCTCGCACTCCCAAGGAAACGCCCTACAGAGGCTGGAGAGGAGCGGAGGTCGGATTAAAGAAGGGAGGGCGTTCATCAGTTTATTGATCACTGCATGAGAGCGTTTCTTATTTGGCATCGGTGAATGGAGATGGGGAAAAAGAGCTTAAGCCATTCCATAGCACCCAAATTGTCACAGAGGGGAATATTCACACTGTCCCCATCCAGCAAATTTAAGTGTCAGACAATGGTGTGGCTAAAAGCATCAAAGTCCTGTGTATTGCCAGTGGGGAGAGGCACCTGCTTCCACAAAGCAGTCCAGAGCACCTCGGATTGAAGCCCACCTTTAAAAAAAGTGTGAATTACTGTCAAAGGTAACAGCATTTCCTGTCCAGTGACACATTGGGAGGCATTGTATTTTGGCCATTATGACAAATGCAGCCTGAGAGCCAGCCCATGAGCACCTCGGGTGAGACTCATGGAAGTCAGCATGAAAAGAACACGCTGAAGCCCATGAGCTTCTGAAATGAAATGCCCCAATGGAACTTCTGTCCACAGGAATACTAAATTAAAAACCTGATTTTGGTGGGACATCATGCTCTAAAAGGCATTCAAATTCTGGGAATGAAACCTAGGAAATGGAGTAGACTAATCTACCACCATGCTTCTGTAAAACAAAAATGCAGCTTGTGAGGACTGAGAAACAGCCCCAACACCCTTTGCACATTCTGCCATGGCTTATGGGGGCAGATTTGCAGCCAGAGTAAATGCAATCAGCATGGACTCAAGCCAGTGGCTAATACCAGATGAAAAGGTAACTACTTTCCCCATGAAGTTACTTGTGCACTCACAGGGGGAAACGTCACATGCAGAAACATCAGAGTGCAGAAAGCCACAAATTCATGCAGTAAAATGTAACACAAAATTATCCAAAATAGGTGTCTGTAATACTACAGCCATGGTTCTACTGGTACTCTAAGCATGATTGCTGAACATTAGAGAAAGAGACCTTATTTCTACTAATGCTCTGCATAAAAAAAAATAAATTACAATAGGTCAGATACTATCCCATTTCTGGAAAGTATTTTTTTAGATCGAGATGTATCTGTTCTCAGCAAAGAGGCAAGTGTTCAGGTACACCAATAAGCTCTTGTGTGAATGGTGGCTACCAAATTATGGGCTGCCAACACAAGAGTCATCAGTTTTGGAACCAAGTATCAAGTTAAAAGTCCATTATAACTCAAAACTTGTTTAAAGATGCCAGATTTGGGTGGTTAAGTCAAACACCAAGGCTTGGCTTACATAGCAGACACTTTTCAGATAAGGTATGTGGAAGACATCAGTTTAACAAGGAAGTATCAGGCTGTCAGCAGAATAAAGGTTTCAGATTTTTATGAAAATTAAATTTATTTTAGTTAATATCAGAGTTGAAATTGCTGTAGGTACTTCTTACAAATGAAATTATTTTCAAAACAATAAGGGGATAAAAAGCAAATGGCATGCAGTGGCTCACAAGCATATCAATGAGTTTGCTGTTAATATCTACAGGACACAATGCTCCAAGTCCCAGAAATTCATTTTTTAAAGCCATATTGGAAGAGGTCAGCAACGGTGCTGCCCTTAAACATCACTGATATGACCAAATGCTTTCATGCAAGGATCATAATGACTGTACAGTAAAAAGGAAGACCACGTAAGTGTCACATACCCATCATTGTAAGCACCGTCATGTCGGGAGGAGGTGAGAATGTCCATCTCAATGAGGTTGTCCTGCAATGTCTCTAGGAATGTCTGCTTTGCTATGTTTCTACATACATATGGAAACATGAATGAAGCCAGTGAGTCATGCATATATGAAGTGTGATCTTATAAACCACAATGGTTATAGTGCAGTTGTGCATGGAATTAGAATGATGGACCATATATTTATATGTATAAGGTGCTACACATATACATATATAGTTTTTTAAAATGTTCACTTCTTTATATATACACTATATATATGCATATACACACATATAAGCACACACGCCCATGTGCATGTATCAAAAAAGTTGATGTCTTTGTCCATTGCACATTATTTATTGCCAGTGACACATGAAACCTTCCGAACTCCTGGATCCAAAGGATTAGATTTCAATGCAGCCCAGCTGTAATCTGGTTATACTCGTGCATCTGTCTTACTGTAACGCTGAAAAGGCACAGCACAGTACCTATATCCCACTGTGGCCAGTACCTTGGTAGCACTCTTGCATCTAACTTTCTTATGGATTTCCAGCAAAAATTTGCCATTCCTTTACTTTAGTTTCAGTTTTGGATTTGAGAACTTTTTAATTTCCAATTTGATTAATTTATTTTTCCTTTGTGGAATAACAACAACTCACTATATACGGTAAAATGTAAATTTTCAAAATGTAAATTTTGCTCAATATGAATATTCCAAATGAAAGTGATAAGCAGATAGAAGCTAGAAACAGGTTAAGCTGTAACCCAAATTCCAACACCAGAGTATTCGCTATAATCTGGATAATACAGGCAATAAGCAAGATACTTAAAGCCTGCACATGCAAATGCTTGGGACTGACCTTGCACACAGCAGAGGCTTTCTGCAGTATTTGTCCTCCTGGCATGTTCTTTTATGAGTCACATTTTGACCTATAAATGCTAAACTGTTTTGTACTTTTTGAGGAGAATAGCAGGAACATAAAGAATTAACTCAGAGGCACAGCTGGGAACAAACTGTGTCTTTCTCACCTTTGGGCTTGTTTCTCAAGACCTGGCAAAAGAACATTCTTCCCATGTTTTTTAAAACAAAATACAGTCCTGGTTTTGCCCATGTCTGTTTTCAGCATCAAAACTGAATCTAAGCCTGAATGTGAATAAACCCCTGGCAAAAACTAATAAAAGAAACATAACAGCAATGTGACACTTTATCACTTATGCAGGATTAATAGCCTAGAGGATGTAGGTGACATGAACTTAAACAAGAATTCCTGTCAAAGAAACTGGATTCAGGTAACATGCTAAACCAAGAAAAACCAGCCCTGTCACATTATACAAACCTTGATACTGTTTCCTCTAAAATATTCTCAAACCTAATTTTCATTTCTACTTCCTTCTCTTCCTGCTGCTAATGCCAGCACTTGTTTAGCTCAGCTCCCTGCTTTTGGAGGCCTTTGGGCTGCTTTGACAGAACAGATCTACTCCTTGATCTGAATGAAAGTGAAGTGACTCCTATTCATAGCTCTGGAGTAAAGCAGATCAACATGCATGAGCTGTGTGCCATAGCACTTGAGACATCAATCCATCCCCAAGTGTTTGTTGCTTCCTTACATTCCCTGGGAATGCAGGAAAGATTGGATGTTGAGTTCAATGCAAAAAGAAGCAGCATATGTACATGCACTGAGCATTTAATGGGTAAGAGGCAAGGCACCTAGCAACACACCGATCAAAGTTCATTGGTAGTTAAAATCCCTGTCAAACTGGTTCCATGAATTTCAGTTGTGAATTGTCAATAAAAGAAGAGGGGAGGGTTACATAACCTCATAATGTATGCATTTGTAACAGAGAGAGAGGTCGCTGGGTCACCTGAGGGACTGATGAGTGACTGTCCTCCTCATGGAAGGCTCACGGAGTCTGCTCCCTTGGAGATTACCTGTAAATCGCTGGCTAGTTACAGAACACTCTCCTTCCTCATTAGCAGCAGTGGTGGCAGAAATCTGACCTTACATGATTACCATGTGAAATTTCCTGGGAATGGAAGTCTCCTGAAAACTGCTGGTTTGTCAACTAAACGTCCATCTAGTTGGCATTTATTTGCTCCCACAAGGTCAAATGTAAAGGAACAGAAGAGGCCACAGAAGAAAGAAGACTGAGGAATAAATATGGGGGGAACTCACTTACCTGTCAGGAGTGACTGCTGAGCAAAGATCTTCTCATCACAACCTTGATAATACATGGCTTTTAAAGCAACATAAAAGGGAGCAGACAGGAAAAGAAAGAGGAGAAAGGAGAAACAGAGAAAAGGGAGTAAAGGGAAACTAATGAAAAGGAGGGAGAGAAGAGGAGGGGCTCTTCCTCTTGCAACATACAAAATTCTCAGATATTCTTATCCTGTCAGTTGTACATTTGTGCTGCACATCTCTGCTTGCCCTTGCATAATGGTTTAGAAATTTCCAGGCAGTGACAAACCAGTCTGAATTCCAGTTCTGAAAACTGCCTGGAGTCCATGGAAGTCAAAATTGAGCCACTTCAAACTCTGGTTAAATTCTGTAACTGCAGGCACATTCTACAGCCTGTGACAATCCTCGTTTAAAAGATGCAGCTTTTTTCTTCTTGTGTTCTCTCTCTGTTGACTAATATGGATTAAAAAAACCCAACAGAAATACAATTCAGTTTTTGACATGAGATTAGTATAATCTCCTAACTTCAAAAACCTTTATTCTGGGATTAATGTCTCTTGGCCACGATTTATATTGCTACATACATATTGGACATTTTATTCTCTTAAGTGATGGTCTTTTTTTTTTTTTTTTTGGTTCTAAAAAAATCTTTGCAGTGGAGAAGATGGGGAAGATCAGTCTCATGGAAGAGGCTGAATTCAAGTTTGGTAAACACCTCTGAATCATGGTCTTTTACAACCACACAATTCCCACTGAAAGGAATTGGAAGACCTCTGCGTGCCAGAAGAGCTGACTGTCAGAGTGGAGGTTAGTCACAGATATACTGATCATCTATGACATCATTGTAACACATTTTATTTTCTTAATATTGTATAAGTGAAGGAACAGCCAGTTGTGTTCATTTGCTGTTGGCACAAAATTACGTATTTTCCAACATGCTTGTTGTCAAAAGGAACACTGGGCGAAATTACGCCATTTTAACCAGGTGTCAAAAGCCTCACCATCAGTCCTGAAATGACCTGTTTTCTGCCAAATTAATCAAATGGTTAGACTGAAGACTAAGTACAAATGTGACTGATCTGTAAAGCTAGAGTGAAATCATCAAATGATGCAGAAAGAGCTCTCCATGCAGGTAGATGTCCAACTGCCAGTCTAATTAACAGCAATAATGTGACAAATCCAACCTGCAACAAGAGCAGTCTGCTACAGATCTTGAAAAATTTCCATCCACAATGATTTCACAGAGAAGAAATGGGGACAGCCTTTAAGGTTTTGCACTACTAAAACAGTGTATTATCTCTTCTATAAAGAATTCTCCACCTGGCTAGGAAAAGGCACAGGGTTTCCTTCAGAATTATAGAGGATTATCACAAAAGAGCTGCAGGAGAGGGGTCTAAGTATTTTTTAATGTAATTTCAATAAGAATTATCACATGAAACTCAATGCTTTGGTATTTTTGCTTGAGAATTACTAACGCAATATAATTACTGAAATTGTTGCCAAATCACACTTGCATTACTTGCTTATAATTTTGTCTTAATCTTTTTGGATCCAGCTACTTAGTTGAGTTTTTTTAATCAAGCAGTCACAGAAAAATTAATTATCTTTAAATGCCACAAAACGTGATATTGAGGGGTTTTTTGAAGTTTCAAAGGGCCAGCAGATATAGCTCATTCCCAAAAAGATTGACAGATGTGCTCATTTTTTAAAAAAAGTTCTCTTAGCAGAAGTTGGCAAAACTGGGTACAGTTTGTCCCATGGTAGAGCTACAACTATTGCTGCTCTCAGTGAGATTCCTACAGGCAGTGATGTGACACATTTGGGTCCTGTCTCAGTTTTCAGTTATTGTATAATTTTTGCTATCTAAATTCTTGTTGGTTTGAGAAGGTTAGACAAATGAAGGAACAAGGTGAGCAAGTGCATTGTGTTTTAGGCTTGGAAGACTTTCTGCAGACTGACACACATGTCAGAAAAAGACACCATGTATGGGAGCTAATGACTCCAGCATCCCCAGTGGCTTCTTGGTAGCAAAGGAAATGGTGAAGGAAAAACTCTGGAGAAAGCAACTGGGACCACAAGTATGTGCACTCACCATCAGATAGGACTGAGGCTGAGGGAGTGCAAGAGCTCTCTCTTCCAGCACCTACACAGAACCTGAACAAAGCTACGAACTAGAACACTTGGTACATCCTTGTCACACCCTTGAGGTGTTGCAAAGGAGGAAAAGAATTTGAGAGCTAAATGGAAACACCACTGAATGACTGATGCTGGGCTATTCAGTGTTCCATGCTTGCTGGAGCAATGCTGAAAAAGGCAGCAGCTGACCTCTTCTCATTAGGTGAAACAAGACCAACCTTTCCTGAATTATGTACTGTTTGATGAGGCACAGCTACAAGGCTGTATCTTTTCAGTATACTGACTGATTTCAGTTTTTTAAATAGGATATTGATTTATCCTACCACACAGGAAGAAAAGACATTAAAGGAAAATAAAAGAAAGAAAACCAAGAACATTTTAATCTATGATCCTGATTCCAATTTTATATGAGGAAAATAACCTTATGAGCAGCTGTTAAGACAACATTTTTAATTTATGAAAGAAGAGCAATTTCCTCTTCTCATAGTCCAAATAAAAAGACACAAGGAATAATAAATACAACGCAAAATGCATAAGTCAAACACCAGTTCACAAACTAGGCGGCTGGCTATGCAGATGTGTGTATTTTCCATAACATCCTGAGCACATACAGTCAGAACATTTTAAGTGCCAAAGAAAGTGACCTACCTTGTCTCCAGTGGGATGTTACTGTTGAGTAACCAGTTGTCCTGAGCATGGGCTGGCTCTTGAGTAGTGGCTGGTTGTTCTCCAGAGAGAGAGTGGTCTGTAGGAGCTGGGCTGGGGTTGCTGCGTGGAGTGAAGTTCCCTCTGTTCAGGGAATTGACGGAGGCTGCGTGATGCTGATTTGGGGTGTGAGCATGTGATATTGGAGGTGGTGGAGTTCGAAGTCTTGAATGATTTTGAATATTTGGAGGATGATCTAAAACATAAGTTTAAAAAATACTTTTAAGGTTCATGATTTGAGTAGTTCCATACTGTGTTCATTTACGTGCAGACACGTCTAAAAAGTATGAAGGCTGGGGTGCCACACATCCTAAATGAAACTCAAAAGGGTAACACAGCCTTGTTCCATATGTTCTAATGACACAGCACTGATCCCTGAGCCAGCCAGAAAAATAGTTCAGTCTCATGCACAAAAGTTATGAAAGTTTAAAGCACTGCAGAAAGGCTATCCTGACAGTCAAGTTAACTCCAATGAACAACTGCAGGTTGCAAACTGCAATCTATCTGTGCCACTGATTTGTGATAAAGCATGAAAAATACAACCAGTCTGGATAGATAACACGCTACAGTCAGTTTATGATGGATATACAGCTCCCATAGAAGTTTGTTCTGCCCGTTTTGCCCGAGAACTTTCAATAGTTAAGTCAACAAGAAGACTGAGAATACATTTAATCATAGACTGGGTTTAGGGAAAGCCATAAAAGCATGTTAGGGTTATACAATTTAACAAAATCCAACAGTTTGTGCTGCTAGAAATGTACTCAATCTGAGTAAAAAATGCATGTGGCATAAAATCTGAGATGTCAGGAAAATGAAACAACATATAGTGAAGAAAGATGTAAAGATCAGTGATATGGCTACTTTGAGTAAAACTCAAAGTATTTCTTAGCCAAGAGACTGAGGGAGGCAGACTGAAGAAGACAAACACCTAGGAAAGATGAACCAAGTGTTTATTATACCTTTATTTTTACCTTTTTTAGCTAACCATAAAGCATTTTTTTGTGTTTATTTGGAAATGAGGAAAACCAAAGTATTTGATGGAACTGGAGGGAGATTGACAGTTCAGCACACGGCATATGAAAAACTGGGCACATATATCTCTGCTTTTAGTAGATTCATGCTCAAAAGTTATTAATACTGAGCACTGGAACAGATTGCTCAGAAAGGTTGTGGAGTCTTCCCCCCTGGATATATCTGAGAACTGTCTGGACACAATCCTGTGCCATGTGCTCTGGGATGACCCTGCTGGAGCAGGCAGGTTGGACCAGATGACCACTGCGGTCCCTTCCAACCTGACCCCTGCTGTGGTTCTATAACACACAATATTTTTGTGATGCATTATCTGAAAAGAATGTCTATCCTATCAATCTAAAACTTACCAGACTTCTGTTAACACCCATTTATTCTCTAATTAGCAACCCCAGAACTGAACAAATGATATGTAGTTGAAAATTATGATGAATAGTATTAGATATTTTATGATACTTTTAAAATTTGGATTAGGACTTGGGACTTAGGAGAAGAACAGAAAAAGCCTTCACAGTATCTCTGTAGCTTCTCAGATAATTAAACACATTAGATAAAACATGGAGATGTGAGAGACAGTCCTCGTGCTCCCTTGAACTTCAGCTCTACCCTGTGCTGACTCTCACTGGCTCATCATTAACTATGGCTGATTATACCAGAACCTTATGGTGCTTGAGGTGGTCTAGCAAAAAAAAGGTGTTAATTATAGGGATGTCATTATTATGACTGAACATATATTTACCTCTAGCTTTGTCAGGTTAGACAGACAAGCAGGAGTATATATTCCATAGGGAGAACTGAGTAGTTTTAGCATCCCAATCGATTTTACCCTAAATCCCCAAATAGATCAGACACATACCTGCTGATCTCTCTATTTTACATCAGTACAACAGGAAACAACAAGTTCAAAAAGAGGTCTATACTGGTCATCTACATTTGGACAGACAGATTTTTCATGGGAATCTAAGGGACTATTAAAAAATCTGACTCAGCAAAGCTCAACCAAACTTAAAATGGCCTTATAATGCCAATGATACTGGCCTCTGACTTGCACGTCAGCCAACAAATGAAAGGGAAGAGCAATGAGCACCAACTGTAGAGACAAGGAATATCAGAATCAAACCAGGTCTGATCTCAACCCTGCAGCACCATGTGAAATGAAGTGTCCAATCATTTCTGGACTGGATATTACTGGGGACTGTTGTTTAGTTGAAGTCCTGACCACTGAGGCAATAAAAACAACAGTGAAAGAATTCTACTCCTGGTTTAGTTAAATTAATGACTCTTATACTCAACAGACAGGAATTAAGATAGGAACAGTGTATAAAATCCAGTAGAGGAAGATGAACACAAATAGATGGTTTCCAACTTTTACGGTTGTCAATCTATCACCATTAATAAGAACTTAATTCAGCCCAGAGAAAATGACTTGTCTCTTCAGGAGAAACATCCCAGATGTTTCCAACACTAGCTATTTAAATTTGCAGCATAGGTCATGTCTGAGATGAATACTCCGCAATCTACAAAGAGGCTAAATGGGTCGATCTTGGAATAAACAGTAGGCCTTCTGTGAAGTTCTCCTGCTACTGGTTGACTTTTCCTTCTGGAGGCACCATTTTCACATTGTGAGTCAGAGCCTGTTTCCAAAGATCTGTTATGTAAATTCCAATTTACACCATATTATTACAGACACATTGCAGATGCTATTATGGATAATGCTTTCAAATCAAGTAAAAATGTGTTATTTTCATTCTCTATTTTCATATCCTCCGTGATTTCTTTGCTAAGTAAAGACAGCATATCTGTCTTCCTCTGGTCTATGTGATTTTTCACAGGATTTTATAGCTTGTATTTCGTTTCTTCTGACATTTAGGTAGCTTTTCCTTCCAGAATGTTTTTTATTTCATTCTTATACAAATTCCGAATGCTTATGTCATGTCTGAGCACTATGGAATTTAATATACCTTGACTAGAATTAGTAATTATTTCCCTTGCCTTATGATACTTTTTTTTTTTATTGTCGTCTTCTCAAATTAAGGACCATTAGAAATAAGGTGTAGACAAAAGCATAATCCAGTAAATTTTCCTGCTGAAAATTACTGCAGCTGTGCAGGATTTTCTTGATGCAAAAAAGACCTGTTAAGGTTCTTACCCTCTGCTGTGACCAAAGCTCCTATGGGATTTGCAACAAATCATGAAAGCCAATTAAAATATCCAATCAAACAAAAAAAAAAACCCAAAATAAAAAAAAACAAAAACCAGACCAATCCACAACCTGATTTCCTGAAGTTTCAACTGTCCCCTTATTTGAGTATGCTTGGAGTAGCTACAGATGCTCCACTGCTGGAAGTGTTCAAGGACAGGCTGGATGGGGCTTTAAGCAACCCAATCTAGTAAAAGGTGTCCCTGCCCACGGCAGAGGGTTGGAACAAAAGAGTCTTTTAAGATTCCTTCCAACCCAAACCCATGATTCTATGGATCTATTTACTAGACCCATAATGTTTGAGTGATGTAAACTTCCCCACAGGAAGGAGAATTTAATGATGGGTGCAATGGCTCTCTTACATCATGTATGTGCATAGATCTTACACAGTGGGAAGATGCTCAGATCATCTGCTGTCTATTATGTAGAATTGAATTTTTACAGATCCCACCACATAGGTGGGATACAGGGGAAGTCTGATACAGCTCTCTATATCTACCAGCAAGTCTTTACTGGGACAACAGCACCACAGGAGTTCAGAAGACTTTATAGAGGAGCAGGACATTGTGGCCAGTGCACAAATTGTACCAGATTCCCCAAGACCTTTCTTAACCAAGTATAAGATGGCTAAATGTGACTATCTGTAAGTTATCTTTGTTTACTCCAAAAGAGAGATTTTCCAGCATTTTCCTTCTTGCAGTTTTCCTCTTTTGTTTCCAGAAAGACACAGACTATCAATCCCTCTCTGCTTATTGTTAGAATGAGAAATCTGACATAAGCTACTCAGAGGGATCAACTGAGGGAGCTAACAAAATACCTTTTAATAATAAAACAAACACCTTGTAAAACACCTCTCCCCCACCTATCCAAATTTCTAATCATCTCAGAGTTGAGCAAAACAGTTTAGGGGTTCATTTGTGCCTTGGAGAACAGAAGAGACCTGTCAATACCAAAGGTGTCTTAGATACCAGTCCGAGTCTTAGACAGCAGGTGCCAAGAAAAGAGCATCTCAGAGATAAAGTTCAACATTTCTAGAAGACAGGCTGGCAACTGCGGAAGTCTAAATAGCCAGAATGTAAAGAGCTCCCCATAAGCCTCATTTTCTTTAATGAGTATCCTAAGTGTTATCTAACATGTCTGTATTCAAATACAAGGAAACTTTGGAAATCTGAATGCAAAAATCACTGATAGAAATCAAGCTGCTTTTATGTTGGGTTTTTTGTGTGTTTTTTGACTTGTTTTCTACCATTAAAATGTCATTGAGAAACATTGGCTTGGTAACCACAGATAAAGAAGAGCTGAAAGATAATACAGTTAATGAAGCTTGTACTTGGTACATATTAGAGAGCCTTGACACAAGGCTGTGAATGAAGAGCTGAATAAATGTGAACCATAAAAAGTTAACAATGAGAAGCTACTATGACAAAATTTCAATAAAAGGTCTGAACCTCATGTTCCTTTTCTCTCCCTGAATTTTTAATGAGTAGTGCTGTTTTGAAATTAGTCTATGCAACAATTACACTTTCTGATTCATTAGGTTTTGGGATTGTGTTCAGGGCAAATGTGCTAACCTCTGAATGAAAAATATATTCACATTTTTCCCCCAGCTTTTTCTTTTCCTCCACACATTTGTCATTTGTACATCTGCTCACATTCAGACAGACTGATGCCTAACTGGTGTCTGGATTAGGTACAGGAAATATTTCTCTTTACTCACTGTATATACTGCCAGGTGGAATGAATCACTCTGTGCTCCCTTGAACTTCAGCTCCACAGTAGCTGTGATGATGAACTTGCTAGTGTGGCTTTGGGCAGTCGTGCTTGTGCCCACTCACAAGGAAAACCACCCCCAGCCCCCATCCAGCCACTCCTTGCAGAGGAAAAAATTTTTTTTTAAGACAATGTACTCTGCATTCAGTTGACAGAACAGCAAAGAGCCTTGCTTCAGCTACAGGACCCACTTCAATCTGCTGCAGATGTACACTCAGCACTTGAACCAGGCAGCTGAAATCACCTTCACAGGGCTCCCTGTCCTGTTGGGTGCCACTGGGTGTGGGAGCTGGGGTGCTACTCTCATGAATCTGATGAGACATTTAAGGTTGGTTGGACTAGGAAAAACTGAACTGGGTCTTTTCCAGCACCTTTTTAGGGAGCACAGGGAGTTTGCTATTGAAAGTGAGACTGCTTGCCAGAAACAGGTTCACTATCAGATAGACACATGCCAAGCCAATGATGGTGTCTGCAAAATGAAAAGCGAGCAGAATGTTTAACCCCCAACTTGGCAGATAATGGAAAAATATTAGGAGAAAAATCAAAGTGGGAGGAGCTGCCTGCTTGGAGGGTACCTTAGTGGCTTTTGATGACAGCCACAATGAACTGCAGACCCAGTTTTTCTTTTATCTGTAGAAAATCCAGCTGAATGTGCAACATCTAGACTGAGCTGAAACAGTGTGCAAAGGCATCTCTTCTGTACCAAGCTGGTCCATCCCATGGATGCCACTGATATTCTGCAACCTAGAGGAGAATTTCCTTCTTCAAGGAATTTCTAACAACAGTGTTTGTCTCCATGGGACAGTCCAGTGAAGAATCCACCACACGGGAGGGTGAAAAGAGATGGAGTGAAATAGGTCACTCAGTAGTCAGATGATTTATCTGAGCAGAGATAAAAGTGTTTTCAGAAGTGTTTTCTCTCAGTAACACTTAAAAACTAGAATCAGCATTACATCTTGAGTGACTGTATCTCTCCTTAAGATGTCCACTGAATTTAACTCAAGACTAGCTTCTCCTACTATCAAGTGGAGTGTTTCCAACTGGCTGTGAAACATATCTTTTCCTTTAGCAACATCTTGCGTCCCCAGTTTTCAAAATGACACTGAAACATAAAAGGAAAGCTAAGTGCTCGTGTATAATCTCCACTAGGGAACAAAACAACAATAGAACAGCTACCTTGATGTTTTTTCTTCTGTTTTATTTTAAATAACAGAATAATAGGGAGCTGCTGCTCCATTAAGGACTCTTACCAGAGAAAAGCACAGTCCTCATCATGCAGTTAGAATCATCAGTGTCTGTGTGCTGGTTCTAGAGAGTATTCTGGTTCAGAGTCTTTTTTAAGCTGAACTCCTTGAGTTGCAATCTTCACACCTTTGCATCTCACCCATACTTTATGATGCCATGTGCATGAACACACAACTGACTGTGGACTACTAAAGCCTAAAGAAGAGTTTTCCTATGCAACTTTGGTGCAGGCTTTTGTTCAGAAAAATCCACAAAAATTTGAAACTACTTACTAGAGGAACATCAGCAATACACATGTAGTTTTGAGTAACCCTCTAAATGTGCAACTTGAACATTGAATTTGGAATAGCATGTGCTACAATGAGTGAGCACCAAAAAAAGCTGCAGAATATAAAACTTAACAGTGTATTTTCATGACAACACTACTCAGTGTCCCTATGAATGTCTCCAGATACTGTCCATAGCAATTTTAGACATTGCTAGTAAAGCTACGTATCAGGACCAGTGCAGAAAGACTCTGTAACTATCAAAATCTAAACTTGACTTCCAGCAGTATAGTACATGTAAAAGAGGCAATCATTCTTCACTGCACAAACTGACCATAACAAGTAGCAAATGGAAACAAAGGACCTCAAAATCCTTCAGCAGATAAAATGGCACTTTGCTTCTGACTGACAAGACTAGACTTTATAAAATAATTAAGACTTTATTCTGAATCATTACCAGGTCAGAGTTGTACTTAAGAATCTTCATTTGTTTAGATCAATTACATCAAAAATCAGGCCCATTTAGATGCTATCTGTGCATGTGTGAAGCTCCCCTCCAGCTGCACAGATCAACACTTCATTGGCTTTACTGTTTATAGAAAACCATGGGTGCACCAAATCAAGTCCAAACAAGTCCTCTGTATTTTGTCCATCAAGTGTGTACATTACATGCAAACTTTCCTCTCAAGTGCCAAAGTGCCTTTGCAAAAGCAAGATATTGACTTGTGGGTTTGAAATCAATTTATTTTTTTGATGCTGGGCTGTCAAGCTTAGCCTGTACATAGTCAGCAGGAGCTGTGCGGCTGTTTTTTCATCAGTATGCATCTGACTGGATTGAATGCCCGACAAGTAATGGTTTTAAAAAGGTCCAGGTCACCATCAAAGGATGATATGCAGACTTTTAACTCATGATGTTTATTACTCGATAAAAGGAAGTCACAATCTAATAAAATCAAGGCAGAGTATTACTGTTTAGCCTCTGACAGGTTATGAAGAATCATTGTCTTTACCACACAGGAAAGTGGAAAAAATCCAGAGTATGTGGCAGTATGTAAATTCAAATAACATTTTAGTTGTGAAATAATTTATGGGAAACACAGGAAAGTTGCTTCTGCAGTGCCCAGCTAAGCAAAATTTCCTGCAGCCCTAGAGACTCTGAATTTTCCGCTGGACTTACTGAAAAGGAACAACTTTAACTACTCTGATACCAACCACTGGAGGCAATAGTAGCCTTTGAAGTCTCAAGCTGTTGAACTGCTGGCCTTCCTGGTCTAGGCATATAAACAAACAAATAAACAATGCTCATTAGAGCTCCTTTCCTCTCAGAAATGCCCCAAACATAAAAACTGACTGTGAGCCTCGCCACTCAGGTGAGATGCTACAGTCAAACACACTGTGCTCTCAGCTCTTTAGGTCTGGGTTCACCTGTTTGGAAACCCACAACTGCTACTCTCCTAATTTTCACAGGGATGCTCAAACAAGTTTGCTGTGCCTTTCTGACAGCACTGATGGCTCCTGTCAGCTCCCTTCCAGCTAAATGACTGAGGATAACCCACCTGCACTGCATCTTAGCATGGTATAGCACCTTAATGTGAGGCAAGAAAATCCACTGGCCTGGAGTGAAGGATGGCACATCCATGCTCTGGTTTTGAGTTGCTACAAAATACACTCATTGAATGCTTCTAAAGCTGTGTGTCTAAAACTTTAAAACCTACCTCCTTGAAGAACTGGGACCCTGCAGCTTTCTCTCTTCTAAGTAAGAGATCTATGACATCAGCACTTCTGAAGTTGTGTGCCTTTTTTTAAGTGTTAGAAAGGTGTATTCAATTCCCCAAGTTTACCATATTGCATATAAACCCTAAAATTCATTTTAGTCACCCATGATATCCCAGTAGCTGTGGTTTAGCCAATATGTCACTTAGATGATTGCTAGCCTCCTGTCCGAAGCGTCCAACTCGCACAGCCTTGGCAAAAGCGGCTGGGTGCCATCCCTCATGCATAAAAGGCCTGGAGAAATGGAAAAAATTCTGATTTGCTACCCCTTCCACTGCACATTTAAGAAACACAACTGTTATTACACCTAAGATTGTTCTTGAAAGAAACGCAGTGCATTTCTCTGATGTCTGCAGTTTATTGACTTGAGGCCCCAAGGAACTCTTTGATACAGAGAGTTTTGCTCCTTTCCCTCCATACACTCTCTCCTGTGTCTGTTTTGTGATCCTTTCATAGTCACGTATGAAGACAAATATATATATATATATATGAAACAGATAACCACCCAGTTCACCCTTGTCCAAACCAGACACGATTACCTGTATAGTTACACAATCAAATTTCTGAATTGTTTGTGTAAAGTGGTTCCTGAAACAAAAGTACATCAGCAAAAGGTGCCTCTGGCTGCTATAATAGCAAATAAACCCAGGATTTTGCCAGCACAGCTCTCAGATATTGTTGGCTTTTTGTTTTTTCACATACTTATATTAGAAAAAGCTTTGAAATATAGACTTGATCTTTGTCTTTTTCCCCATAAAAATAAAATGAACTAACAGCCTCTATTTTGCTTACGCCCTTCAAAAATCTTGTCTAAACTGCAGCACTGCTGTGACTTAGCTGTTCACAAACAAACAGGACTGACAGATTCCCCAGCTCCATCAGCAAAGCTGACTATTAATAGCAGCTGAGGAAATAGCCTGGTTTATGTATTTTTTACAAAGTTGTTAGCCATGACAATCCAGAGCCCATCCTTTTGCAAACACGAAGCACACAAGCTCCACACAGTCTGACCATGTGTCAGGACCAGGTATGTGCTCACAGTGGTCAGGGTGAAAGACTAATATCCTGCAAAAAATTTTTTTTTTAAATCGTTGTATTCAATGTTAACTTGCAAGCTTTGGGTCTGGATTCCCACCTCCAACAGCATGTAAATCTCAGAGCCACCAGGGAGCTGCACGGCAAAAACATCTGAGGTAGGGTTTTGTCCCTTTCGTTTTCATTTATATGCCACCCAGGCTTGTGAATGAATACACACAATTCCATTTTTTCACAGCAAAGTGCTTATGGAATACAACATGATGCGGTCCAGCACAATGCTAACAAGCACTAATGATGTTCATTACTCAGTCCTGAGAAAGAAATGGGGAGATTTCATGTTGGCAGCAACTGAAATAAGCTAATTCAAATCTTTGCTGGCAGAGAGATTTTTTTTCATGACTTTGGATCAACTTCTTTGCATGCTGCCCCCCAGGTGTGCACTGCACAGTATAGAACTAGTTTTTCTCCAGTTTTTCCTTTGTTACCTGTTCCTTGCCCCCATCCTCCTTTTAATATTTTTTTCCTGCTTTTAAAGTTTTAACAAAGAAAATTCTATTGAACACCTCCAAAGCACAACATAAACTGGTGACAAATCCATCTGACAGCTGTGACTGACATGATGTCTGTCACAGGGATTAACACCTACATCCCCCAACCCCTCCACCACACACACAAAGCTGATGGACTCCCTTTGGTGAAAACCATGGGTGCAGATGAGTGTAAAATCTCTCTGCACAGGTGGAAAACCTTATTCTCTTTGGTACAGGAATGTGATTTGTGAGAGCCGGGCTCCATGACCTTTCCCTTCAGGTTCTATTTGACATTCTTGGAAGCACTATGGCAGATGGCTGCACTCCAAATAATTCTGAAACAGACATAAAACTTTTATATTTTTATTAACACTTGAAGAGGCCACTAAAAGAAAATCAAAACTATGAATCTGTCAAGACACTCCTCAGCAATGCTGCACTTTGTTCACAAAAGCACCATGATGGAATGGCAATGTAGTTTATCCAGCATGTATGGTGTTCTGACTATTCATAATGTCTCCACCCCTAAAAATCTCAGTAATAATTGATACAGGATCTTTGACAACACATGTCTGAGAGGAAATATTCATGATGAGTTTCATTTATCACTTTGTTTTTACTTCTACACTTTATGTTATAAACCTGTAGCGCTTAAATTACATAAATATACTACATAATAAATATTAATAAATCATAAAGATATTTATACATGCTCTGGTGTTAATTTTTCACCCTTATATTCTGAATGTACCTTTGCAGATCTCTCTGCCTAGTTAGAGCCAGGCAAATGTGTACAAATGTATAGGGTGCTATAGAACAAACATGTTATAGTTAAAAGATTTGTATCTTTTCTCCTCTTTTCTTTCCCTTCCACACAAAGGCAATAGCTTGTGGAAGGGAAACTTACTTTACTGGCAGTGATCATTTCTTCCTTTCAAATTTCATCTTGGAAAATAGGCTATTTTAAAATGAATACATGAGAAGGCTTCTGGTAGAACAAAAAGACTGCCTTAGCTTTTCTGCAAAAAAGTTAAGCATCAAAATTATTATTTATAATCCTAGTGCTTATTGTGGTTTTCTTCAGTGCAGGGGAAACAGAGAACAGCCAGGGTACCAGGCTATTCAGCAGTTATTGTCATGTGCACGAGGCAGAAAAGGTTTGAGAGAGGCAGATCTATTTCTGCAAGTCATTCTTCAGTGACACAAGGCAACAAACTGTCCATGTGTGAAACTGTCACTAGATTATTACTGGGATCTCTGCATATGCCGAGAGAGATATTTTCAGTTGTCCTAACAGAAGGAAGGTATGAGCTCCCATTTCCACCACTCAGTGGTATCTGTGGCCTTGAAAAATTCACCAGGAAAATTTTAAAATCAAGCCCCAAAATAGCAATATTAGTGCAGACCCCAGAGCCAGGTGCTTAGGTTGTTTAATGATGCTCTTTGGAAATACAGGGTCCTAGCACTGTCTGAAGGCAGATATTAGCTGCAGATTCTCTTTGCATGTGGCAGTTCCAGAGAGTGACAGTGCACTCAGATAACACCTTGGCACAAAATGTGCAACTTTAAAGCACAGATTATCACAAAAGATGAGTTTTGTAAGGTTCTTTTCATTACTTCCTGTAAGTGCTCTTGACATTCTTTGAAGCAGTTTAGGAGAGCTTCCTAGGAAAAATGTCAAAATAAAGTAATAATTTTCTTATAATATTGTTCAACAGATGTGAGCATGGCATGGTGTAGAAAAGATCAGTGGCTTATGAAGATGGTGCAAACATGCACACATTTGTGTATTAGTGAGGGCTTTGGTGTGATGAAAACAATAAACAATAATTTCATATATGCACTGTCAGAGAACTAGAATAAATGTTGAGTGTAGAAGGGGATTTTTTATGACTTCCAAGTATCCTGACATATACATTTCAGCTATATATGAAACTTTGTTTCAAACATTGCTAGTTATTCTCTGAGCAAAACAATTTGTACCAGCTCCATGCTGGAAACATTTGCTACAAAATTTATACCTCTTCTATCTCTTTTGAAACAGAACAAATGGAGTTCAGAATGCATTTGTATTAAAACACTGCCTTTTTTTTTTTGTTTTTTGAGGGACAATCTTCTTAAAGCTAGTTTAGCCTGCCAATGGCACCAAGTGGCACAATTCCAGAAAGGTGACAAAATTTTTTGGTTTAATTAAACAGATGATCATTAAGATATATTTTATTGTGTAATTCATGAATTACATGTGCTAAAGAGGGTTTATTTTGTTCCCTTCAAAATCCCAGAGCCTCCTCAACCCTCCAGATGAATGATGTAGAGTTTGGAACGGACCCATCACAAACCACAAGTAGTAAATTAAACAGTGAGATGAATAACTGGCTACAGGGTTTTACAAATGCAAACAGAACACATCCTATTCAGTCCACTGTTAGGGAACTTCTTCCAAAAAAACATTTCTGAAGCAGAAGTAAAATTACTTAATAACACTATTTAAATTAATAATGACTGGCTACTTTAAACTTTCAGGCTTAAATTTCACTGAATTTGTTTATGCATAGAACTTTGTATTGCCCACTTTTAAGCTAAAGCACTTCACATGTTTACCAAATTGACATCAAAACTACAGGGAAGAATCATTTAACTCATCACAGGATGGGAACTATGCCTGCCAAAGAACAAGACAGCTGCTGCATGAAGGATGAAGCCGTGACTCCACTGAAAACAACCGTCAAACTCTTCAGGACTTTAGTAAAGTTGGAATTTTACAACTCATTTTCTGAAAAAAAAAAAAAAAACCTTAATACTTGAGGATAACTTTAATAGTGGAAACCAGGCAGGGCTTTATTTTTCAGTTCCAGTGATCAAACCATGACAGGGACAGATGTGTGTCTGCTGTTATGAATCCAGCAGCTCACTTCCCTGCCAGCATTGCCATTTGGAAAGAAACGTGCAGAAACCCCCACAGAGATCCATTGCCCTTGATCTGCAGCAAAACTCCTGTATTGTCAATATCCACCTTGATCTGCAATATAACTCTTGATGTCAGCAGCAGTTTTGTGCACAGTGTGGGCAGTATCTGGCTCTAAGGGAAGTTTTAGACACTGGGGGTGCATTGAGATTAATCAGCATTTGATGCCTCACTGGAGAAAAACAAATGAGCAGGTTTTGTGGATACAGTGAGTGAGGGAAATGCAACTGCAGACAGAAACTAGCCAGAAAAATTATAAATGAAGCCAGAGAAGAAGAACAAGAATAAGGCAGGGAAGCATGAGCTCTGAAGAAGGATCAATGATCGACCAGTTTGTCCACCTCTTCTACAGCTTTTCTTCTAAACTATCAACTTTCATCTCTGATATTCCCCCATCAGTCAAATCTGAAATTCACAATCTCTGCCAAGCTACTCTTAAAACCAGATCTCATAAGCCATACAAACCAGGAGGGCTGGATGTAGATGCTGTACCCCCCTCCTACCCAACCTGTATCCACTGGAAGAATCACAGGCAAAGCACCAGACTGCTCCCTGAAGTGAACCCACAGATCCAACCAGCTGTTGGATCTTCAGAGGCAAGAGGTGCCCTGACCTCACAGGAAAACTGAGCAGCAGGGAATGTACACTCTCCATTCCTTTAAATTCACAGTGGTAATGCTGACAGCTACAAACCCCCAAGCTTCTGTGCAATTGCACAATGTTTACTGGAGGAGCAAAGTGATAGTCTCCCTATTTGGGACATGGTGCTTTCAAAATAATCTGCTGGGAACAAGAAACACAAATAATAATTTTTACTGCATAGCAACCATCACCCTGGATTTTTACAGTAATTTACAGTATTAATTAGTTAAGAGCATCTGATTAACAGGACTCCATATTACATGATTATGGCTATAATTAAAAGTATTGAATGCTGAACAGAGCTCAATTTGTGCATGAAAATAGTGAACTCTGAAGTAATGAAAACAAAGTTGAGCATTAAGATTTGTGACTAAGCACACATGACCGTATGTATTTCATTTCTCAATCCTGCTTCCATCTAGGAATTTGTATGTTTTGGCTGCCCTGCTGGCTGTTGACAGAAGGAATGGGCATTGGTATAATTCTCCTTATCCTTCCTTTAACAAAGGTGTCAATTCCCACAAAACTTGTACGAATTTGGTATCTTTGAGACCTCTGGTCCACATTAAGAAGCCAAAACTGGTCAACAGCTTAAAAATTCAGGTAACAGGAAGCCAGGCAGACAGGCAAATACAGTTATTTAGATCGCATTTTCTTCGGACAAAGTTAAAAAAGAAGGTGACTGCATTGGGGGAACAAGTACAGACTAGTATCACGAATTACAAAACCATTTTTAACAAGATGTACAAAATTATTGCTTTTCCTTAGTCACACATATACAGATGGTCTTCTTTATGTAAAAGGCCACCTCCATCTTGAAGAGTTCAAAAGCATTCTGGTCTAGTGGAAGGTGTGCCCGCTCATGGCAGGACTAGCTGGAGCTCCATGATCTTTAAGGTTTCTACAAACCCAAACCATCCTGTGATTCTATGATTTATGGTGAGAAAAAGAATGTAGTGACAATCATCTTTTTGACTTGAAGGAAGCTCCACTTTTTTTAGGAATCAGTACAAAAGCTCCACTGAAGTGAGACATCACCCAAATGCCTCTCAGTGCAGAAAGAACCTTTTTTTTTTCTTCCTGTAAGACTTAAGATCTTTTTAAGATAATCCACAGAAAGACGGCATCCAGGTGGGGGACTTGTCCAATGAAATGGCCTCCTCATAATGATAAAAAGTGTCAAAATTGGGGATGACACACTGGGAGTCATCCAAACTGCAGGGAGGGGTGTATCCTCTACATGCATACTGCAGTCACCCAAGTTTTCAGTAACTCTGCCCTTCGCAGTCTAGTGGGAATCAACAGATTCTGGAAATTTTCCTTTATTAAGAGTTTGCATCCCACCACAGGTAATTAACTAGCTGTTCAGAATTGAAGGATGGCAGATTAATAACACTTGCACCCAAAGAGATCAAGAGAAACTTGATAACTTCCTCTCCAGGAGCATCCTTCCTTGGAGACCACTATCTCTAGCAAATCAAGCAGCAATCCATGAACAAGTATTGACAGTATTTCTACCTCTGAGCTGACTTGGAGCTGCTGATAAATACTTTGCTGAGTCCAAAAGGGTTTGTACCTGTGAAGCATGCCAAACAAAGAGGTATGAAAGCAAAGGGAAGGCTCTGGTTGGCGTGGAACAGCATAG
The DNA here is from genome assembly GCA_013397245.1 of Thryothorus ludovicianus. Taxonomy (NCBI): domain Eukaryota; kingdom Metazoa; phylum Chordata; class Aves; order Passeriformes; family Certhiidae; genus Thryothorus; species Thryothorus ludovicianus. The sequence continues at coordinate 211,582 of VZTB01005027.1, forward strand.
TGGCTCAAACAGCTGATCAGCAGAGAAAGGTAGCTGTTTGAGTTATGGAAGGTTATCCAAAAACTCAGCATCTGACACAACAAAGGGAACAGAGCTGTTTTCTGCTGGAAAATTAGCAAAGACTCCATCTCGGTAGCGATCTGAGCAGCCTTTCATAAGCTTTCATCTGCTGTACATTTCTGACACAGACACACAGAGTGTTCCAAGAATGGTGTGCAAGTGTACAGGCTGCCTGACTGACCTGGTGGCAAACACACCCACCTGGACAAGAGACACAGCTTCTGAGGGGTCAGTGCCACCACAGCTGGTGTCTGGTGTGGGGTACGGTGCTGCACTGGTATCTACTGCTCAGATCTCAGCGCCACAAGCAATTGTGGTTTAGTTCTGAGCCAGGGTCAGAGTTATGCCAATGTGATTCCTCACAGATCTAACAAAAATACAGCTTGAGCCACAGACACCTTTGATCAGCAGCAGGAAGACAAATTGTGCTTCTTTACACAGAAAAATCCCAGGTGGGGCACTTAGACTGTTTTTTATTCTTGTAGCTGGGAAGGTTTCTCTATACATGTACACATCATGTTCTTATGCTTTTCCTTAAGCACATGACCCTGGCATTTCTGAAAACCTGCCCAGATACTGCTCTGATACAATTTGGAGTGGCAACACTCTAGGCTGGACAAGATACAACTGGAAGGAAAATTCGGGGAAGACTTAAAGAGGGAGGAAAATTAAGTCAGTGGAGCACTCAAAAACTGCCAGGCATCCCACATAAGGTATTCTAAACCAGTAAGAGTCCACAAAACCAACAGGAAAAATCTGTGCCAAACTGTGTAAGACATTATTGGTCAAGCATCTGCTTCTACATCAACATCCAGAGAAGATGTAGGGGTTTATTTTTAATTTCAAATGCTGATTTATTCTATGTGTATTCCCACTAGCTCAGGTTTATGAAACAAATAATCTGACTGGTAGAGAAGTTTAAACACATGGAGTAGTCATGTTCTCATCTTCTGGCATATTATTTCCTTTTTCTAATTTATGTTACTAAACTTGTCAAGAAAAGAAGACTCTCTTGGCAGATCAGAATGAATGCAAAGGAGCAATCAACAACATACATAGCTCACAAACCTTTGTACCTGGCCTCCCAGGGACTGGAAGAACATTCAGGTTTAGACAGATTATCCCCAAGGATTTATACCTATAAATATATTTAATAAACTCAGTAAAAACATGAAGTGTGAAGTAAGCACTTCATCAAAAGCTTATTTAGGTTTTCAACAAATAAGAAAATTAAAACTCCTGCTGCCCACATGAGTCTGTATGTCTGGATCTTTCTTCATAGATAAAATTATTCATGGCATATTAGAGCTTGTCAGTCTGTTTAACTAGAAAAAAAAAAAAGACATATCTGTCCTAGGGGAGATCTAAACAACTTCATTATGAAAGCTGTGAGGGAGTTATAACACATTAGGAAGAACAAATGCAGTCTGCAGTGGTTTTTCATCTCTTTCTACACCATTGACTCACCAGAGGAAAGTAGTACTAATTACACCTACTTGCATTGATTATTTTTTTTCTTCAGGATGGATTACCTTGTCCTCCCCTACATCTAATGATTTAAATTAGAATGAAACAGCAATGTGATGGAGGTTGGAAGTTCTCTTGAAAGAAAGACATCAAACATGAAATTTAAAAAAAACCCTCCTCTTTCCTTACTAACTGCTCTTCCAAAATAGGCTAAGGTTCAAGTGATGTGACTTATCAAATACTACAGTGCTATAATATACCACACATTACAGGAAATGCCAGATATATTTCTTGTGGCCATATGAGGTTCAATGATCCAGATCTGGATCAGATATGATCCTGTTTACACCAATGCAAATCCAAGCTAAATTCCACTGAATCCAGGGAATTAGTTAGATCAGAATCTAGTTGACTAAATCATACATTATTCCATTCTTAGGCATACTCTTATCTGCCTCCTCCTTTTCCTCTCACAGACCCTCCAGTTGTGCTGTGAGGACCATGAGGATCATCTAAATGAAACTCATATGCTATGGGTCACAGAATATCTCCCCATCGTTCCTACATCAGACCCAGTCCTTTGCAATTGTGGTAGAGAAGATCAAACATTTCTGCCGATTTTTCGTTTGTTTTTCATTTGTACTCTCCCTTTGAGAACTCAGTAATTAGGAAACAATTACCATGGTAACATATTACACCCAAATCTGATTATAATTAAATCAGTGCCAAAATTTCTGTCAGGTTCTCATGAACAGTCAACCTCTCCCTCTACTCATAAAAGATTGTATCTCATCCACTAGTCTGGAACTTTTGTCTGACCTGCTTGTTGTGAGGTCAATCTGAGAGACAGATCTCAGAGAAAATTTCCTGACCATTTGTCAGATTATCTGCTTCATCATTTACATGCTAGCATAGGAATCCTCACTCTGTCTTTTGTTTTCCATCCCCCTCCTCTTCAAGTCCTCTCTCCAGGTAGGCACAGATCATTCTGCACCACCCTTGCCATTCTGTAAACAATGACAAAATATTCTTAGTGCAGACAGTTACGGTGCATATTTTCCCATGGAATAGCTGCTATTAATCCATTAAAAATTTAGAATTTCACATTTTCTCATTTAGTTATAATGCAGATGTGAACACAATCAAAATTTCATGAAAAACAAGGCCACTACAATGAAATTTAATAGTCCAGTGTGGATTTAAATGAACTGATGCAGTGGCTCATGATTCTGTAACCTGACACAAAACAGGCAGTACCACAAGTGCCGACAGCGTGCTGAAAGATTCAGAGGGACGGGGATGGGGAAGCACAACAAAAGCTTATCTGGATATTGCACAGAACATATAGAAAAGGACAAGAAAGAGATCTGATAGACAATACATAGCACAAGAATCAATATATGTCAAGGAAACAAATGATTGGAACTTCAAGATGCCAAAGTGAGCTGAATCCTTCGTATTCTTACAGAAGTGCATACATTAGACACATGCTGGGAGTGAATGTCACTGCCTGGATAAACACTTGTTTTAGGACTTTTATTTTCATCAGTGCTATCACAGAATCACATAATGTAGTTTTGTATTTCTTCTTGTTTTTCTTTATCCTACTCTGCTAAATTGGCAATAAAATAAATTAATTTACCCAAGTCGAGTCTGCGTTGCCTGAGAATGTAAAAGTTGAGTGATCACCTTGTCCTTACTTGGACCCATGAACTTTTTGGTGTATTTTCTCCCCCTGTCTTGTCAAGGAGGGGAGTGACAGAGTGGTTTGATGGGCACCTGACAGCCAGCCAAGGTCAACCCACCACACCACCAAACCCACAGCTCTCCAACTGAGCAACAGAGATGCTCTGTGGGATCACATCAAAGGAATTAAGTAAGCCAAGATACATTACACCACTTGCTCTTCCCTTCTCCACCAGCATGGTGGCTGCATCAGAGAAGGACATCAATCAGTCAGGTGTGATTTTCCCTCTGCACAGCCATGTGGCTGGCCCAAATCACCTCCCTGTCATCCATGTGCCCAGACACAGCTTCCAGGAAAATATGATCCATGATTTCATCAGACACAGAAATATCTGACTGGCTGATGTTTCCCAGGATCCTATTTTTACCCTTTTTAAAATCAGGTGTGAGATCTCCCTTTTTCTACTCACTGAAGACTCTCCTTGATGCCATGACTTTACAAATATGATGGAGAGAAGCTGAGCAGCTGCATCTCCCAGTTTCTTCTTATGTCTAATTCACTTTCATGTGAATAGTAATGCTCAATATTGTCCTGCTGGATGAAGGAAAACATGAGAAAGTCCAGGCACAGAAGACTGGGGGCAGTCTTGACCATACAACATAAGTGTTACTTGCCTTGACTGACCTCACACATAATTTTTTGCTTTTTTTTTCATATACTTTTATTTTCTGCAGCCTCACTAGCTTATGCATTATATAACCAGTGCTTTAAAAGCTAGGAGAATTAAAGGCTCCTAAAATCTCCTTCCCTGTAGATTATTTTCTTCATCTGCATGACCTCAGTGACATGTGTAAAACTCATGCCTTAGATTTTAATGATGGTGACCTTTGGGACTTACAGTTGAGTCAATGCCATTTTAAAAATGGGCCTGCTACTGTATTATACCTTTGCAGATGTAGCCGAGTGAGAGGATGACAAGTGTAATTACCAGCTCTTTCTGTGAAGATTCCTATCTGAGAAAATGGAAGAACCTTTACAAAATGAGAGCATGGATATGCCATGACTTTGTATCTCTAGCACACGTGGAAGTATTTATTTTTCACCAAAGTCAGATGCATTTGGTGTAGAAAACAGAAGTGGATATACATAGTTAAGAAATGAACGTGTATTACCCTATATGCTGCTCCACATGTTTATTTTCTCTTGGAATTGGAAATCCTTGAATAGAATTGCTTTGAACTGCCATTTTGGAATATTTGCAACAGTGTTCAGGTAGAAAGTAACACTGTGTTTTATAGTTTCACATCATGAATGCCCAGCGCAAGTTTAACTTTGCAAACCAGCTGACATAACCCAGACAATGAAAGGTAAACTGACTTGTTTGAGCCTCAGGTATTACCACTAATAAAACATCTCAAGCTAAATTGTTGTAAAGACAATTTATTGACTTTACTGGGTCTACAAAAATGCATGTGAAAGCAATTTGGTTAATTATTCTATCAAGACATCCCAAGACAACAGAGTCTGCAGAAGCCTTGAGATGTCATCCCTTCCCTCTTCACTTTTTTTTTTTCACTAGCTGGTGATAGCAGCTGAAGCTGCTCTCAGAATCTTGAAATCCTACTCCTGTCTCTGTGGGAGGTACCTGTTTGCACTGGAATAACTGTGAAGAAATTTTAGATTTCCATTTAAACTAAGACAAAGTGCTTGAGAATGTATCAAGGTACAAAAGTTTCAAAATTGAGGACTACTACCTAGATCAGCAATTTTAGATTGTAGAAAATTACCTCTATGGCACTAAATATTTTAATATATTTTTGATTCACCACTCTGAGTCTCTAATGACAATGACAGAATTATTTTTAGTACCTACAGAAAGACACATCAAAAGGTAGGATTTTGTGCAACAGTTTTTCCTAAAAAAAAAAAAAGCTATTTCAGCATGCACGCACAGAGGAAACTACAACTGAAAAGGAATTTGACAAGTGCTGCTGCAAGGTACTTCTCGGAGATGTTAAATGTCTCCCTTCCTACAGAGTTAGATTTTGTTTCAGCATCCTTTTGCTTTTCAGTGTCAATGCACAAACTAATTGTATGCTATCGTAGCAATTTCCACTGTGAAGCTATTTCACATACTGCACCATATTGTACAGCAACTTGCATAGTTATTACTGGGTCTGACCAGAGAACTTGATGGAATAATGAATTCTGTATGAGAGAGAATCTGATCTGAGGTTCATTTAATGTTAGTGTAGAATAAATCTGTTAACTTCAGCAGCCTCGTGCTGGTGTAATTCAGATGTGAGTTAGATCCATGCTGTGTATCCATAAAACCACTCCCTGCTGGAGGGGATCACACCTGCTCATTCATTACACATTGCAGAGCCTACACCAGTAGCAGCCCTAGAGCCAGCACCGGCCTGTCTCAGCCAGCTAATGGGAGGATCAACTTGGTCACTCATGTGAGGTGCCCAGACACCACTTTGCTCACAGGGGCCACAGAAGCACCCCTGTAGAAAGCAAGAGGCTCAGCCACACTGTGGCACTGGGCTGTGCTCAGGTGCACAGTGCTTACAGCAGCTGCTCAGGTGCAAAGACCAGGGCAGTGGGATGCTCCTGGATGAGCTCCTGCCTCCCCTGGCTTGCACAGAACTGTGAAGATGCTCAGGCTGCACCTCCTCTTGAGCTACTGCAGGTCACAAAAAAAAAAAAAATAAAAAATCACTGCTGAGGTCCCATGGGACTTCTAGTTAAATTTGAAGTAAAAGTTAGAATCACCAATCGACAAACCAGGGAGGAGCCATGGTGACATTAATTAGCTTATTGGGGACAGATGGATGAAATGTTTTTCTAGCAAGGATGTCAAAGAGGTGGGTTAGCAAACAAGGCAAACCTGGGGGGTATCCTGCAGCCATCACAAAGATGGGAGGTGGCATTGCAGGTGGCAGTACTAGCAGACTGAAAGCTTACCAGGAACAAGGCAAAGGACCAGGGTCTGAGCAATACTTTGGGGCTTGAAAAGCAAGCAAAGAAAACACAATGGAAGGAGTTAATGAAGACCCAGTGTTAAACAGTATCAGCCACAGAGCTCTGAGCAGGCAAATAAAATTCTCTGTAGGTTGAGGAGTCCAAACAAAAGAAGGCTAAAAGAAAACAGAAGAGGAGCATGAGTAAAGCAAAGAGGCGTACACTGGAAAACCCAGATGGTGCATTTGGTCACAGGCACCGAAGAGCTCATGAAAGCTGTGCACGTGTAACTGCAGGCAACCATCAGCTCTGACATCTGCATTGCCATATTCCCACACTTTTGGAAGATAAATAACTTGTTTTGAAGGGAACACTTCAAATAATAGTATAGATATTGCTGTAAATCACAGTCTTATTCCTCAGCTGTATTTCATCAACTTTACCTTAAGTACTGTCTTTCTATCATGTGCCAGACAATGTTCCTCTATCCTATTACCTGCAAACAACCACTCCTAAGTTCAGTACCTCACAGTCCCCTAATTCTGCTGTCTTTAAACCCATATATAAATGTCCTGTTCCACAGGCTAAAGGTAATGTTTCTATAGTTGTCCCCAGCAGCTCTCAATGCCAACACAAGGATGAATAGAGAGAAAAACCTTTGCTGCACAGGGCATCTGAAGCAGGCTTTCAAAGTTCTACAGCCATCAAACTAAACCACCTTTCTTATTTAATATTTTTGATGTTAAGTAACTCTCTTAATACGTCATGAATAGCTAGAACATGAAGAGTGCCATGAAAACATTTTTTTTCATGACTACTACCTATCCAGTTTGCTTTTAAAGGAAATATTTACTATCATCATTAAATTTCAGTGGCACCAGACCACAAGCACACATACAACCTCCGTTTAATTACATGAATAAGCCTCACACAAGCTGGGTCTCTCATACTGAAGTACAAGACAAGTCAGCTCATACTGAAATTGTTGAGTAACAGGATGCTAATCACTTCCAAAAATCAGGCACTTCTGTGTCAAAAGAAAAATAAAAACCAAAAAGTAAAAGGAAATGGATTGTAAAAACATAAAAAATACATAAAGTGTGCTTGTGAGGTGTTTTTATTAGCACTTCTTGATCTGAAATGTCATTTTCATACTCCTTATTCAGTGCTTACTCAATACCTACACAGTAAATACAGATCAACAATCCTGTAAATATATTAAATGAAGCCTTCCTTTTTCATACTGATTTCAAAACTGCAATACCAGCACCAGCTCTGCTTGAATTTTAGAAAACTTTGGTTCTTGAGCAATCCACCTTCTTACCATGCAAATCCATTATAGCATTGGGACTAATCCTTTTGTCAAAAGGATTCCTGTGAATACCAGGAGGCAGCTAATTTTACTACGTTTTTATTCTCGGCAGTGTCTGAAAACTGGATATGTGGCTATTAAGAAAGTAAAATTCACTCCCTGAGAGCTCCAAATAAAGAATAATCTCCCACATAATCATTTCTGCAGGTCTGCAGGAGTAGGTCTAAGGTTCAGTAGGTGTCCTGGAGCTTACAACCATGACTCTTTGTTTCCCTTGCTTGAATAAACATTTGATAAAGGAAAGATGAAGAGAAATGTTAATCCTGAATTTGTATCTCAAGACATGCAGGGGTGAGAGAGAGAGAAGAAAGAGAGACAGGGATCTGGCTGGATTTTCTTACAAGGTGCTAAGAAAAATAAATCCAAAGATACTAATCAGGGGAATTATCTCTCCTCTTATCTAAACAGCTACTTTAATGTAAAGTCAAGAAATAATTGGCCTTCCAGGAAGACACATGTTTGCATATAAAGGATGATATACAGGCCAACTCAGCTGAGAAAAAAACAACCAAAAAACAATAGTGAAGAATGGGAACAGCTTCAGAAATGTACAGAGTTTGGGGACACATCATGGAAGGGGCTGAATGTCTCCAGAGATCCCTCAAACAATTTACCAGACAGGAAAGTTGTAAATATAAAACAGAGCAACATGAGTCCTCATCCCACCACTGACTGTGATTATCCTTGTGGTCCAAGACGAGCTTTTTAACCCACATAAATCTTTCCATCTGTGCAATAGGTTAATAATATTTACCTACTCGCATCTTTGGGATTAAAATATTATTATTATTATTTTTAGTGCACGTTGAAGATGAATCATGCTATGTGATTACTAATGCTAAATATTATTATTACTAAAAATGTGACATATTGTTTGAATTAAAGAAAATATTATTTCTTTATCTTAAGAAGCTTGTCAGTACATAATGAACTGAAATTGTGGTTGCTTAACATAGTTACTGCAATTTCTAGTCTGAATGTTCTGTATTTATTGTTTGCATTGCACTGACGTATATTAAATTAACAAGATTATACCGTATGATTGCTCTCCTCTTGAGACCTCTAGGAAATGAGGCCGTCCTAGGGAGTACAGTGTTTAAATAAATATTATTTTATGCATTAGTTTATAAGCATGGACTGTCATTTCTCTGCATCTCTGGATGTGATTTTAATGTTACCTAATTCCACATTATGTTTAAAGGAAACTTCATTGCTTTGAACGTTGAAAACAAAAGAGCAGAAAGTATATAAAATTGGACTGCATGAGGCAATCCTGCAATGGAAGCTGCAGGGACCAATTGTTCTAGTTCATCATTCTTTCCTGAATGCTTACTCTCTGCTGTACCATTCCTACCTTACAAACTTAATACACAGTGGAGAAAACAACGTTCTGCTCACTTGTGGCTTCACAAAAGCATTTCTTATTCTTCCAGCATTTGCTGAAAGGAGCACACGTTACAAACCCAGGGCTAACCAATCCGATCTGTGGCTCTGCACACCCACTGGCACAGCGCTCCTGTGAGCGGGCTGGACAACCCCACCTGCAATTCCTGCCTCGCCTTTGGCCACACAGGACTCAAGGGACACCAGGAGCCAGGAGCCAGGCCAATGGCCTGTGCACACACAGCCCTCTGTTTCCCAGGTTAGCCATTCACCTGAATGGGCGTGGGCTGTTCCTTGACACCCAGAATCCAAGCTCCAAGTATGGACACAGCCAGACTGGAACCACTGCAGAGTGCTGGATGAACTTTCTCATGACAACTGTGGCGCTTTGAACACAGACAACAGTATTTAGGCACAGCCAGAGCTAAGTTAAATACAGTTGGTGTCAAATGCTCCATTTCCTGGCTTATACAACACTGTTAGCCACAGTCTGAATTTGTCAGAGAGTGGAATCATTACTCAAAGTGTCGGTAGGTTTTGTATACCACCTGAAGCATATTCCACAGCTTTTTCTTCTTGTGAAATAGAATTTATCTACCCATGTATTCTCAAATAAGTGCTATACATGCTCTGCTCAACACAAAGGTTAGAGGGGCTAGTCCTTAATATATAAACACAGAAGCCTTGTACCTCCACTCAACTGTGAATTTAGAACTAAGTTTTTCTCTTCTTTTAGAAGCTTTTAAGGCTGCAAATAAATCAAGACCACCCCACCGGGCTCCAACAGCACAAGCTATTCATCTTGTATAAACTCAGCTGTCATTTAAAGATGAACTAGATTAGACAAAGAGGCAGCAATCAAGCCATTTTCATATGAGGCAGGTAATTACAGAATCTGTTAAACTACAGTGATTAGGCACCGCTAAGAAGAAGCTCCAAGAAATCTCAAGCAACTTTTGAAGGGGGAAAAAAGTTAACAGCTGCAGAGTTCTTGCAAAGGATTTGATTTTTCCTCCCCCCTCCTCCTCCCCTTATAACAAGCAAGCAGGTTAACAAGAGACAAAAGGCAGATAAGGCAGTGTAAGTGGATCAAGGGGAGCCTTGGGAAATTCTCAAACAGTATGTTTGAATGTGGCATTAAATGGTTCATTTGGTGGTAAGTGATTAAATGGGAGAGGACTTGCTTTATCATGGAAATTGTCTGTTGGACCTATGCTAATGATTTGAAACTGAGAAAAAGGATGACTGTGTTATAATGGTTTATAATACACCACTTCATGCTGGACTATGAGCAATATTTGCATTAATACAGCCATGTGAAGAATCTGAACAGCAATGGCTTTTTGTTTGGCAGAATTATTCTCACTGGTAGCCAAAGCTCACAACTTAGAAAATGCTAGCATTTTTTATACATTAACTTAAAGCAAGGTGTGTCATTTTTAGTCACAACACTGAGAAAACAAAGACCCTCCTATTATACTGAGAAGTCTCCATTTCCAAGTCTAATTAAAATTAACCTTGTGATGAGAAAAACTATACTGCAATCATTGGGGTAAGTGCAAACCTGTATTTAAATAATTCAAATCCTTTAGAGCCCTAATTTATATTATGTAATGTAAGCTATGTAAACAGCGATATTCCTTCAAAGAGGAAAGGCACACTAGCTCAGCACATCAGCTAAGAGTTTCAGAGACTGGAGGTGTTGTTTCCAGATTCATTTTCTAATTCCCTTGCCACTTTGAGTGACTTTAAATTAAGCTCTCACCATTCTGCCTCAAATGGCTTGATAAATTCACTCAAAATGTGGGAAGGAGGACTAAAATGCCTCTAAAGATCTCACTGGTGGAATACCAAAAATATTTCAGACTTTCAAGAGAAGAAAAGGTAGTTTCATATTACAACCAGAACCTTGGATAGAACCAGAAAAAGCAACACATTCAAACCCCTTAGAAGTCAGAAAGCATCATTAAAGGGTCATTCCTTCCTGCCTTGACTTCCTTGTCACCACCAGAAGAATAACAAATGGTTATGGTTTCATTTTACAGTGTAGAAAGGAGGATTTGAGAATCTGCAGGGCCTCATCTGCTGCCTCCTAAGCAAACATCTAATGTAATTTTAAATTTCACTTCATCATTGTGATAGCTTTAAGCAAACCCCTCCTGTGTGCCAATCCTCCCTCTCAAAGGCACACAGTCAGTATAAAAACCATGCCAAAACAATCAGCTCCCCTATGACTGTGATTTGTGACATAAGCTACACTTGTAAGGACACAGCTCCTCATTCCCGTTCATTCGCTTTAAAGCAGTGCCATGTAGTTTGTGAGTACAAAGTGCTGAAGCTACTTATTGTCACAGTGGTAAAATATAAGGTTTGATGGGGCATAGGGCTGAGTCTATAGGGATATTTAGGTGTGAAAGTGCGAGAGAGAAATTATGAGGTCAATACCTCTGAAAGCATCAGAGGTGCATTTTCTAGAAAGCCTTAGGCCCAAGTGAGGCTTCATTTTCAAAAGTATGCCATGCATTTTAGAGTTTAAGTGTTCCCAGAAGTTACTGTGACTTAGGCTCATACATCACTTGGGCACTTCTGAAGAGCACACCTTTAGTAAAAGTACAGAAGTGCCTGTAGCAGTGAGGTACCTCTCTAAGTATCAGGAGTGGGGCTGCTTGCCTGCTAGGCACTCTTTATAAATCCCCCGGGAATCTTCCCGCATTTTTATGTGTGTAAATAAATCTCACCTTGTCCTCTAGTGTCCTTTAAAAGCAACAGGACAACTCACACACAAGGCCACTGTGTGCGTATCAATAAATCCCTGATAATCAAATCTCCCAGTGATTACTGATCTGGAATCACTGCTCAGGCTGGAGCAATGCCAGCTCAAAAAGCAGCCTACCAGCCTCAACAGCCCAATCCGACCTCCAAGTGTTAAAGCAAAGGACACAGACAGATCATCTGGGTGATGATCTGCAAAGATGAAAACAGCTCTGACAAGGGACACACCCTGGCCAGCCCATAGCTCTCCCAATTTCAAGGACCATATTCCTCTTGATGCTCAATGGATGACAAAAAATAAGGACATAAGCACTAATTGTCACTCATGATGTCCAAGGAGGTCTTCAGATTTTCTTTTCTGGGTGCTAAACTGGAGAAGCAAAGGTACTATCAGGACAGCATTTCTCTGGTACAGGCATTCCCACCACAGAAATTCCCCGTGTTATTCCATCTTCCTGAGATTTCTATGCCTCAACAGCCACAATAAACTGACCAGAAACCTTGCCCCTCCTTATCGCAGACTATAATTTTGTGACCACAAGACTGTTGTCCCCAAAATCTAGAAATTCTAAAAATTTACTAGAAATAAAGGAATAATGTTCTTAACACTGAAAATTAAATGTTGACATTCAACAACACAGGAAAATTTTTTGCTTTCCACCTGCCAACTACATACCTTCTATTTCTTCAGCAAATGAAGATTTACAGTCTCTGCATAGTTTAGAGAGAACAGAGTAGGTATCAGGGGAAGAGGAACTTCTCGTGTACCCCATCAGCCCTCTCTTAAAAGAAAAAGTTCCCAGTTAAAGCCTTGTTGGTTTCTGGATCTTTTTGTGGGATTTCTGACACTCAAGTTTGTGGCTTCAAGAAGCAAATGTGGAGGTCAAGAAAACTCCCCTGAGAGGAGCTGCAATCTCCATTTGCAGCATGATGTTTGCTCAGAACTGACAAAAGAAATGCCAGCCTCCTCTTCCTTTCCCTGGTACTCACCTATACAAACAGATAAGTGAACGTGCTGGCTGTGCCCAGGAAGTGCCATTCAGCCCTCAGAGGGTCCCCTCTGCTTACAGACATGCAGTAGGAAGCAAGAAAGAGAGAATTATGGAGGCAGACAAATACGTATTTAAAATTATCATAATGTTTTTTTATGGAATAGCCAGTGCTGGCTTCAGTTCTGGGGTAGAGGGGGAAGGATCTGTAAATTAAATTCACATGATCCAATCCCGTTCATTTGCATGGTTGTATAAACTGCCCACTGGCAGAAAGCTGGTCATTTGTAAATTGAAGAAGAAAATTATGTCATCTTAGTACAAACACATTGCTGATGAAGACTATTTATGCTAAAGATAAAGAAATAACCAAGTAGATGACATGGTGGGGCATGACTTCAAATAAATCCTTGTGGAATTTCACCTCTGGTTTCACTGGAGCTTCTGCTGCTTTAACAGCATAGCTGGGGCACATCGTCCTGCACAGAGGAGAACAGAATGTAATGGACAACTTCTTAATTACACGCAATATCAGTGTTCGCCCCAGCAGCAAAATGTCCACTGACTTTTACAAGGTATGGCTGGGAAGAGGCAATTTATAGCAGTAACTGCCCTAATCCATGGAGGGAAATGTCTTCCTTCTCTGATTACGCAAAGTATGGGCCTCATCCATTCTTACTGAAGACAGGAATTCCACTTTTGACATAAACTTGAGTAGAACGGACCCTCTAGAAGAGCAAGCACTGGAAAAACACTGATGTAGTCACAGACAGCTCTCAGCCAACAGCAGGTCATGTGTTGGTCGGTGTTCTGGGCTGAGTTCAGCCTTGGAAGTACTACCCAAACCTTCACCATTTCCTAGCAAATGGTTCAAATGCTCTGTATCTCAAAAGCTAGGAAATAAAGCAAAGAAAAAAGTCATAAAATAGGAACTAAGTCTAAAGGCTGAGTGCTGTTCTCAACATCATGTTGGGAGGCCATAGGTTATCCCTTTAACTGTGAGAGGAAGCATTTGGGGCACAGCACGTATAAACACAAATACCCCAAACACAGGCAGAGTGATGGCAAGTGGGAGTCTATTATGGAGAATTCGTGATTCCCTAACTCAGGCTCCATATGACCGCTGCAGGATATGCACTACAATCTGATCTCAGTGTTTGTCACTTGTCAAAAAATTGAGAACAAAGAGCCAATTAGCTGTGGTTTGTTTTCTTTTATTTTACTGGAAATAAAAGCTGAGCTATCATACAGAAAGAATTCCTGGTGTGTGTATGAGGCAGGGAGAAGGAAAAAAACAGTAAACAAACATTTTACAAAAACTCAAATCATTCGACTTGCAAAATAAGGACAGCTGGGATGCATAATCAAGAGCATTAGAAAAATTTTATTTTATACAACAGAAACTTTCCTATTCTGGCATTTGTTCTTTCAATATGCAGCATAACCACTAACATCTACTGCAAATCTGCAAAGATTTTAAAGACAGCTTAGCTGCAGTGGGACTGGTTTTTGAGGCTGTCTGAAAGGCAGTGACTGTCACATAGTGTCCAGGTTCTTTACAACCATTAAGACAACACTGCTTTGCATTTGGTTGGAGATGATGATAAAAGTGTTTTGTGACAATGGAATTAATTGCTCCTCTCCACCCTGTTATGCAGTAGGTAAAGAGACATTGGAGACACATCACCAGCATTCGAGTGCCTCTGCAGTGAAATCTATCGCAGATGCCTAAAATACAGCACTGCAAGATAAAAAGGGACCACCTGGCTTCCTAGGCTCATCTCCTGGGTAACCCAGTCCACTATGTTTCACTCCACTGAACAGTAAACCAAAAGTTTTGAATACAAATTGAGGGGAAAAAAAAATAGACTACTTGAACCAACTGCAAAGACAGAGCGAATCTGGAGGGGTGGAGTAGAATTACTGAAATTGGAATGTAATTAAAACAGAGAAGTCAATATCCATGTACTGCAAAGATGACAAAAGATCTTTAAGGCACCTCAAAGAAGGGTCAAGGTTTTGGTTTGTGTCTCACTTAATCACTCAATACGGTGCCACAGCACTGACTGCTAACAAAACCTGATCATTCAGGACATACCAGCAACAACCCAAGCAAGATTCTCAAGAGTTTCTGGGAGTTTTACAATTCAAGGATGGATCCAGTTCAAAACCTGATAGCATCAAATAAGATAATATATGATTAGTTTATTAGGACAGCCTAGTGTAACTCAAATACATAAACACTGTGGCTTATGATGAAGGAGGCTGTGTGTACCAATTTGCTTAATACTCTGCACACAAAAAAGTGATTAGCAAATTAATTTTCATCCTGATCTGAAATCTAGAAATATTAAGAAATATATTTGTGTATTAATGCCTTGTTCTGTGTAAGGAACTGGCAAATACCTATAGTACCTACAAGAACACAACTCTTCCCGCTCCTACGGATAGTGATGGGACTATTTTATGACTAACATATCCATTGAGCCCTTTCATTCCTTTTTTAGGCTGTATATTGAATGAATAAAATCTGCTGCTTTTTCTACTATCACAACTCTTTGTCTTTCAATGCACTGTTCATGAACTACAGAAGCTTATTATGTTTAAATAATAAAATAATGGGAACCAAGAGAATGATTCTGTACAAACAGAGATTAAAGTTCTTTACCTAGAGCTGTGCTTAGGTCACTCCCAAGGGAGGCCGAAGGGAACAGTCTGTGTGCATAGGGGAAAACATTTCATAGCTTAAGACAAGTGCCTTTTACACTGCTGCCTTTTAAACAGCAATGGGAATCAAGCAATGTTGATTTCTAAGAAAAAACAAAATCCAAATTTGGTTTTGAGCACAAACAGAGATAATTAAAGCACTTGCTCTAACAGGAAACTGAATTAGAAAACAACTTTGCACTTTAGAAGACGCACACTGTGTTTCTTGTTATGCCAATTTATTTTAATTAATCAGAAAAACATTTATTTGAGGTATTAGCAATGCTGGTGCTTAGCCTGTCAATCTGCCTCTCCCCTAAATACCCAGAATGGCAATTCAAAAGCAGAGCACATCTGGTGCAAGGAGGAATCTCTCCTTCTGGCACATTGCTGAAAAGGAGCAGTATAAATTAAATGGGCCAAATCTTTGTCCTTCCACTCACGTGGAGTAAAGCTGAACCGTGCTGGAGTTCACCACCACACAGAAATACGATTTTACCCTTACTGGAGTGTGAAATGGTGCTCATGGCATTGCAGGAGCCCATTCATGCTTGCAAGGGAGGAAATGTGACAAATCACAGCACCCCCCAACAGGCAACCTGCGACTCGAATTTAACCCTGGAGTGTCACCCATGGTGGGAGCAGGCCCAAAGTCCCTCTGGGAGACAGAAGGAAAGCTGGCAGCATGGCAAGGACCATGGAGGGACCAAGCAACTTGGACTGCAGCCAGGCGATATTCCTGGAATACAAAGGGCAGATGAGATCTTCCAGGACCATTAAAGACAAAATGTAACCAGAGGATGACTCAGTCTCAGTTCATGCTTCTCTACAGCACCTCTCATTTCTGAAACCATCCCTGGGTTTCAGAATATCTGCATCAGAAGATGCTCCTTTACAACAGTATCTGGAAAACAGAAATGAAAAATACCGCCTTCCATGCTCCTCTTTGCATTCTTCATTCAAATAATTGGAGCAACTGACCTGTCCTCACCAGCTCTTGTCGTCTACCTTGTCTACCCAACCCAAAAGCACTGAGTAAACTTTCTCAAAAAAGAAGCAGACCTCCAAAACACAACTGACATGACTTGTTAAAAGTTTCTGAGGTTTAGAAAGGTAATTAATTTTGATACTATTTAAATAGTTTTCATGATGAGAATTATTATTAGATCTATTTTAATAGCACGTTTTTAATGTTGTTTTTTTTCCTTTTTTGTTTGTTTCTCTGTACTTGTCCCATGTAAAAACCTTTTAAAATAAAATAAAGAGCACTAAAAATTTTATTTTTACTCTTTTTTTAGTTGGACTGAAGTTAGTGGGTAATTGGGAGGTTCATGGGACTGACATAACAAAATAAACACCAAACATTTTGAGAGGCAGCAGAAACAAATGCAGGATTAGTCCTGACACACGCAGGAAAAAAGTGCTACCAATATCACCAGTAATATCTCCTAACTGGTACGGTTTGTCTAACCAGAAACATTAGAGGCTCGTGGGAAAAAAAGCAGCTTTGACAGTTGCATGGCAACAAGAGAAAGATAAGGGGGATGCTCCCTGAGGATGAGTGTGGCACAAACAGGGAGCAGACAGTAACTTGGCTCCAGCTGAGCTTGCTGGGTGCTGCCAGCCTGACCTTAGAGCAGCTACAATCCAGCAGGCAGCGATTCTCACTGCACGCCTCCACCGGCGCCTCTCATGTGCAACGGGGCCACCTTTTACCATCCAGGTGGTATGAGAGCTCTCAGGATAAATAAACCAGAAGACCAACTCAGTGTGTGCAAAATAGCAGCAGCAAGTCCTCCAGCCCAGGCAGTTTCAGCACTCAAGTGGCTCTGCAATACAGGATTTTGGGAGCTGCTGTACACTGCAGACAGAGACCAAGAAGGGAAACTTCCCAAACTCACAGTGTGACAGCCCACAGCATCATCAGGAGGAAAGCCAGACTTTCCATGAAGCACTTAATAAGCTGACCTGAAAATAAACTGAGCATACATGTTTTGCTCACCTACTTCTGCTAAAGTGATTGAGATTGAGCCCTAAGCCTCATTCAACTGCTGATTTACCCAGAGAAGCATTCTCCTGTAAACACATGGAAAACTATCCCTTGTAAGGAAAACTATCCCTTGTAACCTCCACAACTACTACATGCTGCTGTGACAATACCTACACTGTCACAGCATAGTGCCTTTTGTACACTATAACCACTACCAGTAAGAGCAATTTCAATTTATCATATAATAAAAATTCCCATATTTTAGCAGAAGAAGGAAAAAAAATCTGTATGTTAAAACTAATGAAGAGCCCTTTTTAAAATTACAAACCAGTGAAGACCAAGCAACTAGAGAAGTGTAACAAAGGAGAAAAATTTGCCCCTAACCTTTAATCCTCTTTCACAATAATTTTTTTTTTCTCTTCGATTTTTAACCTTTTCTGTCACCACCAGCACTAAAAGCTGCTTTTTTATTCTCCTCTTGCTGGAAGAACAAACAAACAGTTGCCATTTCAGTCAAAGCAATGTTATTCTTTGGCTGGCTGGCACTGGTTTCAGCTCACAGGGCGGTCAGTTC
Source organism: Thryothorus ludovicianus (assembly GCA_013397245.1). NCBI lineage: Eukaryota > Metazoa > Chordata > Aves > Passeriformes > Certhiidae > Thryothorus > Thryothorus ludovicianus. Next base: position 229,549 of record VZTB01005027.1, read on the forward strand.
CTCTGGCTCCCATCCAGCAAGCTGAATAAACCAGTCTGGCAGTAAGCACAACTCAGTTTGGGCTCAGAAATCAGTGCTTCAGACCTGTTTCCAACCTGAGCGCTTCCAATTTACAGCACTCCAACACCACAGGAAGTATACTAAGCCAATGTGAAACTCAAATATATTTGAAACAAAGCTTTCTTCCATGCCTTTAGGTCTTTTCCTACACTCTTCTTCCTTCTCTCTTTAATGTTTGCAGGTTGGAATTTAGTGCTCTTTTTTCTGCCAGAAGTTTGGCCTTTGCAACAAATAACTTCATCCAAGTGTGCCATTTCCTCCAAAATGCACAGCAGTGGCAGAAATCACAGACAGATCATTATCATCTTTTCTCTGTTTCTTGCTTCCTTCCTTTTGTATGGAGCACTATGAGAATAAAGAAGAACTTTTCTGAAATTACAAAACACATTTTTTACAGACATGTAGTTGCCCAGTTCAAGACTTTGAACTCTCAGAGCACAAAATGGAAAACACAAGAAAACTTGTAATACAAGAGAAAATGTGGTTCAGCAAGTGCAAAGGCAAGCTGGAAGGATTGTAAGTGCAGGACTAGGCACTTTAGGCTTGCCTTATTCTCCGCTCTCTGGCAGAACAGCACTAACAGCAGAATTCCACTTTACTGGGATAAGGGACAGCGCTTATGAGAAGGGCAGGAGATGTGAATGCAGTGGTTGAGAAATTGTATTGAGTGCTGTGTTTCAGTGCTCAGGTTATTATTTATTATTTTCTCTCTCCTCCTCTCGTTTTTCACACCATTAAAATTCCACCTCGGACACGAGACTCAAAGTGAACAAACAAACTTGCATTGTTCCCTACCCAAACCCACCACGCTCACACGGCTGCTGTTGAAGCTGCAGTGACACTTGAGCTGGGGAGCACAAACCACTCGGGCAGCTCACAGGGGGAATGCCAGAGTGACAGATTAAGCACAAAACTAATCCACATGTTGTGTTTCTGCTGCACAGGTGTGCGCAGGGATTATCCTTCTGCCACGCAACTCACTTATGCCAATCTCTAAAGAGACTTTCTCTTTCCTTCTGTTTCTTGGTTTATATGAAGTAAGTTTTCAATGGCTACTGTGCTGAAACCCTTCCTGGGAAATTATTTTGTAAAACTTCAAACATTATCATTACCTCTTGTACACAATAATTTATCAATCGTTGTAGCATGCTACAAGGCTCAGCATCTCAGCAGACGAATGTTACCCACATTTTTTGAAACAATCTTAAATACTACTTCTTTGCCCTACAAAGAACAATTTGGGGAAAAAAAAAATGTTTAAGATCACATCTAAATTCTGCACATAAATATTACACAAATCCAAGATGCAGACAAATAGAGAAAAAGATGCGAGAACCCTGAGACATGTTTGAAGTGCTCAGATAAAAGTTAGCACATACAAATTCCCATTTAGAAGCAGAAGAAATTTGAAGAAGTTCTACTTAATGGATGGCACAGCAAATATGGGTTCTGGTTTCCAACAAAAAGTGACATGCAGTAAAATATTTAGGAAATCTCTTGAGGACTATGTAACATTTCATAAATTAAAGGGCTTTAGTCAGCTTTCCACGTGACAGCAACCAATCCACAGTTCAGTCAGAGGAGAAGTGTTTGTGTTTTATCCCAAGCTAGGAACTTCTAGCATGAACTGACACTGACATAAACTGCTGAAGAGTTTTTACAGAGAAGAAATGGAAGACAAAGCAAACTGTTTTAAATTGAATCTAACACAATTTTCAGCAGAAGCTGAAATTCTCTGTTCCGAAAATCATTTTACTAAACACTGGGAAGTAATTGTCAAATAGGGAAGCAGACTGCCTTTACAAATTCCAACACTGTGTTTAAAAATCATTTAGTTCTCCTTCCAGTTGTGTTAGGTGTGTCTGTGTAGCTTTGGGCAGAAAACAGGCTGTACTGGCTGTTGAAGAAATGGGAGAGTAAGGGGACATGAATCCTGCCGTGGTGGCATCACAGAATGCCTGGATGACCTCAGGCTAGCCAGTTGTGACCTCTGTAAAATGGAGATAATCACACTTATCTGATTCAAAGGGGCACCAGGAGACCCACTGTTTCCTAATAGTTTAGAGATATACACAGGAAAAGCACAATACCTAGTTACATGGGTTAGGTTTCTGGAAATATCTACTGGTGACACAATAGATTTTACCCATCTGTGTAAAAGTGTCAAGCACTGCTATTATTTTGACCTCATTGATAAAGAAAGGATGGGTGGTCTGGTAGACTGAAGCACATTTTGGCTGGAAGCTATTACCCTTTTGAGATGACCTCTTGTTTCAAGTTTCACTGGTGTATCAGAAAAGCTACAGGCAGCAACAGTAAGGGTTTCTGTAATTCATGCTACAAAAACACTCGAATCTGTTTTATCTCCTCTGACATGCTACTCCTCTGTACTAGTCCTAATGATATTTTTCCTAATCAAGCATATGCTAATGGCAGGAAGCAGTGTCACTTCTTTCTGGTTTTACCTGACCTGTCTTGGGGTACTCACTGTGTATGTGAAGCTTTACCAAGCTCAATTGTCTCTCACTATTAGAGAGGTGTAGAAAAACTGAGTGCAATTCTAAGAAGGGCATCAAATATGATGGCATTTAAGAGTTAGACTGATTTTAAAACAAGATACCTAAATTGCAGTAAAATGTAGATTCTTCTGATAGTTTTATGTAGCCATTCAGTTTTAGGGAGAGAAGTTGTTTAAGGTGATTTGGGCAGGATTTATGTAAATTGAGTAGCAAGGAAAAGAGATGATTTACATTAAAACACAGCACAAGCAACCATCAAGTAGCAGTAGTTTTACAGCTGAAATGTGTCTCTGGAGAAGTTTTACAAAATCTCCACACTTGGCCAGGCAGGGTAGGGCAAGAAAAGGGCCAGTGTGAAAGTAGTTTTAACCTGGAGTAATCCATGCTGATTTCTAATTCACCAGAATAATTTTACACCAGAAATATCCATACAGAATGTAAACACTGGCACCTCTGTCTAAAGTGCTCATTTACCACCAAGTGCCCTTGTTTTACAGTGTGTTTGCAAGGATGAACCACTCTATCACTTGTATCAGTAACGCAACTCCCACCCACATGTGCTTCAACCCCAGACTTGACTAATGCATGAATCTTTATGCCGTGCTCCTTATGAAATGCTGTGTCCTATCACGTTGCCACGATACTGCCGCTAGATTTATGGCTCTAACTAAATCATCCGATCATACCACTTCTGGGCTGTGCTTCTTCCATTACCACCTAATGTATCAAAAGCATCGATTTTACACTTGCCAGCTTTCCTGCCGGGGCACTCCAAGGTCCTGCAGCACTTTATTACACCGCATGCCCACTCCCAGAGCTGTCATGCTAATGAGCCATGTGTCGCTACTTTAATTTTTCTGAAGCAGGTCACAAAGCTCGATTCTCCCCTCATGTGGGAGAACCCAGAGTCCAATTCCTGAGCCGTCATGGCTGGCTGATTTTGAATAGTGCATATGATGACACAGGCTCTCATCTTACTGGCCAGGCCACCACAACACCCCTTCCCTGCCGAATGCTGAAAGAAATATAGCCCCTTATGGTTTCAGAATGCTTTTTCCTATTCGCAGCATACAGTACATACCAAACACCTAATATCCTGAGGTGTCCAAAATTCTGAAATTATAACCTGCTTAACCTCAATAATTCTGAGAGGCCAGTTTTTATCTCTACAATAGGGGTCTTATTTCAACTGAAAGAAAATGAGAGACGGCATGATTAAGATTGACAGGACACCTAGAAATACCCTGAAAACCTAGAGAAATTTAGCACAACAGAAAAAGGCTCAGATCCACCAAAAAGGACCAATATATTTTACGACCTGCAGGTATGGATCCCTTCCAACTCCAAATATTTTATGATTTCTATGAATTTACTGCCTTTCCAGGATGCCAGTTAGGAAAAAAAAGACAAGAGGTTAGAGTAGGAATTTTTAGGCTACCCTGAAAGGCATCTCAAACACACTTGCTACATTTTGCAGGGTTAATTTCTGAGTAATCCTGATGTGCTAAGACATGAAAGAATGTGAACAACTAGGAGATAATCAACGAGGGCCAGTACAGCCTTCTTATTTTGACCATCCCTACTAAGGCTACTCGTTTGAAAACCTTGATAAGCAAAAGGGGTAGATTTGGGTCTCAGCAGCTTTGTTTGTTGTAGAATTTTAAATGGCACGTGAGAAATGCATCAACCATCATTGTTAGCAATTGTTTTCCACATGCATTTTCATTTTATTGGTAGAAAGCAGTAGATTAAGATAGGAGGTCTCTGCCATTTGGCATCACCATCTCTGCAAGTGTTCAGGAGGCACCTGCATGTGGCACCTGGAGACATGGTTTAGTGGAGAACACGATGGTGCTGGGTTAATGGTTGGACTCAGTGACCTGAAGAGACTTTTCCAGCCTTTTCTGATGCTATGAAGCAACATGGAGTCACAGCCCCATGGGTAACAGGGCTCTTTTGGCCCACCATTGTTCTCTTTAGTGAATGGCTGCATATTTTCATGCTACTTTGACATGTCAGTATTAGCTGATCTCTTGTAAACAGAAATACCATATTTTACATCTGAATTTCATCACCTTCTATCACATAATGTTACATTTTATCTTTTTGCTACATTTTCTCTGCTTTATGTGGAAAAGGCCTAAACTACTAGACTGCCATTAACAGACCTAAGTATTTTGTGGAAAGAGAAAAAACATCTATTGTGTCTTTCCTGCTAAAAGTGAGGGCATACTGTGAAGATGTGTTACAAAAAGGCTGCCTAAACTTTGCAGCATCACCATCCCTTACCTCCAGGGACAGAGCACATGTTAAAAGCCAGCAGTAAAGCCCTGAGACACTGTGGATTTATCAGCTGAATGGAGAGGGAATACAACAGCATTTTTCATTTTCAATCTGAAATTGAGAATATGAAAATCTCTAAAACTTCTAAGGAGCAAACAATGGTGATTATTCCCCATTTTATTTAAGTAAGAGTCAAGCACTTAGGTCACTTGGCCAAGGTCACCAACTGTTACCAGTCACCAGTTTTTTGACTGGTGTTGACTCCAGATTTTCAAGCACAACTTGCTACAAAATATAGACCTCGCAGTCACAGATTTTAAGCTAACACCAATCAACCATTTAAAGCACTATGCCAGCTATTCCATCTCTTTTGGGAGCTTTTTTTTTCAATTCATATGGCAAGACTTAAAAACAAACAAAACTTTTAACTCTTCAATTTCTGTGTTTTCCAAACTGCCATCAGAATGAATTTTTATATCAGGTGTGCACACTGAGGCTTGTAGACTGACTCTTAAAGAGCTGTGACAGTCTTTCATATAAAGCTCTTCATAGCAAAGGTTTCTTCTGCGCCGTAACTCCCTGTCACATCAGCTTTACTACCAAGTGTGGGCACTATGGGCTTGGTCCTGCCCTTAAGACACATGGTTAAGGACTGCCCTCTCTTGAACAAATACCCTACTGTTTTGCACCCAGGAGCACATGGGAAGCAACTTCAAAGGATACACCATGGCTCATACACACACAGCAAGAAGCTGCACAATCCTCTCATGTCATATTTCAAGCATCATTTTTCAGAAAAATCATGCTGGATCCAGAGAAAACACTTTTTCCTCTGAATCACTGCCTCAAATCTTTTTTAACCTGATCCCTTCCCTTCTACTCAGAGCCTCAAAAGCTTCCACCCAAAATACCTAAAGCTATCATTGCTTTAGCTGAAGAATTTGTTGGGGTCACATGATGGTTTGAAAGCTGTGGTTGAGATTAATAGTGTGTTACAATAAACACAGTGAATAATGCAAAGCACAGAAACGATGGAGGAGGAAGTGGGGGGATACATCTTCTGAGGCTATGCAGTTATTGGATGTTTAGTTTGAAAGAACACACAGGTCAGAGTGAGACTTCTGGCATCTTCTCCCTTACAAATTAATCACTGGTTCACAGTGACCAGCAAATTTCAGCTTATAAATAAAGTTCAAAGCCCCCAGGTCCTCATTTAAAAATGGAGACATATGGCTTGCAAACAGGTAATGGAACAAGCCTTCCCAAAGTTTGAGCTCATTCCCAAATGAGAGATCCGTTTCATAGTAATAACACAACGCAGCCATGAGTACATGAGCTTCAGACTTCCTTCCTGTATTTTATAATGCTCTGCACTTCCACAGCAGCTTTTATCTGGTGAGTGGAAAAAGTTCTGATGAACATCAGTTATGACTTTTCAAAGTGTAGAAGGCACTGCAGGAACTGAGAACATACACAGACCCTCGGCCATACAGGCTTCAGCTCAGAGATGATACATACCCAGAAACAAAAAGTTCAATGTTGTGCACACAAAAATCTGAGAAGATTTAGAAAAAAGATTAGTTCTCTCTCTGAAACCTGATGTCTGCAAGTTTGAAGCCACAGGTTCCTTCTTGTCTACTTGTTCACCATAGTGTAAACCATGTCTAGCTCCAGTAATATCATACAGCTAAGGAAACAGTTCAGAAGGATACCAAATCCTAAGGTTTGCTACAGCTCTCATTTGCAACTGAAAAACACTGAGGTTAAGTTTTGTATCTGAGAAGCCTGTGGCAGAAATAAGAAGGCTGAATTCCTAGTACTCCCTCCAGTCTCTGGACAACTCTGCCTTCAATGTTTTGTTCTTCTAAAGCTGCCCTGAAAGCATTTTTTCCACACAGAATCTACTGCTTTGGGGGCTTTGTTTCATGTTAGTCACAAATCTCTCAGTATAACCTGAGGTAGACCAAAACACTGGCAGTCCTGCAGTGAAAAAGCATCTAATGGGCCATAAATTAATGTTTCATTTCCTTTAACAGTGTAATGATTAATTCCTTCTTCAGAGCAAGATTTTGTTGTACATTTGATAGTTACACTATAAAGAAAGAAACGGGGTTTTTTAACGTGAAAAAGGATCAAAGCCAGAATGCTGCTATTTTTGTTTGTGCTCTTGTAGCTTGACTCTTCAAACAGTTTTTTCTCCCCAATTCTGTAAAAAGGTAAAAAAAAATCCATCTCAGATGAGATCTTGCACAGCTTGTCAAGTTTCAACCCACAGTGAATGTTTTTTTGCAGATATAAACCCCTGAAAGTAGGGGTTTCTAATGGAAATGCTGACATAACCTTAACTATACCAATGCCGCCGTAATGCTCAGGTTACCAGGAATATTTCTGCTGCCAATTCCATTTAACAAGTCTGAATGCATATAATTTGTTCCAGTTGTCTTTCCTCGGAGTGGGGCTCCTTTGTGCACACTTTCCAATGTGGCTTGCATTAAAAGAAAGAAAAAAACCCTCCTACTCCTATGTAAATTCATATACACACTGATACGGCTTTATCACAGTTAAAAAGCTATAAATCTGCTTTAACTGATTCAGTGTGTTCCCTGGCCTGGAAAGGTGACTTGTTTCATTGCTGCCCTTCACTGAACGTGACAATCATAACTTTGCTTTATTCTTTCTGAGATATTTATTCCTTGCAAAAAAACCTCCCAAAAGCCCCCGGCCTGCCTCTCTGTGTATTCATACTATCCTCCTCTGACCAAACGTCCCTCTGTTTTGAGCCAAAAGGATTTGAGCTGGGTCAGGATTTGCCCCTGGCTATGCTAGGAATCTAATCCAAATGCCTCCCACTGATACCAGCGATAAGAATCTAGTCCTGTAGCAAATGATTTGCTTCTCACCTTTGGCTCATCCTGAAGCCAAACAATTGCCAGGTTAAACAAATATTCTCAGGATGCAAAGTGAATTCATGAAGCCAGAGCTTAAGGGACAGCAAGGTAAGTGGGCACTTCTAGAGCCTCGTGTCCTCTGAAAGATCTGCAGCTCACACACTGACATCTCCCTGATCTTTCCTCCTAGAAGGAACAGTGAAACAGGAGGAACAAAAACTCAACGGGATGGCCTCACTGCTCAGTGAATAAGAACAGGAATAATTCATGATCTGATCCTCCTCACAGCTGCCAGTTAGCAGCTTCTTACTCGATCTTCAGGGTCTAAGAGGCAATAGCTGATGCTTGGAAACTCAAAAACTGAACCTTGTCATGTTTACGTCAGAGATAAATTCAGAGGAATGATGTGAGGACAAATTGTCAAGTACATCAGTGAATTTTTGGAAGGTTTCAGTGAGTTTGAGTAGACATCAACTGTGAAAATCAAGCCAAAATGGTCATCTCCACACTAACCTCTCAGGCTTCTGGGCACCCATAGTCAGACACAGGTCTAGCCACCATGAGAATCTCCTCAGGATGACTCAAACCCTGCTGGCTTGAAATGTCTCTACCTAAATTTAGAGCTTATGGTTAATAAGTTTCTTGTTTAGTTTTCTGACTAAAATTAAAAGAGAGGAATTAAGGTTACAATTTCTCAGGCTGAATTCTGAGCACGTTCCCAAATTAGAGGATAAATTAATTGAAAAATTATGTAAAAATTATTTTCAAGATGCTTGTTTCAAAGTACCTCACCTAATCATCATTGCTGTTTTAAAAAAATATTCTTTTACTAAAGAATATTTTAAAAAGTATTGCTAAACTAAGGATCTGTTAAACCTTTCCTCTCCTTAGGATGTTTTTTACTAAATTTCTGTAGTGTTGGGGAGGGAAGGAGGGGGAGGAGGGTGATGATGTTAAAAAAGTTTTAATAGGAAATGCAATAACAAAGAATATTTAAAACTTTTTAAAAGACACTTGGAAACTGATTGGCTATATCTTCCAATTCCTGTTTCCCTTCTGTAATTATGAATTACCATTATGAGTAACACTGACTGCTAATGGACTCTGCAAATCTCTGATAAAGGATGCAGAGATTAATTGCTATTCTTACTTAACACACTTGCTTGAGTAGTAAAAAAGAAGCAATAGAAAGCGCAGTGCAAGGACAAAACGCAGCAAGAGAATAGATACTCTGTTCACAAGCTTTTTTGGAAAGAAAAATGAAAGCCTTCCATAAAAGAAAACTGAATTTAATTGGAATTTATTGTTAAGTTTTTAGATGAGAAAAATATCAATTATTCAGATTACATTATCAAAGGTTCTTTTGCTCTCCTCAGTCAGATTCCTGAAAATTCTCTACTTCTAAGACATCTCACATGATACTATTCCTTTTTCAGAATCCTTTAATATTCAGTGTCTTTTGGCCTCCCTGCTGCAGTTTGATCTCTCAGTACTTTCTGTCCTGGTGCTGTAAACACCTAACCCTGTGCTTGAGCAGGACTCCTACAGGACAGCTGCCGTGTTGGAATTTGGACCCAAAGATCAGAGGAGCGCTGCCTGATGCAGAGCAGGCTGGTGCTGCATTCAGCCCTTCATTAACTGGGCTGCTGAACCAGCCGTCGCTGTGTGGCAGACTCTGCAGCACCGACCACATCATGGATACAAAAGAAATAAACACTGAGCACTCTCGGGCAGAACAAAAACTTTCAGCAGAAAGTGCCCTGGGTTTCTAGAAGATGACTTCCCTCTAGATCCTGAGGAAATCCAGCCATAGCAGCAGTGGCAGACGATGTGGTCAATTACTGTAAATTGCCAGAAATGCACCACTTAAATAAAACTGAAATATTTGACAAAAAACAGATAAGGCAATGGGAGTCCCCAGCAGCCTTTTTATGAAGGATTTATCTTCTTAAATCTGGGCCAAATCATTGAATAAAAAAGTGGAAAGTTCTTACTGAAGGATAGGAGAGGGAGGTAAATTACAAACAGAGATTGTATTTAACAGCTCAAGGCTGCTTTCAAAAGATTTTTAAAAAAACAACAAACAAACTGTAAAGAAAATAAGTTACAAATTAGGAGACCAAGACTAAATCAGAAATGAAAATTAAAATCTTAGGGGGATTTACTGCTTCAAATTATCCAGCACTTCAAACAAGAAAAGGTGGCAAAAGCAATACAAGAACCTTCATTAACTCCATGACCATGGATTTTCTTGGCCAAGCAGCTCAAAGTGTAATAATACTGACAGTCATGCCTGCCTTCCCCTTTTCCCTCTGTCTCCAGCAGCAGTGTCACTTTGGGTGACTAGCATCATGACCCTCCACTGCTGCTGCTTCTGTGAGAAACACCCTTAGTGGTAGAAAAGGTGCAAAACTGGTTAAGCAGTGGTGAGCAACAAGCTTTTGTAACAGGGATGTATTTGAGGGAGAAACCAAAGAAGCTGGGGTACATGTATTCAGACGTGGGTATAAGAATCCAAACTATATTAGATACATAGTTCTCTCTACCCAGAGAGACTTTGGTAAATGTTACCTCCAGTGTCATTAAAGTAATTTCTAGGACAAGCCAGTTTTAGATACTCTTAAAATTTTCTATTATGGCTTTACTTTTGTTAGAATTATATAAAATCCATGCTCTGGTCTCAAAAATTGTGTTAGTATTTGAGAATACTAAAATGCCCAAAATCAGAGGTGATTTGGGATTTTGTGGCTCCCATGTGCAGAGGCTGTTTCAAGTGACTACATCCAGCTTCCCTCTCTGCCTGATACAACCAGCTTAGAGAAACACACCAGACCCCACCAAACAACAGAACACTGCTTGTGGAATGCTTGGCCACTGATGGAGAAGCTGGAAGAAGTCACACATTTCAGCTTTGACCATGAGGCAACACAGACAGTGTTCTCAAAGGAATCTGGATGCCAGCTTTCCACAGATTTCATGTATCTTTTCAAATCTTTCTTTGTCACTCTGTACTACAGCCATTTCGCTGCCTCAGACCTGAGCTGGGCAGAGGTGTACCTGCTGATGTCCCCAGTGCCACAGCTGTGGATGCTGAAGGGACATGGGCAGCAATGGTCAGGCTGGTGGGCTTCTCCTGAGCACCATTCCCTAAAGAAGAATGATTTTTTTTTTAATGTATTTTTCATGTCATTTACTGGTTCAAATGGAAGAAAGCTGCCACTAATGAGCTAATCACCCACACCTACAGCCCTCCTTGGCTAGTGCTCAACCTTTCTCAGCTGGCCAACATCCTCCCTTACAGCCCCAGTTGCTCAGGCTTCTTCTCCCATACCCTTGTCAGGGACTGCTTGTTCTGATCCAGTGCAGCAGTTGTTAAGTCTCTAAGTACAACTAGATTAAAGATTGGATGCCTTCAGACAGTTCTGGCTTCTCCCAAGTCCTATACATATATACCTACACACCAGTGTACATAAGAAGCCTGAAAAACTAATTAGTGTTTCTTAATGTCAACCAAGATACCACAATTCAGACATATTTTCAAACAGTGCTGAAATCCTAAAATCAGGAAATTTTAAGGTTTCTGAATGGAAACATCCTGAGATATTTGAGGGACAGGGTTGTTTAGTCTACAAAAGGGAAGGCAGGTGACCTTTTGATGTTTAAAGGGGGATTATGAGGAAGATGGAGAGAGACTTTTTACAAGTGCTTGTACTCACAGGACAAGGGATAATGGTTTTTAACTAAAAGAGGATAGAGTTAAATTTCATATAAGAAAGAATAATTCATTATGAGAGTGATGAAGCACTGAAACACGTTGGCCAGAGAAGCTGTGGCTGCCCCATCCCTGGAAGTGTTCATGTCCAGCTTGGATGGGGCACTGAGCAACCTGGGATAGTGGAAGGTGTTGCTGCCCATGGCAGGGGAGTTGGAACAAGCTGATAATTAAAGGCCCTTCCAATCCAGAGCATTCCAGGATTCTATGAAATGGAGACATTCACACTTCAGTTACTTGGGGTAATTTTAGGTAAATTAAAACGCCTTTTGGACTTGACATATATAAAAAGAAAAAAATGAAAACCTCCAAGTCTGAAAAATCTCTTTTTCTTTAAATTATGTACCTCCTGATATTATAGGTACAACTGGACTTTCAATGTTCTAAATTACTTAGAAACAAAGAAAATCAAACAATGGTCTGTAATGCATCTAAAACAAAACTCAAAGCCCTACAAGATGTCCATGTATTTATACACATATTAGCTGGTTCCAGCCTGCATTTGAAAGTTTAGGTGGACATTTTTCTGGAAGTGTAAAAATACTGCAGACAATATTACCCTTCTGGAACGAAAGGAACTTAGATAAAGAATAGTCTACTGTACCTTCAAAAAGTAGCATGTTTTTTAAGTTCCATGTGCATTATATTTGCAATTTGCATGGGGATTTGTAACAGCGATGCTGCTCCCTGGGTGTTACTTACTTTGGATGGACTTCTCTATGGCTGAGTTTACACAGCTGTGCTAGGAAAACCTAGCCACAATCAATTAAAAGTGCAACACAAATCCTTTAGACAGCATTCTCAGGCTGTCCTGCTGTTGAGACAGCTACTATTCTCTGAGAAAGAGTGCTCTAACTGTATTAAACCTAGTCCTAACCAAAATAAGCTTTTACTAATTTTCACCATTTAAGGAACATAAAGACCTGCCTTTGTCATTTAAAATTTAAGCTGACTAAGCTTCATAGAAACAGAACGTTAAAGAACTAAAGCAATTAAATCCATTTACAGAGGTCAGAAGAGTCTCTGGGTTTTAGACATGATGGGCTTGTATGGTCTGTGCTTGTCATTCACGTGAACTTTCAGATTACGGGTTGATAGGTGGCAAAATAAGTCACCTTTGCTTTCCTCTTGATAGCAGAGTGACGCTGAGCTGTTCCTAGCAGGTCACCAATGTCCTGGCATTACCTGCACTGCTGATTACTGAACAACTAGAATAAGCAGGCAAATGAGACCCCAGACGCCCTGTCTTTGTGTGGAACATATTTATTACCAACCTACTGAATCCTGCACACAAAGAAGGCCTCAGGGAATGTAGTATGTCTACAAGCTGAAGCAAAAAACATTGAAAAAAAAAAAAATGAGGATAAATAGGCAGGCAGCTGAAAAGCCTGAAGTCTAACTAACTCACCAGCACATTGATAATACAATAACGTGGTCAACCTGCTGTGGACTCTGAAAAAGGCTTTTTTTGTTTTTCAGCTAATTAGTAAAAGAAAAGATTAAGGTTTTTAATCTCCCTTGCTCTTTCTTCCCTCTTTTTACCTGGAGGGTGTGCATGTATGTATGTTTAGGAAATACATATGTACATATGTATTTCCTAAATGAGCAAAGAGAAAGTACATACATTATGATATGGAAAACATGAGGTGGAGTGTGAATTTGGTTTTATTTTCAATGAGAGAGTCACAGACATTATTTCAGATTTCCATGTTCTGTGACTGCAAGCAGTCAGATGTGTGTGTGTATGTGTGTGTTATAGGGTGGGAGGGGAAGGGGGAAGCTGAACAGAGGATATGAATTTTAATCGGTTTCCTGAATGAATACAACACTGTATTTCCCCCTACTCTCCTCAGGATGACAATTCAGAGGAGATAACCTTCTCCTTTGAAAAACCTTGAAGGGAAAGTTTGTTTTTACCATAACAAATGCAACAAAAGAAGAGGGAAGCTGGGAAAGGGAGAGGGCGGACAAATTAAATGTCAAACTTTCTCTCCTTACTTGAAGATAACAGCATACTAGGAGACCTTCTTAGAAGCTTAACATAAATGCAGTTAAGCTGTTGCCAGCTGCCGTAAACCTCTCTCTCACCTTTCTTTCTCTCTTTCAAGATATCTTTGAATGTCTTCCCCTTCATCATAAATCAGACCTGTGAGCAATTATCACTCAAGCCGGATGGCAGCGGCCTGAGTGGCCACTGCTATTCCACTGCTGTAATCTGCACTTCGTCAGGTTACACTACCCTTGATGAAATTTACCATTTCTTTGCCAGTGAGTGCTACCTCTCCATTTATGACTCACTGTCTTTGCAGCAGAGAACTGTTAATTTCATTCCTCTCCTTGTAATTTGCTTAAGCATCCTGGACCATCCGGCGGCGCTGAGCACCCTCAGCAAACCCATCGGGGAGTCTCAGAGCATCCCAATAGGATGGTTCTGATGCTGCTGTTCCTCAAATACTTCCCCTGAGGGAATATCTCAGCGTCTCGGGGGGAGACTGGACACAGACACCCTCTTCTGGGATGGTGCTAATGACACTGTCACAATTATCAAAGGAACTCCTCGTATCCGTCATCCTATATCCAGGCTGCCCCTGAGTGACAGGTTCCTCCCAAGTTCTGGCCCCGCCAGCCCCCAGGCTGCACCTTGCCACCCTCGCAGAGAAGGGGGAGGCTCTTCGGCCAGTCTTTCAGCCGGGAGTTAACAGAATGAAAAAGCCAAACCACGCCGCGATTCCGTCCCCGCGAAAGGGAGCGGGCTCCATCCTCCACGCCCCGCCAGGTCTGGGAGCGCGGCCCGCGTACCCCACGGGGCTGCGCGTCCCGCACCGCCGCCACACGGAGCGCCACCTTCCAACCCGTGCCTGGCGACTTTCACCTTTTTAAATAAAACCCCCAAACCAACCCAAAGAGCACACCCGCTCCCCCGAGCCACCTACACCCCCGCGCACAGCTGTCAAGACGGGCACGGAAAAGTAAGCGCGGAGAGCGAGAGAGAGAAAGAAACAGAGAAAGAGCGAGAGAGTCACTCACCGTTGGCGGCGACACAGAGGTTTCCAGAGCCACTTTGAACTAAGAATGACTGAGGGACAAACTCTTCCTCAGAGTCCGAGCCCGCGGCCGCCCGGGCCGCGCCGTCGCCCAGCGACCGCCCCG
>VZTB01005027.1:244773-255655 GCA_013397245.1 Thryothorus ludovicianus
GGGGAGGGGGACTGCGAGCGGGGGGTGGAGGAGGCGGACGAACAGGGCAGGGGGGGACCTGCGGGCCACAGACACACACACACAGAGAAGGGAGGGGGGGGAAAAAACACAGAAAGAAAAAAAATGAACAAAAAAACCACGGCAAAACACGGACAGAGAGACAATAAAAGTCAAGCTGGGGCACGAGGGGAGGCCGCCCCCCCCACCCCGCCAGCGGCCCCTGAGGGGCGGCCGACTGCACGTATCTGACCCCATTACCTGCTGCCCCTCGGGCTGTTACTGCCCTTCAAAACTCCTATCCATGCTTTAAAACTCGCTTCCATCAGTTTTTTGGGGTTTTTTGGGGGGGGGTTGGTTTGGGTTTTTTAAGATTTTGGCATTGGCGAGAGCCCGTGGTGCGAGGTGCGCTTTGTTCCCACGATACGGGCGCTCACTGTCAATGAGTCGTACTCCGCATTGATGCGGCCGCGCTCCGTCTTACTGACGGGAAAGCTTTGCCCGACGTATTGTGAGGTGAATTACTTCAGATTCCGTGTGAACAGTGTAAAGTCCTTTTGGGAATTGGTTTAACAGTTCCCTTCTCTCTAGTTTATAAGCAAACGGCGCAAGACCTCCACCATGCAGGCAAAGGGTGGGAGAAAGGTGCGGACACCGCTGTGTGGGGTAGAGGCAACTCGGCAAAACACCACAGTGATAACAGGGCAGAAACACAGCTCCGGCCAGCGTCATTCGTTGATTAAACGGTGAAAAACGCAACAAATCGGGTTCTAAGATTATATTTAAAATAGAGCTGTGCCTGACTGAGGTAGAGCTTCTACTGACTGCGAGGAAATTGAATCAGGTACGTGTATGTTAAGTAGATCCAATTGGAAAAGCATACTGTAAGCAATTAATGGTTATCAGGGTCTTATTCTAATAATTTTTTAAACAAAACCTGGGAAGTCAGAAGTGCCAGACTGGCAAAAAAAAAACTCAGGCAAATGTTGAGGTCAGATATGTGCAGTACATCAATAAATACAGGGGGAATATGAACACAGACATATAATACAGGACAATGCATTTAAACATGAGCTTTTCCCCTTGCTACATTTGATCTGAAAGTCATAATGATTAATCTCCCACATTTTCCCAAATACTGAAATGTTATCATGCAAAATCCATCAAAATAAAAGAACAGTCAGCACAAGAAAACCAGCAAACTTAAAAAATCATCTGTTTCTCAAAAACACATTTTGAACATAGCATAGCTCACAACATAGCTGTCCAATATTTCTTACTAAACACAACGTGAACACTTTAGAAAAGGACACAAACCCAAAACAATAAAGTGGCCTTAACATTTAAATCCCCCAAAGCTGGTTCTGCTATATTTCCTTCCACCTTGGCCATTAGTTTTTCTCATCATAAGCCCTTAGATGTCGCCTCCTTGGCATATGCCAGTCTTATAAATTACTAATTTTAATCAGAGAAGAAATTGTGGCCTCTGATGGGATTCTCCTGGGATCCAAGAAGAATATAGGACTGTACCTGTGCTTAGAGACACTTGTCACCCAAAGGAGAAAAAGCCAGCATTGGTTGAGAGCTTACATTCCCTTGTGTGAACAGCAGCCTCTGTGCCATGCACACTGAGAGGCGAAATTGAGTCCTGTGTGTTTTGTTATGATCAGCAGTGGAGCTGTCTGGATCCCCTTCTTTCTGACAACCCTCCAGACAGAGAAGTTCTTCCTTTGGGAATGCAGCTTTTAAGGAATCTGCAGCCCACTTCACACTCCATGACCCTTTTTATGATGCCAAGGCTGTAACCTTCCCATTGTGCTAACTACTGGTAGGAGCTGGAGACAGACAGGAAGAAAAAGGAGCACGTGCAATTGGATGAGCACTGCTTTCCTTGTCAGAGTCCCTGATATGAAAACTGAGATTCAGCTCTAAATCTGATCTGCTTTTGAAGAAGCAAAGTCTGCTCTGTGTCATCCTCTTTGTGGCAATAGAGATTTGATGAGCCCTGACATGTAACAAAGTTTAAATCAGGACTTTGATTTGCTATGCTTTCATTACAAAAAAGGGTGACATGTATTTCTAATCCTGTGTAGTCAGAGGCTGAATTCTAGTGTGATGATGACTGAAATGGAAGTGTTAAATCAATGTCTTCCTATAGACCCATACAGTTTTCCAGTGTACTTTGTAAGGAGAGGATGCATTTTTCCAGCCATTGAGAAAGACGATCTAGATTAAAAAAATTATTTTAAGCTTTGATTCCTTTACGCATACACCAGTGAAAAGCATAAAAGGGAGGTTAATGGTGTGGCTATCTGACCAAAAAAAAAAAAAAGAATGTCAAATTAGAGTAGAGCCCCAAAGCTCTCCCTGTGTTTTGTTTAGATGGCACACTTGGCATAATTATACATGAATTCTGTAGTCTGGACATAAAGAGCAGGAGCAGAATGAGCTGAATTTGGAATTGTAACCCTAGAAACAAAATGTCAGTGCTTTTGTCAGTCCACATCAGAAAGTTTATGCCATTTCCACATGGTTGCAAGTTGTTGGGGATTTTTTGATAGGAGCTTTCCCCATCTCCCACTATGGCAATTTTGGCAAGGATAAAAGAAAAAAAAAATAACATAACCAAAGCCTTTAAAATGGCAGCTTTGGGTTTTAATCAACTACACCATTGCAGAGCGCACACAAGAAGATCCCGTGGGCTTTCACGGTCGTTACGTGCACTTCCAGCAGTGCATGAGCTGACCTTTACAAGGGAAGATTCCCTAGGAATTGTGCATACTAACCACTCAGGGCTGTGCTGTTATGAAGGGCACCAGCACATACCACCATGCTCCCTGGAAAATTGCCTTTTGGGCATGAATGACGGGGTGGGTTCAACAGGAGATTTTGCCAGCTGCTGGGTGGAAGGTGTGCACTAGGCAGCTCTGCTGACGACATCCAATTATAAAATGCGTGGCAAGCAAAGTGATAGCTTCCTTTTTAACAAGTCACCAAGGCAATAAGGCAAGCATGTGTTAAGTTGTGGATCCTTTAAGAGAATTGCCGCCTTTTTTTCCTGCTTGGACAGAAAACTGAGAATTAAATCTGACCTTTTCACAAAAATTAAATCAAGAGAGAGAAGAAAGTTACAAGTTTATTTCCTTCTCAGACAAGTATCTCATTGAATTTACTGCAACTGCAGGTCCAAGTAAAACAAGAAGGACTTGGCCCGTAAACTTTCATTCCAGCTGCCAGAGCAAAATTTCTAATTGATTAGAGCAAAATGAATTTGCAGCAATACTGGGTTGCCATGGAACCTGAGCAAGTAGGACACGTTACTTTGCAGAATGTGCTGTTTCTCCTTCAAAAATACAAAACAGAAGGACTAGATAACACATTCATTATGCACACTCTTGCAATTTGGAACTTAACTCAAAGAAAAACAAAACGGATTCCAAGTATGGGCCCCTTGGCATCAATATGTAACAATCTTATATATCCGCTTGCCATGAACAGTCAAAATTATGTTCTTTGGACTTGAAGCAGGAATAATAGTAGTTGAATGTCTCTGTGTGAATGATGTGATACTAGCACATATTCAGAGGAAAACAGAACTTTCTATTTTATCTATGTGCCAGTATTTCAGATTAAAATTTAAGGAAAAAAAAAAAAAGAAATCAGGGTAAGATATGTTGCGGTGTCTGGTAGATTTATGAAAGTACTTAGGAAACACAAACTTTGGAAATAGGTTAGTGCAAAGAATCTGTTTCTCAGCTTAACCAAGGAACTCTGCAATATTCAGGCAACTGCTTTAAATTTAGAGAAGAGACAAGCAGAACAGACCCTAAATAGTTAGGGGAAAGTAAGACAAACAATAAACACGCCTTCATTTTATGCTGCACATTTGGCTGTAATATTTAAGAATTACTTTATCTCTCACAGGATTTGGCATTCAGAGATCAAGACCTGATATAAAACGGGTGTATTCATGCTAGTGTGAGTAGAAGGGCTGTCAGAAATACAGAACATTCACAGAGATACTTCTAAAGAAGGTCAGTAAATTGTTTCATGGACTTTATTCAGTGGATTATACTCATATGTTTATAATTTATCCCAAAAGAGGTGAAAAAGAGTGGATATATACAAGGGCTGACTTCTCACAGAGCTGAAATGACAAGGCAAGAGGATTTAAAAGTATTCAATATACTCAGAATGGTATTATCTGATCAATAAATAAGTATCAGCTTTTTTCACATGATAACAACTTCTATCAAGCTTCATCCAAGAACCTTTAAGGAAGGGCTTTACAAGCAGTGAGTATGTAAACTTTGAAATACTGTTATCAGATCTGTTGGGATCTGTTATCAGATTGGCTGATACAACGGTCAGAGGGCTGGAACACTTCTGCTGTGAAGACAGGCTGAGAGAGTTGGTGTTGTTAAACAGGGTGAAAAGAAGACTCTGCAGAGATCTTCCTGTACTTAAAGGAAACTTGTAAAAAAGAGGGAGGCTGACTTTCCACACAAGTAGATAGTGACAGGACGAGAAGGAAGAGTCTTAAACTAAAGGAGAAGAGATTTAGATTAGATACGAGGAAGAATTTTTTTTCCTGTGAGGATAGTGAGGCACTAGCACAGGTAGCCCAGAGAAGCTGGACAGAATTTTGAGCAACCTGTTCTAATGGAAGGTGTCCCTGCCCAGGTCAGGAGGTGTGGAACTAGATGATCTCTAAGTTCCCTTATAGCCCAAATCATTCTGAAGAACAGACTTACGCTTCCGACAGATAAGGAAACTGAGGCACAGAGATGTGTAATAATTTGATTCAAAATTCTGTCATTTCCTATATCTGCATGTTGTATCTCTAGCAACTGAAACAGTCTAAAAGGCTGTTTGTCACACTCAAAATGTTTTTAATTAGCAGAATTCCCGCCATAAAGGAACAGCAGGCATGGGCAGAAGTACCGTGATTGCGATGACCTCCATACAACTGCAGTAGTTCTCACACAAGAACATCTGCATTCAGTCCTATCACCACATTGCCTTTGTACCACCTTAAAATAAGAAAGTCTCTAACCAAGGTTAGAACTGGTGCACCAATGATGTTAAGCACCACTACAAACAAAAGACATCACAGTACAGCTCTGGCCTTTAAAACGAGGCTTTGCTTTGTGGGTTCACTGGTAGGCTGTGTAAATGATAGCAGAGTGTATTTTGTAGTGTGCTGGCTGAGTTTATTATCCTGTCAAAGGAAAGAGAGTGTAAACAGATGGACTTCTTTTAACTTTTTTTATGTCTTCCCCTCACTTTACACAGGAGTTTTGAGTGATCTGTACTTACACTGACATGAAATCTTATTGATCAGTATTAATTTGTAGCTAGTCTTTTGCTGGAGAAAACCATGACCTGCCTAAATAACCCTTAGGTACCTATGTATGATAAAGGAAACAAGTTAATAATTAGGTCTAAAACTCAGGCAATTTCATCTCAGAGTGTATCTGATTGATTAAAACCCCACAAGCATGGAGCAGTCCTGCAGAGCTGAGATCCTGTGTGAGAGCTATCCTTGCAAAGTAGCAAGCAGGGTGGGCACCAGGACATTGCAGGATTGCTGACACGTAGGATGAAGTGGAAGGACAGTGCCTTGCATGCACAGCAGTGTTTGGTTTCCTGCAGAATATAAAAGGCAGTGATTTGCTCCACTGGTATTTCAGGGCATCAGAGAAACTGCTGCATCAAGGAGGAGAGTGGGAGAATTTCTGCCGTTTTGCTTTTCAAGGTGAAGTGGTATATGAAGATGAGCCCTGATTATCACATGCTAGAAGATTGGTTTAGGATACAGGAACCTCACTCCTTCAGAGATGGAGAAAAAATGAATTTTCCCAAGGGACTAAGATCATTCATGTCTTTCTCATGGCAGCATATCAGGCCTTTCCAGAGGACAGCATAATACACCTCTGGAAAAAGAGCAAGCTGAACTTGCTGTCTGGCAAAACGTGGCAGTGAATCATAGGAGTAAGGAATTGTTGTGCAGATTTATTGCTGCTCTTTAACAATAGGTGGTCACAACTTTCTTAGCTCAACAGGCAATATATATCTTGTGTTTAGAATTGATTAAAAAAGCAGTCTTGGAAAACTACTCTTAGTTATTTATATTTCCTGAATTTCCACCTGCACTTATGTTTATTTTACTTAATTTAATTTTGTGTATTTGATTTATAGCTTTAAAGCCAGAGGGGGAAATGAATGAAACAAAGGGGACAAATGAATATCATCTTAACAAGAAAAACCTGGGCAGTTGCCATGTCACTAAAATTAAGAAATGAGTAGTTGTGCTTAGAAAATGAGAAATAATCACACGCCCTGTATGAAGACTGGCATACTGGGGGAAAAAGGTCTATGTGAGGTTAAGAAGGAATGAATAAATTCACCTGAGCTTAAGTGGAGTATGAAGAACACGTTACATGGACTTCACCTGCCTTGTGGGTGATTTTTGCTACTCTTCCAAATTGTACTTTCCCCCTCCACTATGCTGTGAAGATAGGCAATGATTTTCATTAGCCATTTACCAGGATAGTGCATTTTCTCTCGAGGAAGTCAGGAAGTCACTGTCAGCAGGGCTTGGAAACATGCTTATTTGCACAGAGCACACCTTGGGTAGACCCTCCTCTGGGTAGAAAACCTCTAGATTTGCAGCAGCTCTGTGAGGAATGAAATACCGGGATGTATAAAAGCATCACAGCTGAGTGCCTGTTACCTGCCCCTGTCCCAGCACAGATCTAGAGCGAGCGTTTGGGTCTTATGCCATTATTCCCCAAATGAAGCAAAAGGTAGAAAAGGACAAAAAACAAGGCAGACCTCAGATCTCCTTTCCCCCAGCTCCTGAGGTTACTAACCTGACCCAAAACAGCAGAAAACAATTATTGATTGAGCAAGATGGAGAGGAGCAGGGAGAAAATTGTTCCCTTCCGAAGTGCAGTTCCTCCAGGGCTTGGGGTGCTCTGGAGCAGCACGGCCGCACTTTTGCCAACAGAAGAAAATAATATGGCAGATTTTCAGAAAATTACACGGGCAATTGCCCGAGCCGGATACTCAGCTTGCTCATTTGTAGGCACAACAGTAGAAACAGATTGTGTAAGTTAGCTACATGATTTTCTACAACATCCGTCTCCAAGGCTCAAATCGTGCTGCTATTTAAAAGCACAAACAGGTAACACAATTTCCAAATATGTGGGAGATTTCTTGTATCTTTTTCAAAATCAAAGGAGGATCAAGAAAGAAAGAAAGACGTTCTTCTGGTAGAGACAGTATAAACAATCCTAATCACCACAGAATATTTATATCATGCCTTGGGAAATATTTATGAAAGTAATTCACATCATCTAAAGTTTTAAGGAAAATGCAGCTCCCCCAATTACAGCTCAGCATTACAAAAGCTTCTGCAGCTTTACTCAAACCCAACTTGTAAAAGAATAATGGAATCTGTAGGCAGTCTGATGAGCTGCCCGTGAAGTGGCCTCTCTCAGTCTGACACTAATGCTCTATCTGATCCAAACACCCAATATAAAGTATGAAGTTCTCTGCAAATGATTACATGCAAATCTCCTAAAAGGTCCATTTTCCTGTATTTGATCACCAAACTGTAGGCTTTATAGAAATTGCTTTCTCTAAGCTTAGTGCTAACAAAATGGTTTACACTAGCCTTGCAGAACTCTTCCTGATAGGCTTGGTCAAGGCAAAGAACTTGTTCATGCTCCTGCTACCCCAGCAGGAAAGAGTTATTATATATGGGCCACTGCAAGGCTTTTTCACCTGCCCTAGCAAATAAAATTTACAGATATGTCTTGCAGGGTGGTTGGCAGTAATTTTCTAAAATTAACTTTAAAGTAATGCCAGAGGAGACAAAATTATGGAGTGCTAGAAACCAACCAAAGTCATATGATGTTAGAGCCCACCTACCAGACAGCAGAACTAATCCATCCTACGGCCAAAAAAATCCACAGATTCAGCTCACAATCAGGGATACACTCTGCAACTGTCCTGACCCCTGGGGATGGGTTCTAATACACATGTGCAAAACAGTACATGATGGGGCAAACTAAGCTGTTAAGGAAGAAAATATGTATTTCCACCCGTTAACTAGATAATCACAAATAAGCATCTCTTGAAAGGAGTGAAGGTTACAGTTGTTAAGAGAAATCCAAGATTTGCTTAGGGAAGCAGAAGGATAATGTGACATTGTGCAGTGTAGTTACTATAGTGTCTCCCTACAGCCAGGGGAAATACAACCTTTATCTTCCAGAGGCCACTCTTTCTGTCTCTTATTTCTCTTCATTGACTACACAGGAAGCCTTGGTGATCCTTACTTGTGCATAAGTGAAAGCGTCATGAATCCTGGGCTTAATGTCTAGAATCTGCCTGGGGGTAAGGCAATCTCACTGAGATGCTTTTGGCAGTGACAGTTTGGGTTGCTCCATAATACAAATCCATAATTCCCCATCATATTTGCAGACTTGACACTTCCCTTCCAAGCTCATAGACAAAGGTGCTGTACAGTAGCAATGGAATTGGAGATTAAACATACAGGCAGCTGGAGATAAAAGTTTCAGGAAGAAGAACTCTGATGCACGGATATTTTATGCTTCTCTTGGGAAAAAAACATAGTCTGCCTTAGTAAGTACAGTCCAAAGAAAACATAACAGGTCTCAGGAGTCTGGCAAAGGGGTAATAAAGGTATACTGCATTGATACCTTACCTGTCTAAGCATAAGTGTTCTAGGGAGGAAATTTGGGGTGACAGGAATGTTGCCTGAATACAGAGATTGTATCTGTTTCAATTACTGTTAAGATTACTGTTGAATTTGAATTTCTGCACTGCATAAAACTAATTCACTTGTTCAGCCTCTTACACTTACTGGGGCAGTCTCCTCTTGATTCCAGTCTTTATCCCCATGAGGGCTGGAGGTTTGCATCCTTAAAGTTGCATGGGAACAGTTCTCCAGTCACTGTTAATTCTTATATTCTAGCCAAGCTGCCTTATTTTTGGAGGACTTTTTTTGCAGTGCATGATTTCAAAGAAAGCAAACAGCCCTCCCTGCAACAATTAAGAGTCATGGTTCAGAAGATCACTTTCTTTCTTCAGCTGAGAAAGAGATCAAGGCAATTTGTGCTAAAAGACTGTTCTTAGATGAACTTTTAAAGAGATTTGATTAAGAAGAAAGGTTATTTTCCATCACACTTTCTGTGAGCTAGCCCTGAGGATCTGGAGTTGAAGACAGTGAAAAGTGTGAGGCTGCTGCAGAAGGGGAAGCAGGATGACTGCTCCAGGACAATGCTGAGGCTTGGTCCATGTGCTCCAGACACCAGCAGTGGAGCATGGTGCTGTGCTCAAGGGGCTGCACCCCTGCTAACACTTGTGCTCAGTGCTGTGCTGCCGTGTGCAGCCTGCAGCACCTCTATGGCTGGATGTCTGCTCCCAGGCTGATAGCGGGTGTCAAGCCTTTCCTGATTACTCTGAGAGTAACTCCCCACTCTGTAACCTGGGGAAGAACTCTTCAGACCTGTCTGATCTGATCCTTACTTGTCAGACTCTCATTTGGCATCCACCTCATGCTCCAGAATGCATTTGAAGATTGCACATACCCTGTGCCTGGCACAGCTCATTAATAATCACAGACCTATCCTGAATCTTCCAGCATTTTCAAGCCGTTTTGTCTATTTATCTGTTGGCTTTTCAAGACATGGAGTTCTTCTCCTTGAGTACATGTGAGGCACGCAAAACTGCAGGACTTTGATCTTGTGTTTAGCCATTAGGTCTTCTTGCAATGCAAACTGTAAGAATAGAGAGGCTGTGCTCAAGTGGTTGTAATTACTGTGGAGAACAGTTCACAGCATTCTGTGGGCAGGGAGAGGCTGAGAATGCCCTTTCACTACAGTCTGCAGGCAGGACAAGTGCTGCGTTTCCAGGGAGGTCCAAGTGGACATGACACACTTACGGAGAAAGCTGCTAGGAAGATATGCACCCCTCTCTGCTCTATTCCAAAATTTCACCTTATAAACTTGCACTCCTTACAAAGCTTTGTCTTCCCAGAAAACTTTCTGAATTTTTGCTGATGCAAATGTATCTGAATCTGAGGCTATGCATCTGTAGAGGATGCTCTTCTCTCCTGGGGAAGATTGCCATTTTATGGTATTGCCCAAGAAGGTAATGCAGGAATATGACAATACACAGCCAGGAAAAAAGTGTTTGACCAAAAATTGTGATTTGCTTTATATTTGTTTCAGTCTTAAAACAACTTAGAAACTACACACTAGCAGCCACCCACAAGAAGAAAATAAATGGATTGATAGAAATTTTCAGGTTATTGACTGGCATTTCAAGTCCCAAAACATGGGAAAAACCTTTTTCCTCCAAAATAATTTATGTATTTCAGCAGACAACAAAAACTTGCAGTGCAATAGCAAAAATTCAGGAACTTTGAGACACTGTTGATGTTACTGTTATTTTTTTTTTTCCAAAGCATTGATTAATATCTTTAAAGCTGCAATTTAACTCAATCATGGCTTTACCGACTTTTGCCCTATAAAAAACTTTACTTTGACTTTTGTTCAGTTCTCTGCTCAGTGGAAAAGATGAATTTTTTTCAAGGGATTATAAAAAGATTGGACCCAAATGATGATTTTTTGGATAGAGGGAAGTTAATGATAATTCAAAACACAATTTAAAAATTCCAGTAGTTCAGAGAAGAGTGACTGTCAGCAGTAAAGCTAAATACAGAGAAAAGAATACCTGGTCTCATTCACTAAATGGTCTCTCTATCCCTCATTTCTCCCAATCTCTTTGTTTTTCAGAGGGATAGTTAAAGGAAGTTATAGTTAAAGGAATTAATTCATACTCAAGAAAAAAA
>VZTB01005028.1:9689-32415 GCA_013397245.1 Thryothorus ludovicianus
ATTTCTTATTCTTTTTTTAGTTTACCATATGCAAGAGAATGCAACCAAAAATATAAAGAACAGGTTTCTAAACTTTTGTTATATTAATATTCAGCATATCTGGTACATTATGTTTTTGTAATGACAAATTATGGGATTTTTTGTTTGTTTGCTTGTTTATTTATTTTTACACTGCATAAACAGATGTGAAAATATTGATCTGTGTGTTTATATTTAATACTTTAAAAGGAATGTTTGAGAAGTTCACAATATTAGACTTTATTAATGAAAGAAAGTGGTATTGCTTTTGCAGTTTCACTCCTCTACGTGGTGTCATTTATTTAAGTTTATCAGCAGTTTGTAACAGCTGCCCTGGAACTTGTACGTAGAACATAAAGTGACTTAGACCACATGTTGAAGACTGTAGTCCATCACTGCCTCTGCTCTATCTGTTCTGTTGTTGGAAAGATTAATTTTCCAGTATTGTGATTCTGAGAGTTTTCACAAGCATTATACTAATTTTTGAAGTAAAATCAATAGTGTAATACTGAGCTACAACTCCAACACAGAAATCTCAGAGTACAGAAATAAGGCAAGAGTATGTGTTGTTGATTGCCAGAAAACTGAAATAGACTATGTTTTAATAACAATCATTCATGTATGTTGAAATTCTTACATAAGAGCTAGTGCATTAATCAAAATATTCAATGCAATATATGTGTATTCTCTTTATCTAACACAATAGCAATGTCCACATTATGCAATTATTAGAGACACAAAGATGTGAACATTTGTAGAAGGGAGGTTTCAGTAAATCAGCTAGAGACAAAATTTTCAAATATTATTAGTCATCTTTTTAGTCCTGTAGTTTCCTAGAAAAAACATTAGAAACACTGAAAGAGTAATTGATTTGATTCATTTATTTATACAGAAAGATGAATTTTAAAACATGCTAATATAGCATGTCTATGAAGAGAAGTGCGTTGTGGTTTAACTGATTTGTCTTAATTAAAAATACAGTTGCCTCAAGCATCTTTCTTTTTCACAGACTACACTTTTAAAGCATCTATCTCTACTTGATTGTGAAGATTGGTACTTCAAATTTAAAGAACTATTTTTTTAGATGGTTGCAGAGAGCTGAAATGAATTCTTCCTGCTCTGTGTTAATATCAGTATTCATAGGGTAAAAAGGAAAACTTATGATGTGTAAACATACAATTGTAAAGCAGAGTAAAAATAAAGATATTGAATTCAGTGGTAGAGATTTGCTCTCATTCATGATCTCATCTTAATATTTTGTAATAGAACTTCAATTACTTGATTTTCATGATCTGAAAAACACGTAGTAAAGAAACCTTAAACAATGCTCCAGGTTTGGAAGTTGTCTAAAGCCTGGACATGGACTGCACAGAGATAGCCCACATTCTTCAGGAGCTTTTGTTTGAAATGGATTAAATGTTCCAGCTACAAATCCAAGATTCCTTAGCACCTTCACATTTGATGAATTGATTGTCAACATCCTTCTAAGCAGCAGAAATTACTTTTTTCATTGTGCAAATAGAAAAGAAACCTGAGTCCCAATTGACATCTAAATTTGGATATGTGTAAAACTGTACAAAATTATTAAAACACCAAGGAAATTAAGCTATAATGTATCAAAACTACTGACAAAGAAGTGTCATTTCAACAAAAGCATAACATTTTGTGGTAAATTAATGTTGTATTTGAAGGTAATGAAAACTTATAGGGAAGAAAGTACACACAATACAAACATTAAAAAGTAATTTGAAATGCAGGTCTGCTTTTTCTATCCATAGGATAAAAAACTTAATTTTTATACTCAATTTCACTTAATTCAAGACACATGTTCATCCTGTCTGTACACTAGCTACTAGCTTAAATAACATTTCACTAGTACTTCAAAAGTATTTTCATTGTCTTATTTTTCCTAGTCTGATTTTGAAGAGTTACACAAATATAACAACCATACTGCATCAGCCATTCAATTGGACAAGGACTGGGCTTTGCAAGGTAGTGTTTTTTTTTTTTAAAATTTTTATTGTTTTTAGATCCTCCATATCCTGTCAAATTAGAAATACATGGATGCTGAGAATTTTAATGACTGTGGCCCTCCTTGAGAATCTATTACGGATTGAACTTTTCTTTATAACCCATCCACAGTAGTGTTCCAAAATCCAATCCTAAGCATTGATAATCTACCCTTTTCTAAAAAAAAGAGGTACCAATGAAATTCATACTTTGTTTCCAATTATTCATACTGCAGAAACAATCAAAAAACACATCAGTGTAAGAAATTAATTTCCTTCTGAACAAAAAGAAAGCTAGAAAAAAAAAAAGAAGAAAGATATTGTGACTTTACACTGTAATGGGTTTTACTTTCCCAACCATTTGTTCTCTACTATAGCAAAAGCATTTTTTTCCCACCAGTCAAAAAACCCATTTTGTCTTTAATGTTTGAAAGTGATGAATCAGTTTTTCAGTAGCTGTAATATCTTTTCCGCAGTTTTCAAATATTGTATCATGTTCTCTACCTTAAATTATGCAAATTCATTGGGCATATCTACTTTCCATAATATTCCCAGACTTGTATAACCTCTACTAATCTGCCTCATTTTTTAATAATAATAGGAAACAGATCAGTTCTACCTCAGGTCTCAGCTGTCTGCAAGGACTGAGAACATTAGGAACATTCACAACAGGCATGGGCTGTAATCCATCTGCCACAAGCTTATGTTGTCAGTGCTAGATGAGACGGATGTGACACATTGTATTAGCTTCCAACAATTTCTCAGTCACTGTGATAATGGAAAAAGAAAAAAAAAGTGGAGTCCATTGTCTTTTTGAGATACATTCACCTCCGTAAAAATGCAGCATCATCTGTTTTGTATTATTTCACTTTCAGAGTTAAAATTACCATGGAAAAAAATAGTGTAAAAGTATTATTGCTCTTCTGATTTTTCATGATTTCTTATTGCTTCATGTACTACCATATTTGAAGTAACAGAGTTGAAAATCCATGTTTCTCTGAATTATCTAAACTAATATACATTATTAACAAAATGTGTTGTGAAGATGGACTTCTATGGTTAAATTTAAGTGCTATGGATAAGGTCTCCTAAATTATGTGTCCTGGGAAAAGCTTTATGCCAGTCAGGTTTTCTAAAACCTTTTGATGTATCTTTTAGGATAAGAGCCTCCAAAATAACAAACAAAGAAAAAAATCTACAGTTTTAAACCTCCTTAGATTTTATTCAAGTGCAAATACAATACACACATCATGGAAAACTCTGTGTGAGTCTGTTTGTGTTTGTGTGCACATGAAAGTGTGTCAATAACAATAGTATCTGAAAAGTATTTTTTCTCAGGTAGTAATTACCTAGTGGACAACATGAGACTTATTTTTGTAATTTGAACTTCACATTATTGTTATGCTCAAGTAAAAAATACTAAGTGCTAAATCATAATTAAACAAGTTTATATATTTTAAAATGAACAGTGTAGATTTCTAATAAAATGGAAACTCATACAAAATACTTTAGCAAGAACTACACAACACACAAGCACACTGAGGAGTTGATACACATCTGTTTGTGTGCTTAACTTTCACCTTTTGGGGAAAAAAGTTTAGATTAATTTTGATGTAGAAGGAAATAATTCACACATTGAAGTTTTTTGGGTTTTTTATATAACAAACAGATAGCCAGTTGGATTTCATTCTCTTTTTTGAATTTTTTGTTCATAATATGGACTCCACCTCCTTTCAATATTTTTTATTTTTTTCAAACATTAGAAATTTTTGGTTTTAGTCGACTAGTGTGATTCTGATTTAAAGAACATCTATAGAATTTTTTCTGTGTAGCTTCATAATTCTTTGCAGTTTATTTGTAGAGATATAAAACCTTACCAGCTTCAAAAGTAAAATGTAATTTTGAGTGACATTTGGCTTTTTAATTGATATTTTACTAAGTCATACTGTGTGAAAAATATTAATGTAAGTGTCAAATCCACAGATAAGACTGAAGCTCAAATTTAATCTATTGTGTCTTATGTTTTGTCCCTTCAAAAAACATTTAGAGAATGTGATGGTGACGCGTTTGATGTGACATATCCTGGTAGAATTGTTAGATAATAAAGGTCCCCTTTCATTTATAAACCTGACTTCATGTATTTTTTCCATTGCAAAATTGTCTGGAAATTGTGAAGAGTATGACAGTGGTACTTGTTTAATTAATAACATATTCTATATTTCCCAGTTTAGATATTTCATTTCCATTTGCCTTTTGACATTTACAGTTGGAGATATCTCATGTTTAACTCATAAGCATGCAAAAAAAAATAATCTGTATCAGAAAAGCCAACCATTTTTAATACCCATACATATAAAAGAATAAAACTGTCATGAAGTTAAAGAAAAAAAGCTGCATCCTTGTGTGTCGCACATGCACAAACCTGAGATTGACTTGCCTGATATTTTGGGCGTTCTTTAATAAAATTAATATTTTATATAAATATTTTAACAACTTTTTGAGATAAAAATTAATCACATTTCTTTTGAACTTCAATATTCCAAAAAAATTTTTAAGATTTTGATGTGCGTGGCGTGCAAGGCAGTGTGTGACCACTGGACTTTTCAGCCTAGTCCCTCTTTATAAAATGACTTCTTGCTTCAAAAACATCCAAATCAGTGAGCCAGTCACAGTCATTGGATCAAATTTTCTGCACTTATAAATAAGTATGCTAAAATAGGGCCCTTACGATTTGTACTAACTGAATCTCTTTTACCTCTTTTATCCTTCTTGTTCTTCTTCCTGTTTCCACAAATGCCTGAAAAGCACCATCATGATCTTGTGTATTTGTTCTTCACAATCATACCGCTAAGTGTTAAAAAACTGAGCTTATTCACCAAAGCAAATACCTAATATCATGACTAATACCTTCTCACTGCTTCTTTGTATGCTGAATGAGACTTCTTATGTCACTCTACAGTATCTTTTATATTTACCTTGTCTGTGGGATAAATTCACCTTTTTATTCAGCGTTTGTACTGCTCCAGGGAGACTTAGATTGTGACAAGGGCCCCTAGGCAACACAGTTATATAAAAGGCAATGCAGGAAAGGGAGCATATTTCAATATGACACATCTAAGAAAATGGAAATTCTACAAAATTATAGGGGAGACATCACTACCTATAAAATTGTGAACTCTTCAGAGACTAGAGCAACTCAGTTCAGGTCAAATATGAGCACTGCACACTGTGGATGTAAACAGAACCTTGTGTCAGCATAAATGAGTCTCACACCTTTCCATTAAAGGTATATATGTATGAGCATTGGTGAAATTTATATTTTGCCTAAATCTTAATTGTGATGGCTGACCCGAGCTGACATAGTTGCTCAGTTACTCCCCCCAATTTATTGCTGGACATGAAGTTATGAGCTGCGAGATATCTTTTGGGTCAGTTGGGGTCAGCTGGCCGAACTCTGTTCCTGCCGAGTTCTTGCCCACCCCCATCCCACATCTTTGGGGACAGAGTGAGACCTTAACCCTGTGCAGGCACTGTTCTATAGTAGCTAAAACTTTGGTGAGCTGTCAACACTGAATTGGTCATAAATATAAAATAGCCATATTGTCTGCCATGAAGAAAATAAATTTCACCAGAGCCACATCCAGTGCAACAGTGGGCTTGATTTTTTTTCTCATTTCTTAAAGATGTTATCATTGAAAAATTACATTTAATTACTATCCTAAATATTCTATCCCTTTTGAAGTATATGTTTTATGCCATTTTTTTTTAATAAAACACCCTTTTTGTAAAGGGTGTTTTGTAGCACATTTTAAAAATTATTTTATCTAACATTCTCTTGCTGTTCATTCATTCCATGGCTGAAGTGAAATAATTAGGGGGAAATTATCTTCAAACCAGACTATTGAGAAATCATGATCAACAATTATTTTGGGATTGTTTTATGCATGTGAAAATGTGATGCTTTCTCATAGATATTTAGTTAATGGCTCTGCTCTTCTGTAAATCCTTTTATTTATTCTGAGTGTACAATAGGTTTTAAGCAGTAATTATTTTGTGGGGAAATACTTGCAGATAAATATCAAATTCTGGTACCATTCTACTGTATTTTGCTAGAAAGATAAGGAAATAAAACAAATGAATATAAAACAAACTACATCAATTTACATATTTCCTATACTTACTACTTAAAAAATAGCTTTTTTTTTTTTTTTTTCAAATACAAATATATTTCTTAATATTTTATTTGGAAGATTTCCATATATTTTGTTTCAGAAAATGTGAGATTTTTGTTGTCACTCACATATATGAAATCCCACATGTCTGAGAAAATTCAAGATATGATGAAAGATGTTTTGAAATATCAACCTGCAGTATGTGTATGCCAAAGCATCCAGCAAAAAGAAAACTATTTAATACACCTTAGAAGCAAAAGCCCAAGTTTAGTCTCTTACAAAGGTACTTAATACCAGGATAAGAAACCACCTGGATGTAAGAAATGCCTCAGTTAAAGCTACTAAAATAGTAAATAATACAGAGAATGATACATAGAGAACATGTGGCGAGAGATCATTGAGGAGAATCTTTAGTTACACTTCAGTTGAGTCTAACAATTGCACGGCAAATGATTCCTGGCCTTTGTTAAAGCAAATAGACTGGACTCCTTTATTTATCCAAGAATGTAAATAGAGAAGTCCATTGGACAGATGGAAATCCTGCAGCATTTGAAAGACTGGAAAATTCTATAGGGCTTCTAGTGATATACCTGATAATATTAATGGGGCTAGCACTGAGATACAAAATAGCCTGAGTGAAAGAAATTCTAACTGTTCTTGGTACCTTAGACAACAATGAGGTTGAAAGTGTTTGTAGATACGTCCAGTGCTAGGAGCACAATAATTTAGAAAGAAATCCATACACCAGTTTTGTGTCTGTATGACACAGCCAATGCAGTAGATATGTAAGAGCAGCATGGGTCAGCTTACTCACTTTTAGCATGTCACAGTTATAAGGTGTCAGGGAATATCACAACAGTATCACTTAATATGTTACTGGAGCTGTTTCCCTCTTTTTATCTTTTCACTCCATGAATTATCAAAAGTATGCTTTTAACTATTCCAGATTATCACAATTTAAAATCTCAGCAATTAAAACAAAGCAAAAAGATATATACTCCTCATGCTTTGAGGAGTACTACAATCTCTCATCATTGATGCAAGCTCATCCAAATTACTGAGCAGGCTCTGGAAAACCTTTTATTTTAACTCAACTTTTATATATGCCTACCCTTTAAAACACACAAACCCTTTAAGTTTCATCCCTAATTTTTCATTTACTTCTAAAAGTAAAATAGGTAGTTATTTTTAATTGAATATAATTACAGCAGAAATTACATTTTCTTCTTGCATTTTACTTTCACTGTATCTGTTTTCCCCTGTCTTTAACAATATTGCCTGCTTTCAGTTCTGTGGTACATTAGGTTCTTGCATCTCAAGTGCTGTCACTTATCTTCCTGTTTCACACACTGCCAAACTCCTGAGGCTAGCAAAACAACTGGAAAATGCATGAACAGTTCCTTATTTTCTAAACAAAGTAAACAGAAGTAAAAATAACATATCAAATTGCATTTGAATAGTTCTGATACCTTAAGTTTTAGCCTTCGTGTTTTTCAGATTCTGTGCTGCATTGGTGAGTGTGTGACTTTGAACTTCATATAAAATGTTAGCAAGTTCTCTTCACAATTTAGTTAGACAAAATAATCCTTTTCCAGCCTGAGAACCAAGGACAGAGGTGCAGCTTTGGGCTCAGAAAGTGCAAACAACAGTGAATTGAGAGGAGCAATCTTGGGAGGATGTGACTTCATGACCTGTAATTGGGCAATTAACCCCAATATATAAATGAACCAAAACTTATAAAAGTGTGAAAACTTGTGAATTGGAGTCCATTTTGGGTAAAAGCATGACCAGGCTCTTGTACTGCCCCAGGTGTATCCTGTGAAGGCCTTTTGATAAATACCTAATTTATTCCCTTAACACTGTCTAGCCTCTGTTCCAGGTAGCCTCTTTAGGCATCTATTCAAAATGAAACTTTGAAATAAGATTCAATTCTTATATAAAGAATAGAAAATATTTTGCTTTTTCAAAGTAATATTTATAAAAAATAATAGTTTTTTTCAATATTTACCTTTCCAATAGGATTCTCTTGCTACTAAAAGTCTTTATGCTAGCTGCCTATATTTTATCTAGTATTAATAGAAACAAACACTTCCAGAATTGTATTATTCTTATTTGGAAAGAGATATTTTAGATTTCTATTTTATTGTAAGGAAAACATTTAAGAAATTAGACCTTTATAGATATCAGAAATATGGAATAATAATAGTTTAACCCATTCTTTATTAAGAGTCATAGCCTGGAGAACTAGATTGTCTTTCATTGCTATGAACTTGAGGTGTTTCCATTATGCTAATATTCACATGGATCCATATTTTTGTCTTAGAAAAATTTTTTTTTATAATTAATCTGTGCTTTTTTCTTTTTTCTTGCATAAAAATTACAAAGGAGTATTCATATTTGTCATAAACGATTTCAAAATCTAAAACTTTAGTTCCTTTTCTGGTGGAATGCATGCTTTTTGAACTAAAAAAATTGTTTCATTTTCTGCGGTTTGCAAAATGACTGTATACATGCTAAAAAGCCTTACATTCAATTATCTACAAGGTAAAATAGTCCCTTTTTAACATTTAAGACCTTAAATGGTAGTTGTCTGAAGAATTTAGATATTAATCCCATTCTTATAGCAATTTTGTGTAACTGTTCAGCTGCAGGTAGTAAGAATGAGTCACTAACAACATCTACATCTGAATTTAGGATACTTTGAGTTATGTTTATTGACAATTGTAAATAAAGATACTATCCATAACCTCTAACACCAACCAATCTAGTTAATGTGCTATATCTTACTATTATAAATATCTCAATGAGAAGTAGAATTTAAAAAAAATAACAAATTTGGACTATTTCTAAGAAATCTGAAAACAGTGATGCAGTATCTTTACTAAAATGAAAAAAATGAGATGTTATGATAGCAATAATAATATCCAAAAGTACAAAAATTAGTAATATAGACTTTGAAACAAAGAGTAGGAGATACTTCAAAGTCCAAACCATTAGTTTTCATCCCTTTTCTCCTTTCTTGTTTGACTAAGTCTTGCTTCCACTCATGAATATGCAATCAGATTAATTTCTGGTTTTGACAAAACACATTTGTAATCTACAGATTACATGATCAGTTTAGGAACTATGGTAGTCTGCATTCTAATTTGCACCTGTATTTTCAATATCTAGGATAAAGTATGATAAAAATAAGTAAGCGAAACATTTTTTGCGTCTGGTAGAGAACAAACCTGTGAGCCTAAAGTTCCTAAACTAATAGACTCCGAGCAAACACAGAGGTAGTGTCCAGTTGTTCAAGCATCAGTCTCTAAAATAATTCCAGACTTGATGAAATACTCTTCCTGGTCTCCAGCTTCTCCACTCCAGATGAATGTATGTCTCACATAAGCCTTCTATCCAATATGCAGTTTTATGCAGATGACTTTGTGTTCTAGAACATCTAATGACTGTTCTCCTGTGCAGTTTGGAACTTGGATTCATGTCTCTGCAGGGACACTGTAAGGATCTCTTCAATGTCATTTGCACTTCTCATCCAGAATTTTGGGATTTGAGGGTTTTGTTTTGTGAGTTTTTTGTTTGTTTGTGTGGCTTTTTTCAGTGGGGTTTTTTGTAGGTCTGTTCATATTTTGTTGGACAGCCCATATTTTTAGCCAGAGCATAGATACAGGCATGTGCACCATTTTCACTTGTTTCAGTGGAAGACCTCTGGGTGCCCTGCTGCCAAGGCTTTTAGAGGAACTCTTCAATGTGTGGGATCGTAGCTGTTGTTGAGGCTTGTATTTTGTGCCCTGTGGCACATCACATGTTGAGCAGTCCTGTGCTGTCCTCATTTGCTGCTGGATCCCTTCCATGCGCCCCTCTGCACAAACTGCTGTACAAATTACTGCACTTGTGCATTTGTATTTGCTGTGCTCTTATTTGTTGGTCACTTTCACTTCAGCCTGCAGGGGTATTGGCCAAGTTTGTTGGGGATGCAGATTTTGCTTTGGCTAGGTCAATAAGTTTATCAATAGCAAAATGATAGGCAGAGAAAAAAAGCACTCAAAGCACTCAAAAATGCACTGCA
The DNA here is from genome assembly GCA_013397245.1 of Thryothorus ludovicianus. Taxonomy (NCBI): domain Eukaryota; kingdom Metazoa; phylum Chordata; class Aves; order Passeriformes; family Certhiidae; genus Thryothorus; species Thryothorus ludovicianus. The sequence goes on from VZTB01005028.1 coordinate 19,955, forward strand.
GAGAAAAATATTTTTATTTTTTTAAGTAAAAATGACACATTAGAGTTCACTTTCAACATGCTGACACAGATCAGCATATTTGCTTGTATGTTTAGCTCTGCTGTCTAGCCCTTCATTGCTTAAAATCTGTGCTTGGAGATTTCAGATTTCCCCTTTTGGAACCATCACAGACTTGCTAGTGCTCAGAAAGAATCTTCTTGAAGGTCTGGCTGCAAAGGGAGACACCACAGAGTGCTTGAAACTGCAGAATCACACATTCATAGAACTACTGTAGGTAGGAAGAGCCTTCTGGAAATCATGCAGTCTAATTTCCTCTTCTCAGAGCAGGGTAAAATACTGCATGTGGCTCAAGGCCCTAGGTTTCAAGGGAAAGAGACTCCACAACATCTGAAGATACCTTGTTCAGTCTTTGACCACTCTTGGGGTAAAAGTGTTCTTAAATTGAAATGCAATTTCATCTATTTCAGTTTGTCTTTCTTGACTGTTGTCCTGTCACCTGTCAGAAGAGTCTGACTTGAACTTCTTTGCAGCCCCTCATCAAGTGTTTTTGCAGACTGATAGGATGCCCCAGAGTCTCCTTCTCCCCAAGCTGAACACTTCCAGCTCACTTGTCTTGACTATTGTTCCAAGTCCTTAGTCAACCAGCTTTAGGATGTCCATGTCTCTCTTGTGTTGGAGAGCCTGGACTCAGTGCACTAAATGTGCCTTCAACAGGAGGAAGGACGACTTCCTCCCTCACAGGATGTGATGAATTGCCACCTCAACCTGCTGAAAATGCTTCTTCCTAATGCAGGCTGGAAGGCTCTCTGCCACAAGACCACTTTTCTGTGATTCCACTGCCATCAGATTGGACAAAGAAGTCAATCCCTGGGCCAACTCTAATGGGCTTAAAGCTTGTTTTTGGTGTTTGCTGTCAGGAAATATAGACTGTGAGGCTATGGGAGGGAGACGAAGAAGAAAGAGAATGCCTATAATCTAGTGTCTGGCCTCCCTGCATAATATAAGCAGTGTGGAGGGACAATTCCAAGAGTAATTCCCCACCTGACAATGTGGTTACTGGGCCCCTTTAAATCCCCTAGGTGTGCTCTCCATGCCGTGTGAGACAGAGAAGCAGGGGTGTATTGCATAACATGCTGCCGAGTCATACCCATGCATGAGTAAAACGAGTAGGGTCTGTACCATGTTGGGGCCTGTGGAACGTAGCGTGCAGAGAGAATGTAAGCATGGCAGAGTAAATTGCCAGCCTAGGCACAAGCTGCACCATGCCAGCTGGTTTCAGTGCCAGGCATTTAGTGCACTCATGTAGATGTGGCTGTAGAAACACAATCCAAGTAAGAATTCAAAACATTTTATCATCACCGTCTTCAATTTAGTTGTATCCTTCTTCAAAGAGTAGACAGGTCCTAACATAACTTCCAAGGTTTAGTCAATAGAAACAGTTTTTTTTCTAAAAATATGAATACAATTTATTTTAGATGTCTTTCTTTTAGATTGGAAAGGCAGAAATATTTATTTTAGATAAGATTAATACTACATTGAATTAGGTGCTCAGTCATATCCTATGGTACCGAATAAAAGATATTGTTTTTAGGTAAAATAAATTTCTTTAAATGGAAAAAAAAAATCAAAATGGATTTTAAGAAACATTCCTCTATGGAGGGTGGTCAGCAGGCAGAATGTCTAAGAAGCAAACATAACAAACATTTTCAGATAACCAATTAATACATTGAATTTGGCTGAAGGGTACTGGTAAGCTGGAAATGCTTGAGTTTGTTTATAGTCAGCCATGCTAGCTAGATGCCAGAAGGGAACTCCTGACTAATTTCTTCCTAGATTTGCTATGATTTATTTCTTATAGAATTGTGAGGGTTTTTTTTTGTTTGTTTCCACATAAACAAGCAATGAATAATTGTTCTTTTTTTATTTTTAACTTTCAGTCCCTATGGATTGGTGTGGCTAAATTACTTGGCAAGTATCCCATTGCCAATCCAACACGGCTATGTATCGTACTATTGTTTCTGCTGTTGAAAACAGAAAACAAATCTCAAGTCAAAAACATGGACTATTTAGACAAGATTTAAACAACCTGATGTGATTTATTAGAGGGAACATGCATCTGGCTGTATTAGTCTTGAGTTTATATATTTAATGTGTATTTTTCCATAAGAATTTTCCCACATCCAGTTCTTACAAATACATTCAGTCTATGATAAAAGGCTGGGCATTTTATATAACTGTGACAGTGTGTGCAAATTGGTATTTGTATGTATTGATAAAATGTAGTCTTCATTTGAAGTCTGAAGGAAGACATCTTCAGGACTACATTTTTTTTTTTTTTGACTAGTCTGAATCTATGATTAACTTGGCAATATATACATTAATGTCAGCTGCTGACCTTGTGCATGCTGATGGCTGTTCTTATTGAGCGTCAGTCTTGCCTACTCTGTGAGAATACTGGGATAGATCACCTTTTTTTTTTAAAGTGACTAAAACACCTTTGGTGGTGTGCCTCTTTCATAATGGCTTGTCCACTTAGTGATGTCTCTTCAAAGTGCTTTTTAGCACAGCTGGATATGTAGTACATGTTAACATGATTTCTCTGTTTTTTGAAATGTGGGACAACCTATCTGGAAAAATAGATCAGAACATTTTAACATTTTTTTTAAACATGTTTCAGGAACTGGGAAGGAGACTGCGGAGGTGAAAAAGACTGATTAAGAGGGTTGCCTATTTTTTGGTATTTCTTATAAAGCAGCTATTGTGTATTAATAATATTTTTGGCTCTACAAATCAAAATTATTTAATGACTTTATAAGTCAGACAATTTTTTGTGAGGATGTAAAAATCCTGTCATCTTTGATGAAATGTTAACTATTTGTTAACATATTTCCACTAAACTATATTTAACAATAATCTGTTGAACTAAATATCACACATTAATAGACTAGAGGGGAAAAAATAAGATCCTTTCCAAAGCAAGCAAATGTCTTTGGCACATTTTTTAAAAACCGGAGTTAGAAAGAAACTGATATATGTATTTGAGCATCTAAATGTTCCCGTTAGTATACTATGTAGCAATCCTTTGCAGTATTGTCATAATATGAATATAAGAGTGCAACAAAACCAAATATCCCATAATTAGAGACACTTGAATCAGGGCTTATGATGAATAATTAATTCTTTACTTGGTGCAGTTCTAATCATTTTTTTAAATAGCTGATAGGATTACATGGACTGAAATTTTTTCTTAAAAATTAATCCATATAATGCTTTCTAGTCTAAGTTAGATATGTAGGTTGTCTCTATAGTTATTTTAAAAAGAAATCAGAGGGAATAATTTGCCTTTATGACATATATACATCTTTAGACAGACGAGTAGATGTTCAATTTTCACATGACTAAATCTAAGATAAGATTTTACATTAAAAAAAAAAAATTATTAACTCTCTATGCTTCACACTCACCAGAGGTTCAATTCTTCACAGAGCAGAATAGTGTTCTAAAAAGAAATTACAGTGTCATAGGGGAAGGAATTATTTCTAAGCATGTTTTCTGTCTCATTTGCTGAAGAAGTTGTATTTTCAGCAGCAAATATGGTAGGGAACTACAAAGAGAAAATGAAAAGTGCTTACAATTTCAGGTTTGACAAGTGAATTAGCAGCTAGCTTGGAAATAAGCAAATTCCAAGAACCAAAATGTGTACAACACAGAAAACCTGTTCCTCCGACCTTAATATAACCACTGTTTTTTGATCATCTCTCTAGATTTCACTTCTTGTCATCCTGGAGGGCTCATTGTTGCTGCCAGTACATGCAGTACATACTATGTGAAACATAATGGGGCTTGGCAGATATTTGGTGTTATTGACACATTTATTCTTTGTGTGGCTCAGGTTTATTCCATACTTGGTGTGATCCTATCCTAGGAACTGAAAATTTTGCAGCTGAAGCACAGCAGTGTCCCTCTTATGGCATTTCTTCCGAGTCAGGGTAGTCAAGAGAGATCCAGCTGATGATTCCTGAGACTGCTGCAATATGCCCAAATGAACAGAAAGAATAGCAAAGTGGAAGATTTGCTTCAGTGGCTTAAGAGAATTCAAATGTTCAAGTAGATATCAGGCCCTTATAGTGTGCTGCATGGTCAGTTTGGAGGCTGAGACTCAAAAATACTGGGAAATTGAAATGTTTGAAAATAACTATACGCAGTTCTATTAGCACATCAAAATAATTTCAAGTTGACTGCCCGCTGTTTGATGATCTTAACCTTGTTTTCCCTCTTATTTGCAACTAAAGAAAAATATTAGGTATAGTTATACCTCTTGGGCTGACCAGGGAGCATTGTATTATACATTAATAACTTCTAAAAGCATTTCCATGTTTAATTATGATATCAAAAATTAGACACTGATATCTTACAACTTTGCCACAGGACCTAATGAAGGACGAATTTTCCCTATTCCATTTGAAATTAAACTACAAAAAACATTTTAAAATCCTCTGTAAGGGTTTCTAATCCTGTTGAAGCAAAGATTTGCATTTGTTGGGTTGAGGATAATTTCACTTAAGGATATATAATCATCTAGCAGATATAGAAAGAGGAGCACAGTGATCTGAATTTCTTTTTATTTAAAGATTTTGCTCTCCTAACAGGATTATTACATAAGCAGCTGACAGAGTTTCAATTCATGTTTTATGTTTTTTCCACACTGTTTGTTTTTCTATTAGCAAGCATGTATTTATATATACATATATATGTATATATGATACGTTACCTGCTTACAAATATAGACATAAGTGCAAGCACAAAATTTAAAAGATGTCTGTTATTATTTTGGTTGATTAGGCTATATGCAGGCACTTTGTAATATGATTACAAAGATAATTACAGAATAATTTTCTTTTCAACTATAATTAGCCTATATTTCAAGTTAATTATGATACATCTTGCAGAATGTTTACATTGTCAGAAACATACACTGATAAGCTTCAGATCTAGGAACATAGCCAATTGCCCTATGCAAAAAATATGAAATGTTTCTGTGTTCTTTTTCTTTAATTACAGTGTCTTTTTTTCTTTCTTTTTTTTTTTTTTTCCTGTGAATTGGTGTAGATACTTTCCCCTAGAGGCAAGTGAACAGTTAAAAAGCTTTGAACTCAGTGTTTTTCAGGCTTTTAATAGGATTTCCCAAATATTCAATGTTAATATGTGCAAAGCAGACTTAGTAGGCAAATTCTCTGCAACCCCTGGCAAAAACTCTTGGGGGTTTTGTGTATATTTTGTAAACTGGTGTAGACTCAAAAAAGGTCAACCGCTTGACAGTCTTTGACTGTACAGCAAATTATTCTGCAAGGATTCTCTTGTCACTCAATGTATAAAAGGCTATCAATTCAATAAAATTTCTTTAGATTCTCTAGATACACATAAAATCTGAAAAAAAGAATAATTTGCAGATTCAGGAACAAGTTTCTGGTGAAAGCTTATGTTCCTGGAGAACACCACCCATTTTCTCAGTAAAAAAAATGCCTGATGCTTGTCTCGGGTGATTATTTTGTCTAGCTTTCTTTTGCAAGCATAAGGAAAATCTGTGTTTTTTGATTCTGTGATACATGGCTGTTGCCATGATTTTAAGTCAAACAGAACAACTGAATGCAGATTATCCATACTACTCTGCAGCAATGTTCAGGAGGAGAAAAAGTAGCAGGCATTACATATGAATGCACAGGCACAGCTCCAAAAAAGGCAAAAACTGTAGCAGGTGATGCCTTTTCTAAACATAAGGCTGTTGTGGTTAACTTGGCTATTACCTAATTTAAACTGTGAGTCATAGAAGGTGCACGGCCTTTTACACTCTCCTGGCTGTTGTAGTGGGATCATTCATGCCTGGCTTTATGACACCAAAAATTGGTATCAGCAGGAAGAGTTAGTCACTGGCATTAAATTGTTCCTTGTTCCCTCTGTTATGATTCCTGAGCTCTATGGCAGCACTGCAAAGGAGCCAACACATTTAAGAAAAAAAGACTGGTTTTACAAAGCCCATGAATCTATAACCCTTAATATCATGGAGCAGACCCATGAGTTTTCCTACTATTTTGAATAAGGTTATAACGGAGAATAAGATCTCTTTTTCTCAAGCAGAGTAATGACAATTCAATTGCCTGGTTAAAAGATCCAAGCAGAATTCTCCCCTGATAAAGCCTGTACTGCTTCATCTGTCAATTTATTCAACTTTTATCCTAAATTTTCATTAATGAAAACCTTTGACTTATTCTCATAAAGATGAATAATAAGGATAGAGAAAATCATTAAGACACTCTTCTCCCACGTGGAATAGTTTTCCACCACTGCTAGACTTACTGGATTTATTGCTAATATACTTCCACCTGTATGACCCCTGAAAAAATAAACTGGAGATGAGGAAAAGCTGTTGCTAGCTGACCTTTTATTCTCCTACACATGGGTAATACTACCATTCCACCCTAAATTCCAGTCTATCAGAGATCTTGGAATGTTGATAATTATCTGCCTACTTGTGCTCATAATCCTCTTTCAGACATAAAAATGTATAAGGATATAAAATAATTCACATAATGCCAGCCAGGTAGCAGACATGAAGCTTTCATCTGGTGTCCACTGCAAGTGTCTGCATTAGAGTTTTAGTTCAGATTAAATATGGTCCAGTCTATGCGGCCAGCTGAAAACTCATCATAAGGGAACCCTCTAAAGGTGGACAGAGCTGTCCACCAGCAACAACCATTTCTCTCTACGATTCACTTCCATTACAAATCAGAACATGTTAACATGTTTGTTGGTTCCATGGACTCAGACACACCAAACAAAATCACAAACCTCCCTGCGTAAATGTTGACAACAACAACAAAAACCATATATACATAAAAATATATGTACATGCATACACATATATATCCCCCTCTTTGTAACATACAGGGCATCCTATAAGGTTTTGGCTTTTTATCTACAGCTAGTCAATTAGAATTCATAATTCCGTGTAATCTTACCTTTTCAGCCAGGATTGTCTCTAAAAGGTCTAAAAATGTTGTTCTCTGGCCTTCCTTTGTTAGTAGAGAAACTGAAACTTCCACAGAATGATTTCTAAAATTTTAAGAGCTATCTCATGAATTGTGTTCCATCTTCTTATTTCCAAAGCACAGAGATCTTTCCAGTGATTCAAATACATTTATGATGGAATAAAGAAAAATGTTAAAATTATCCATGGTCTTTTATCATCATCTTATCTTAACATTTTATCTGTGACTTGCAAAGCATTGAGACATTTGCATGAGGATATTTCAGGCTATGCATTATTGTACCCTAAGCAAATGTTATTCAACCTACACAAATCTGAAATTTTAAAATCAGCTCTACTATTAATACCCAAGCTATACTGATGTACGAGGTTTGTGTTGTTTTAGTAATGGCAGGGCTGGACTGCAGGGTGGCTTCTGTGGGAAGCTTCTAGAAACTTGTTCTCCCATGTCTGGGGGAGCCAATGCCAGTCAGCTCCAGGACACACCTGCTGCTGGCCAAGGCTGAGCCAATCAGGAATTCAGAAATGACAGCAAAACTTCTGTATAACAAATTTAAGAAGGAAAAAATTATTATTTGACACATGTAATTGTGGCCAGAGAAGAACAGAGTGAGAACATGTGAGAAGAAGCATGCTGCACACACCAAGGTCATTGCAGAAGGACGGACAGGAGGTGATCCAGGCACCCAGGCTGAGGTAACCCTGCAGCCCCTGGTTAAGACAACAGTGAAGCAATTGTGCCCCTGCAGCCCATGAAGTTCCATGGGCATGCAGAGATCCTCTTTCAGCCTGTGGAGGAGGCTCATGGAGCAGGCAGATACCTGAGAGGAGGCTGTGAACCATCAGAAACTTGTGCTGGAGCAGGCTCCTGGCAGGACCTGCCACTCGGTAGAGAGAGGAGCCCTGGCACAGGTTTACTGGTAGGGCTTGTGACCCTGTGGGGGACCTACACTGAAACAGGCTTTTCCTGAACGACTGCACCCCAGAGAAGAGTGACTCACAATGGAGCTGTTCGTGGAGAACTGTTGCCTGTGGGATGGACCCACGTTGGAGAAATACACAGAAAATGGTCTCCATGGGAGGGATCCCAGAGTGGAGCAGGGGAAGGACTTCTCTCCCTGAGCAGAGGCAGAAACGCGTGATGAACAGACCATAAAGCCCGCTCCCTGTCACCCTGGACCATTTGGGGGGAGGAAGAAAAGTTTGGGAAGGAGAGAAGGGTGGGATGAAGGATTATTTAAGACTTATTTTGCTTTTTATTATCCTGTTTTGATTTTGTTAGTAATAAATTAGATCCATATGCCAAAGCTGAGTCTGTTTTGACCATGATGGTTATCAGTGATAGATCTCTCCTTGTCCTTATCTCAACCCATGAATCCTTCACTATATTTTCTCTCTCCCATTCACTTACAGAGGGGAGAGCTAGAGCAGTTTTAGTGAGTACCTGATTTCCAGCCAGTCAACTCACTACAACTGAATATTAACTGATGTCTAAATTAGATATTGACTTTAAGAAAAGCTAGAATATGCATTAATTATTAGTTTGTACAAGTTCTTTTAATTAAGAAGAAACAAAGGGTATAATATTTAAGAACAGCAAGTATCTAGAGTAAATTTCAAAGTTATTTTTAGTGGGAAAAAGGTCCTTTTAAGGTAGGTTTTCTTAGCTTCAAAAGACACATAAGAGTCTAAATTAATTTAAAAAACCCCACAAGTTCATAAAATTGAAGTGTTTTATTCTATATCTTATACAATATTTTCCTTGGGAAAATAAATTTATAATAATTTAAAAATTTTAAATATTTGTGCATGAACAACTGTGGCAGGTTGATGCTGACCAAACACGAGTGAACTTATGAAAATCATTTATTCATTCTTTTTGGCTGTAGAGGAGGGGGAAAGAAAACTCATGGCGTGAGACACGGATTAGGGGAAAACACGTTAAGGGCAAAAGAGACTCAAAACTTAATTTGAAAGGTATAAAGAAAAAGAAATTATTAACAGAATTAAAAGAGGATGCCGAGAACTAAAATAAACCTTTAGAACACNTGTAATCTTACCTTTTCAGCCAGGATTGTCTCTAAAAGGTCTAAAAATGTTGTTCTCTGGCCTTCCTTTGTTAGTAGAGAAACTGAAACTTCCACAGAATGATTTCTAAAATTTTAAGAGCTATCTCATGAATTGTGTTCCATCTTCTTATTTCCAAAGCACAGAGATCTTTCCAGTGATTCAAATACATTTATGATGGAATAAAGAAAAATGTTAAAATTATCCATGGTCTTTTATCATCATCTTATCTTAACATTTTATCTGTGACTTGCAAAGCATTGAGACATTTGCATGAGGATATTTCAGGCTATGCATTATTGTACCCTAAGCAAATGTTATTCAACCTACACAAATCTGAAATTTTAAAATCAGCTCTACTATTAATACCCAAGCTATACTGATGTACGAGGTTTGTGTTGTTTTAGTAATGGCAGGGCTGGACTGCAGGGTGGCTTCTGTGGGAAGCTTCTAGAAACTTGTTCTCCCATGTCTGGGGGAGCCAATGCCAGTCAGCTCCAGGACACACCTGCTGCTGGCCAAGGCTGAGCCAATCAGGAATTCAGAAATGACAGCAAAACTTCTGTATAACAAATTTAAGAAGGAAAAAATTATTATTTGACACATGTAATTGTGGCCAGAGAAGAACAGAGTGAGAACATGTGAGAAGAAGCATGCTGCACACACCAAGGTCATTGCAGAAGGACGGACAGGAGGTGATCCAGGCACCCAGGCTGAGGTAACCCTGCAGCCCCTGGTTAAGACAACAGTGAAGCAATTGTGCCCCTGCAGCCCATGAAGTTCCATGGGCATGCAGAGATCCTCTTTCAGCCTGTGGAGGAGGCTCATGGAGCAGGCAGATACCTGAGAGGAGGCTGTGAACCATCAGAAACTTGTGCTGGAGCAGGCTCCTGGCAAGGACCTGCCACTCGGTAGAGAGAGGAGCCCTGGCACAGGTTTACTGGTAGGGCTTGTGACCCTGTGGGGGACCTACACTGAAACAGGCTTTTCCTGAACGACTGCACCCCAGAGAAGAGTGACTCACAATGGAGCTGTTCGTGGAGAACTGTTGCCTGTGGGATGGACCCACGTTGGAGAAATACACAGAAAATGGTCTCCATGGGAGGGATCCCAGAGTGGAGCAGGGGAAGGACTTCTCTCCCTGAGCAGAGGCAGAAACGCGTGATGAACAGACCATAAAGCCCGCTCCCTGTCACCCTGGACCATTTGGGGGGAGGAAGAAAAGTTTGGGAAGGAGAGAAGGGTGGGATGAAGGATTATTTAAGACTTATTTTGCTTTTTATTATCCTGTTTTGATTTTGTTAGTAATAAATTAGATCCATATGCCAAAGCTGAGTCTGTTTTGACCATGATGGTTATCAGTGATAGATCTCTCCTTGTCCTTATCTCAACCCATGAATCCTTCACTATATTTTCTCTCTCCCATTCACTTACAGAGGGGAGAGCTAGAGCAGTTTTAGTGAGTACCTGATTTCCAGCCAGTCAACTCACTACAACTGAATATTAACTGATGTCTAAATTAGATATTGACTTTAAGAAAAGCTAGAATATGCATTAATTATTAGTTTGTACAAGTTCTTTTAATTAAGAAGAAACAAAGGGTATAATATTTAAGAACAGCAAGTATCTAGAGTAAATTTCAAAGTTATTTTTAGTGGGAAAAAGGTCCTTTTAAGGTAGGTTTTCTTAGCTTCAAAAGACACATAAGAGTCTAAATTAATTTAAAAAACCCCACAAGTTCATAAAATTGAAGTGTTTTATTCTATATCTTATACAATATTTTCCTTGGGAAAATAAATTTATAATAATTTAAAAATTTTAAATATTTGTGCATGAACAACTGTGGCAGGTTGATGCTGACCAAACACGAGTGAACTTATGAAAATCATTTATTCATTCTTTTTGGCTGTAGAGGAGGGGAAAAGAAAACTCATGGCGTGAGACACGGATTAGGGGAAAACACTTTAAGGGCAAAAGAGACTCAAAACTTAATTTGAAAGGTATAAAGAAAAAGAAATTATTAACAGAATTAAAAGAGGATGCCGAGAACTAAAATAAACCTTTAGAACACCTTTTCCTCCACCCTAAACCCTCTTTCCTTCTCACTGACAGTGCAGGGAGAAAAAATATGAGATTTTAATAAGTTTGCCACTTTTAAAGATCTTTCTTCACTTTAATTAGGGAGAGGAGTCTCTTTTACGATGTCATGGGGTCTTCCCTTGGGAAATATATGAGAAATATAGTAAAAATATGTTCGATAGAAGTTGAATAGATACAAGTGATGAGATTTAGCAGATCTATGAAAAAATGTTTCATGAAAACAAGAGTTACTGAAATCCACACAGAGTGAAAAAGATGTCAAGGCCAAAAGTGAGTAACATACATTAAGCGCAAAGGGAAAACACTGGCAAAAAGTCAGGAAAAAATGTGCTAGTGGCATTAGTATTATTTATAGACTGACATAAATACTGCATTCGCAATTCCATCTACGCACAAAAATATTTGTTAAAAGACTGACTAATTCACTAAAAGATACAACTAAGTGCAAAGAGAAGAGAGCTATGTCATTTCCTCTTCATTTGCCATTTCATCCTTCTGAGAAGGTTATCCTCATCAAGAGACTGTAACAAGATTAAATGCCATCCCTCTTAGTGTTTGAGACAGATGTGACACATTTTCAGCTTAGAAAGAAAATGGGCTGCCTGTTTCAGCAGGATAGAGATACCCTGAGGGACAGGATCTATTAAAACAGTTGACAAAATAAAAGATTTGATGGTCAGAAGCTGAGGTGCACACCGTACATGCAATATGTACTATTCTTCCTATGTGAAGAATCATGTTGGCAGGAGGCAGTGCCAGCCCAGCCTTACCAGTACTGGTATGTTATAGACAAAAAGAGGGTTATGAGTCTGGGCAAAGCCTGTGCAGCAGAATTTCACATAGCTATGTGTTACCTTGTCTCTCCTTTCTAGTGAGGTTGAATCAGGCATTCCAGCATAAAATTTCTTGTCTGGCAAGGTGGATGTTGCACACTCTCAGGCAGAAATGTATTTTTATCAGGATAACTAATAGTTTATTTCTAAATAATTTATTTAAATAATATATGAAATATTGTAAGAGGTGGAGTTCTTAAAATAGATTGCTGATGCATTTGTGTTTGCCTGCCTTTTGTGCTCACCAGGCTATGTTCGCCCTATCTTTCGTCATAGGAGATATAGCAAGGATAAGAATTCTATAGATTTTTAATAGATTTGTATATTAAGCATGAATGTACCTGGAGATCTTAATTTTCACATGTACATTAAGAAAACTAATTAATATAGTTATTATACATTTATAATTAATTGTT
>VZTB01005030.1:0-39635 GCA_013397245.1 Thryothorus ludovicianus
CCTTCCCTGAAATTTCCCTGAAATTTCCCTTCTCTGCTGATGGATCTGGTCCTTCAGCCCCAGCCAGGGCAGATTCACTGCTCTGCTTTGGAGATCCAGCCACTGCTAATGAGACATGAAAAATAACTGTCACCCTTAAACTTTGGTCTTTAATTGCTCCATTCATGGCTCTCTTTTGATTTTTTTTCTCTATTTAATTATTTAAATGTGTATTGTGACAGAAATGGGGTCAGCTCTTTCTTTTCTTCACTCTGAATGCATAAGATGCAAAACCAAGGTTGTAGCTGTGTGTGGATTTTGAATGGAATAATTTATTTATAGAGTGACATTGCAGAAATAAAAACTGTTGTGGAGCTGTTGGTGACAAAGCACATTTTTTCAGCTGGTGCAAATGTAGGTGCACTTCAAGCTGCCCCCTCAGCATTCTAGGGACAGAAGCTCTCTGTGCTCAAACTCCAGTGGAGAAATGCTCTGGGAAATTTATCTGAGGTTGGGTTTTGCTGGGGATAGGGGTTATCTGGAAATACCTGCCTCAAGACAAGGGACTCTCAGTTCATCAGACCTGCATGAGGCTGAGCTGATGGGCAGTTCTTGGTCAAAGGGAGTGTGAGTGGTACATAACAACTTCAGATGGTTTTCCCTGATGGAAACCCCCCAGCTGAAGTGAAGGGCCAGTCCCTGCTCTAGGGAGGGATGATGAGCGAGAGGGAAAATAATTTGTCAGGATAAAGTGCAGTATCACATTAAAGGGCTGTCCTGAAAGAGTTTTTGTGAGCAGCAGAGGCTCTCACAATTCCATAATAGGTTGTTAATGTTGTGTCCTCTGGGCGTTTTGCCTTCAGGCAAAAAAGCCCAGAATTAGAGATCTCTGCTTGTCCCCAGATTGTGCTCTGGGCTCTGGCAGTGAGGGTCACTGCAGAAATCCATGGGGACAGAAGGACTGTGATGGATCTTGGCAGGGCTCCTGACCCTCATGTGGTGCTTTGGAGACATGGCTGGGCCTGGCCACAAATTGAAGGGGACACTTGGGCTGTTCTGACGAGACACCGAGTCCTCTCCACAACTGAGCAAGTGCAGATGCTTTGCAGAGGAGCCCTTTGCCTACAATTTACTTGTTTTACAGCTTTTCCAAGAGCAGAGCTTGGTTCAAGTCCAGAATGAGAGGAGGACTGTGATGGATATTCTTTCCTGCTTGATGTTTATTTCTTATGGGAAGGTTTGCCATGCACACATTTTCAATACCTGTTTACTGGGGAAGGTGACAGACTGTTGGGACTGATCACATAAAACAGTTTAATCCAGTTCCATCCTCTGCAAGGCTGCAAAGCTGCTGCAGTCACCAGGTGATGCTGGGTGTAGGAGGCTGAGGAAGCAGCAGGAGACAGCTCAGGTGAGCAGTTGTGATGCTCAGCCTCAGGGTAGGTGAAGGTCACGGACCTTGGGACAGGGAAGTGTTATTCTGCCCTTGTGAATAACAGATTCACTGCATTAAAATGCAGTGCAGGCAGGTTAGGGAAGGATGGTTTCAAAAAGGCTCTGTCAAGGCATGGAAACCACATCAAAATAAACAGTGTAATGGCAGAATTACTGACTCATGGAGTCATTTAGGGTAGAAAAGAACTCCAAAATCATGGAGTTTAACCTTTGCCACAGCACTGCCAAGCCACCACCAGTCCATGTCCCCAAGTGCCACATCAACACAGTTTTTTTAACTCTTCCAGGGACTGTTACTCTACTCACCACTGCTCTGGTCAGCCTCTGCAAGGGCTTCACAACCTTTTCCACTAAAAAATTCAACTTAATATCCTAACCCTATCCTAACCTAACCCTCTTTAGGGCATCTTGTCCTTCAGTGGTAAATCTAAGATGCATCATTTTCCCTGTTTGTAGCAAATATTTACTGGCACAGAGCCAGGTGGCAAAATACTCAATCCCAACAGTTTTCTGACATTCTCTCCAGTTACACTGAATGCACATGAATTATTAAACTGATACTCTGAAGATAATTTGTAATTGAGCTGTCTGGGTAGTAAGAAGGCTGAGAATGCCACGGTTGCACTCAGTAAATAGAAGTGCTTTGCCCAACTGCGTGTTACATTACAAATTAATTTTTGTTTAGAGTCACAGAGTTCTCAGGGAGAACCTGATTTGAGCTGGTTCCTTAAACTGTTGGGGCTTTCCCAGGTTTACAGAGCAGGTTTAGGCCCCAGGTTTGTTAAAATGCACAGAACAGGTGTTTGTTGTCACTCTGAGTTGTGTCACTCGGGGGATGTGCCCCAGGCTGGGGGATGGAGGAATCACAAATAACCACAGACTGTATTTTACAAGACCTTAGAGCAGGTTTGCCACCAAGGGCCTAGGTTTTGGCCAGTCAGGAAGGACTTGCTGTTTTCCAAATGGTGCATTTTCAACTCATCTGTGGGTTTAAAAGTGTGCCTTTATTTCAAACAATGTGGTTTATGTTTTTAAAAGCCCCCATCATGGGGGCTTTCTATCTAAGATATTGAAGATGGTCTGTCTTAAATATTTCATCTCCTGGGTCTTGGCACCACTTTTCACTCTTTCTTCATGATAGCTTCAGCTTCCAGAAAAGCAGCTGATTTCCCATTTTGTCTCCAGCTTTGTTCACAACTTCCCCCCCCCACCATGGCTGCTTCTTTTTCTTGTGCTTTCTAAATAATGATTCACCCTATAAACCTCTGTCCTTGAGGCTTGATCAGCTGCATCTCTAACACCCCTGCTTGCAGATCTTTTTCTCTGGAAATACTCATGATTTTTATCTATAACCTTGCCCAGAGGCATTTCTTACCCTGTTAGTGATATTTTCCAAACACTGATATTGCTGCTTCGTTCAGAGGTGTCAGGATGAATGGGTCTGGAAGGGAGCAGTGTCAGATACAGCAGGGTTTTGCTATTTCCCTGCTCCTGAGTGGCTGTTGTTTGTAAATGATGTGTTGGATGTCTGGTCTGTGGCACAGCAGCCCTAACAGGGTCATGGGGGAGGTTTCAAGTAAAGTTTTTTAGGCTTGGACTTACAAAAAGCCTCTTTTCTCCCTGGTAGTTTGTTTTTACAAAAATATGTTTCTGTGCTCTGATCAATTTTATATATATATACATACATATGCACAAGTCAGTGGTTTGCTTCCATGATCTGCCTGAGAAATGAGATTTAAGAAAATTGAGATCCCTGTCTGCCAAAGCTGCTGATGCTGTAGGTTGACCACAGGCAAGGAATTCGGGAAGTTTTTGGAAATAGGAAAAAGGGGGGATGGCTTGCCACTGCCGGAGGGCAGGGCTAGATGGGATATTGGGCAGGAATTGTTCCCTGTGAGGGTGCAGAGGCCCTGGCACAGGGTGCCCAGAGCAGCTGTGGCTGCCCCTGGATCCCTGGGAGTGTCCCAGGCCAGGCTGGATGGGGCTTGGAGCCACCTGGGACAGTGGAAGGTGTCCCTGCCCTTGGTAGGGATCCGGCTGGATGGGATTTAAGGCTCCTCCCAACCCAAGCTATCCTGGGATTCTGTGATTTTCTTTTCTATTGTTTTAATAACCTAAGGCAAGTAATTTTCTGGATTTTTTGTTTGTTTTGCTCTAAAGGCCAGTGGTGGCTGCTGGTTTTGGTGGAACTCTCCACTGTGGTTGAGTGCAGAGCAGTTTATGGCACAGTTGGGCTGTGGGGTAAGGAGGGAGCTGTATTTAATGCCTGCAATGTCCATACAATCATTTGTAGCTGTTCATACACCCCCTCACTGCCCTGCGACGTGGAGGATGCTGGAATTTCAGTTCCCTTCCCTGAGCTCTGCTCTGTGGCTCTGAAGAGTTTCATTCGTGGCTCCAAGCTCTCGTTGTGTCATGACTGTAATTACTTGAAGTGCAGAAAAGCAGCCCCCCACGCTGTGCCCACCCTCCCCTCAGCCCTGACCCACTGCTCCGTGGTGGAATTTGGCTAAAGAGATGATGGATGTGGGACTGTTTCAGTTACAGCTTGTCTGGGGAGCAGGGATTTCACTCCATGTCCACAGCTGTAAATCCTGGGTCGGGTTCGAGGTCTGTCAGGCTGCCATTCAGAAATGGGCTGGTTCTGGGAGGAAAAATGGCTCTTAGGGTTTCAGGCACTCTGTGTTGGGTTGTCTTGATGGGCTCTTACTCCTCTCTGCCTGTACAAAACCACTCACCCCCAAAGCCTGAGCCAAGTGTTTATTTACTCCGGGCAAAGCTGTTCCTCTGAGGGACACAGGAACCACTGGAGCTCGTGGCTTGTGTCCCCTTTTCCCTCAGAGAGCCACACGCTCCTGAGGGGGTCATTTCCCAAGCAGTGAGGACAGACAGGATGACACTGCTGTCACTCAGACCCAGCCCCGTGTCCCCAGGTGTGCTTTGGGGGCTCCTATCTGTAATTGGAATCCAGCAGCACAATGATAGCTCAGTTTTAGGGGAGAAAAGCTGCAGTGGTTTCCATTAAAATATCTTTTTTTCCTAATGACTGCAATTAATTGATAATAAACTGATAATTAATGCTGAAAGATTAATTTATGCTATGGAATAAGGCTAATAAGGGTTCATTGCATAAAGTAAGGAGAAAAGGAAAGAGAAAAGGGAAGGAAGGGAAAGGGAGAAAGAAGGGGAAGAGGAAGGGGAGAAAGAGGAAAGAAAANCACATAAATATACCAAATTTTCTTCTCTGCCTTGTGCTCTGTCCATTTGTATATTCCCTCCATCTTGTGCTTGTTCCTCCCTCATGGCCATGTGCTGTGATTCCAGGTGGAGTGCTGAAGTTTTAGTGTTTCATTCAGAAATAAAGTACTTTTATGTTGCCTTAGTGTAAACTCCCTTTAAGTTTTAAAGATTTATAATTTCCTTCAAGTTAGAATAACACACCAGAAGTCGTGGAATCACTTTGGTAAACAAATGGAAGTGTAGATAAAGCGGCCTAAGGCACTGGCTAAAAACACTTCCTGGGTGAACTCCCCGGGATGGATTTTATCCATCTTGCTTTCTGTTTTGACTAAATCTCTAAACCATTTTCCACCGTGACTTGAAACAGGAAAGGACTGAAGGGTCAGGCTGGAATAACATACAGAGCCTGAGCCCCAGACAGCTGTAAGAGTCACCCGTGGCAGAGTTGAATTCTCCTGCTGGATGCTGCTGCTTTTCCAGCTATTTAATCTGTGGTGTTTTCTTACTCAGGGGTCAAACTGAAGTGGCTTTTGCCTTATACTTTCATCTCATTTTCTGCTCTTGCTCTCCATGTGGGCTGCAAGGTTCAGGAGAGCATCCATGTGTTCTCTCTGAGGAAATAAGCATTTGAACCAGAAGAGAAAGGTCTATCCCTGTCTTAAAATAAATAAATCCTAAGTGCTGTAGAGCAAACCCAGTCAGACTGTGGGACAGGAAGGTTGTGTGTGCTGGAACTCCGTGGCAGCCTGGCTGGCTTGGAGAGGGATTGATGGACAGGATGGGGTCCTGACTGCTGACATGGAGATAGATCCAGCTGGAAACAGGAGCTTTTCTTACATAGCAAGGAGATCTGTAAATCTTTAATGCAAAATTCTAGCATGTATGTTTTGTGAATGGATGGTACCACAAATCCTGGCAGCAGCTGGACTTCTCTTGCAGGCTGGGTACCTCTGGGTGTTGCTCAGGGCACAGCAGGAAGAGTTGCTTCAGCCAGATGCTGAGTGGAAACAGACCCATGTATAAATATTCCAGTATGGAACTGGTCTGGACTTAGGGGAGCCCCACTTAGAGACGAGCACAGTTCTTGTAGTGATAATTGAAGTGTTTAAGGGGTGATGGAGCAGAGTGAGGCTTTGTGGGAATGTAAATGCAGGGAATGGTTTAAAATTGCTTCCTCTCAGATTTGCAGTGGGTAATGTCTGTCTGTTGGTGATGAAGCCATCACTGAGCTGCAGGAATCAGGATGGGCTTGGGAAGAGTGGGAATGGGGATGACACTGCTGCTCTTCTCAAGTGCCACAGGGTTTAAGCTCCCTGAGCTTAAGGGAGTAGGAAACTACTCCAGGCTGTGGCTGCTCATTGTCCTCTGCAGGCATTTGATCAGCAGAGCTAAAAATATTCCTTGTGGAGCTGGGCTCTGGATCCCTGTCCCTCCCAATCTCCTCCCGTGCCAAGTGAAGCCTGGGAGCGTCTCTGGTCTGTGATCTCGCAGTGCTGGTGCCACTGATGGAGGGTTCAAATCCCTGTCTCACTGGAAATTAAATCATCAGTTCAGTAATCTTCAGTCATTTCTTTAGCATGACATTTCTCCTTGCTTTGATGATCGGGAAAAAAATCAGCAGCTCTGTGCAGAGGCTGAAATCTCACCAGGCTCTCATCGTGCATTTAATCCTACCCAGCAGAATAAGGGAGAGCAGATCAGGATGGAAAAAGAGTAGGGATGAGACCAGATTTTCCATTCTACGAGAAATTCCAGATTTGTCATGATGCTTTTCATTGTGAATGTTTCTGTAAAAAGAAATTTCAAGGATTACATTGATTTGTTTTTCAAGAGGAACTTGTTTTTAAGTCAGTGGTCAGTTTTTCCTTTTAAAGATCCTGAAACTATTTAAAGGCATTATTGAAATCTTCACTTGATATTTGATTTTTTATTTTAAAGAACTTTGTCACAGCCAGGTTTGTAGTTGAAGATCTGGATCTGGGAAATCACTTTTTGCTTAACTTCACCTCTTATGTCCCAGTGAAGTGAATGGGATTTAAGCTTGTCCTTCTGTAAATCAGGACCATTAATAACTAAGGAAATGAAAAGTAATTATTGAATTAGAAAACCAAAATTTATTTGAGCAACTGTTTATGGAAATCATTAAAAACCACGAAGAAGACATTTTTTCCATATGTGAGTGCCTGAAGCACCAGAAATGTTGGACTTTGCTATAAAACACAGATGACAACACAAGACCAACTTAACAGGCACTTACTTACTTGTGTCTAATATTGGACTGACTCTCTGAATTAAAGAAGAATCATTTTGCCAAACCTTTCTGGCACTTGAGAATTTGCAGGAAAGGAGAGCAAGATGTACAATTTTTACACTGGTATAGGGAAACCTTTGTAGTACTTTGGATCTGGGATGAGGCTGCTGCTGTTGCTGCTGCTTTGGCTCTGCCTCTCAGGGAGTCTGGCTGGGAGAATCCAGACTTTGCTTTCCTGGGATTTGTGCTGGAGATCTAAGGGGAAGCACTAAATACTGTCCAGTTCCTTCCTCAATTGCTGCAGTGATTCCTTCCTGTAAAGTTAATTGCATCCCATGTAAGTGTGGCTTAAAAATTTGTCAGTCAGGCTCCAAATCTGCAAAAAACTTTGCTTAATACAACTTGAAGTTCAACTTAAAGCATGAGAGCTTTTTGAAATGCGTTATGACAGGCTTAAAATTGTAAAATATTGGTAAATACTCCCCTTTAGAGAGTTGAAATAACATTGTGCTGGGTGGAAATGTGTGTTTGCATGTGTGTTTCCATTGCTCCTGAAGTGCTGCTCTGTGCCAGCACAGAGCATGGTCACTATGAGTGAGGCAGGAATTGGCAGCCCTGGTCCCAGAAAGTGGAGGGGCAGGTGCTGACCTCTTCTGAGAGAAGTGACACGGTCTGAGGAACAGCTGGAACTGTGCCAGAGGAGGTTGAAGTTGGATTTAGGGCAAGGTTCTTCCCCCAGAGGGTGCTGGGCGCTGCCCAGGGAATGGACATGGCCCCAAGGCTGCCAGAGCTCCAGGAGGGGTTGGACAGATCTCCCAGGGATGCACAGGGTGGGATTTGGGGGATCTGTGAAGGGCCAGAAGCTGGACTGATGATTCTGGTGGGTCCAACTCAGGATATTCCATGATGCCATAAAGTATCCTCATATCCTTCTGTACAAGAGCCTGATGTCCACAATCCTAGACTGAGTGATCTGGGAATGGTGATAAGGTTCTTGCTTCCAGACACTTACACCATCCTTCCCCTGGAGCCTGGGCTGCTGGCAGGGAGAGCTCAGGGATGGGAGAACTCAGGGATGGGAGAGCTCAGGGATGGGAGAGCTCAGGGATGGGAGAGCTCAGGGATGGGAGAACTCAGGGAGAGCTCAGAGATGGGAGAGCTCAGGGAGAGCTCAGGGATGGGAGAGCTCAGGGATGGGAGAGCTCAGGGAGAGCTCTGCTGGTTGCTTAGCAGCTGTGAGCTGCAGTTTGGAGGTGCAGGAGCTGAGGATCCCGGTTCCCTTCCCGTGCTCCAGGAGCCTCCCGTGGGCCCGAGATGCTGCTGCTGCTCTGGGGTAAGCTGTCCCTGCTCATCCATCACCTTTTCCTGCTGCTGTCAGCCCGTGACCGATGGTGTGGGGTGGCTGAGAGCGCTGATCCTGCACACCCTGGCACAGGGGATGACCTGGCTCTGCCTCCCGGCTGCATTTAACTCTTCCTACCCTCATTCGTGGCAGCCAGACTGCAAAGCTACAGGCCAGCCTTTAAAATGAAATATCATTGGATTAGGGACAGGTTTAGGATTGTTTGCCAGATCGTTTTGTTGTTTGGGTGTTCACATAGGAATGAAATGCCTGGTTTGATGGCAGAGGCAGATCCAGGATCACAGGGATTTCTCAGGCTACTGTTCCCTGCGTTGGTGACTGAACCTTGAAGGTCACACTGGCAGCTTAGGGAGAGAGTAAGAATGTCTTAATTGCAAAAGATGGACAAATGGGGAAGGCTGACAGCTCCCTGAACAGAATTAGCCTTGCACTCCTGGTTTTATTTTTCTCCTTTAAATAAAATAATAAATGACATAATGTGGAAATCCCAAATCATTTATCCTGTGTAGGTGTCTCTTCATAGAATTGTGAAATATGGTGATTTCTCATGAACTGAAAGCAGAGTTTATGGACACAGTCACAGTGAGGACTTGTCTTAAATCATTGGGAGAGTATGTAGCTGGTTGGAGGGTTTATATCTGCAATTGCCTCACAGGCTTTGGATATTGACAAAACTGATGCTTGGAACTTTGCTGATAAAGAAATGAGTGTAGAGGAATTATGATGGGGAGTTCAGAGTAGGCCATGCCTTTTGTATCCCGGGGAGAGGGCACCTTGCAGAGCCCTGCCAGCCACACACAGAGCATTTACAGCTCTGTCCTCTTACACCACACATCCCCTGCTTTCTGTTCCACTTTCAGGCATCTGTGTGTCACTTGCAGTCCCTGGCACTAGGTTGGAGTGCCCGTGTAACCTGGAGCAATCTAATTCCATGATTCCTCCCACATCCCTGGCAGTGTCCTAGGCCAGGTTGGACGGGGCTTGGAGCAGCCTGGGACAGGGGAAGGAGTTCGTGCCCATGGCAGGGGTGGGACTGCTGGGGCTTTAAGGTCCCTTCTATCCCAAACCATTCCAGGATTCTGTGATTAATGACTTTTCATAAAGTGCTTTGACCTGTAAACTGCTGCATTATTGCATATTTTATTGATCATAATAGGCCGTGGAGCATTTAAAAGTCATCATTAGATATTAAAAGCTTCACAAAACAAACTGTTCTGTGCTGCCACAGTCCCTTCCTTGTCCCCTGGAGCAGTCTGTATCTTGTCTATATTTTAATTGGGGAAATGATATGCACTCAGGAATAAATCTGCAGCTACAGTTGTTCATCATGGATTGTTTTCTTAATTTAGCTGAAGGTTTGCCTGAGGCACCTGGCAGAAATTTTGCAAGCTTCAATCTTGCCTTCAGATCTCTGGGTTTATATGCTTCTGTCTGTTTGGAATCTAATTTCATGCTGTTTATACAACCACTTGGTGATTTACATTTGTGCAAGGACACCTTGTGTAGGAAAATGCTACAAAATCTTTGTAAGACAGGTGGAAGTTAAAGCTCTGGATGGGTCTGATGATGCTGGGCCACATCCAAACTCATGGTTAAATAATTAAAACAGGACCACTAACAGCTGTTTTGAGCATGAATGGCTGCTGCAAATTAAAACATGAAAATGTTACTTGCAAATTAAAACATGAAAATGTTACTCAGGCACTTGGACGGCTTTCAGAGGTTTCAAGGAGGATGTGCTTTTTCTGCTCAGATTTCCCTTTCCTGACGCCCAGTGCTGACTGTGGCTGTGTTTGTGTGTGCAGGGCAGGAGCTGGATTGTGAAGAGGAGCTATGAGGATTTCCGGGTGCTGGACAAACACCTCCACCTGTGCATCTACGACCGCCGCTTCTCGCAGCTGGCGGAGCTGCCCCGCTCCGATGGCCTGAAGGACAGCCCCGAGGTAAAGGCTCCCTCTGGGGCACCCAGAGCACAGGCACCCCAGGCACTGGGATTTGTTCAAGGAATGACCTCCAGGACACCTTTAGTTGGGTACCAGGGACAATCTCTTCATGGGAAGGGCTGTCAGACACTGGAAGGGGCTGCCCAGGGAGTCAGCATCCCTGGAAGTGTTCACAAGTGTGTGGATGTGACACCTGGGGACATGTTTTAGTGGTGGACTTACAGGTCTTTTCCAGCCTCAGCAATTCTGTGTATTTCTAGTACAGAGTAGTTTTAATGCAGCCTGGGTTACATTTGAAAATTTGCTACCACGAATAAAGTCAGTGTTTTCCACCCCTGATTTCAGTGATCTAAAGGGAGATGGCCTGCAAGTTCAGACAAGTGAATTAAGCTCCTGAATCTGGAATGGTAATTGGGTGTCAGGAAAGCAGCTGTCCTGTGGTACCTTAGATGTGAATTTGGTTTTGTCTTTGGAAGCTTTGTCAATGATGTGGGTATTTCCTGGCTTATTGTTACCAGCTCAACATTCCCAGGAAATTGTGATGTCTTAGGCTGCAGCCCTGCAATAGCAATCCCATTTGGAGTGCTTCCATTCTAAACAATATTCCTGAAGTGTTTTTTAAGAGCATTTGCATTAGTGTGTTATTTAAATGGTCTTTAAAAACCTCTTTTTCCTCATTGAGGTGTTTGGTTTTTTTTTTCTCTAAGAGATACTTTTCATTTCTTGGCTTATTGTCTTCAGATAGAGTATGATGAGCTGAAATTACCTCAGCTTCTTGCTGCTGATAATTGAAAGATTTATTCATGTCCAGAAAAATCTCTTGGAAAGCAGCAGGTGAATCTTGGCTGCATCATTTTACAGGACATGGACACTGAAATTAGTACCCCCTGGAATTTTACAGGGTGTTTGCCATGGAATTTAAGGAGCTGATCATGCAGCCCCATCACTCAGCAGAGAGACTGACTGATCACTTGCTTTGGCTCCACACGGGGTATTTCTGAGGAGGATTTAAAGTTTAAATTCAGCAGAAGAAGCAATATTCAGGACAATTCCTGGTTTAATTATATTTTAGGCATTCCTATCTCTTGCATCCTTACTTGTACCACTGATTTAATTGGACTTTAGAGCATGAGCCTGACACTATGGATTCTGTCTGCAAGCACAGAGGATGTGGAGATGCTGAACAGCTCTGCTGCTCTGTGAGACGTAACTCTGCAGCTGTGAGATGTCTAATCATATATTTTTTATTTTGAATTGGCCACATCAGAACAGATGTTTGAGGAAAACAATGTTTTAAGCAGTCCTGCAGATTCTGGGCTACAATGCTGCTTTATGCCACTGTCACTGTGAGACTTTGGAAAGGCCTCAGTGGCTTCTCTGTAATAAAAACCAGTTTACTGTTACAGAAGGGTCATGGAAAAGTGTATTTTTAAACCCCTCTTCTCCTGCTTGAAATACTTCTCTTCGGCCAGGGGGTCAGCCTGAGCTGCCACATTCTTAAGGCTTTGCAAATGTGTGGAGTAGCAGCCAGGGGTTTGCTCACTGAGTAGTTCTCAGGTTGGGTGGCCCTAAGACACGTGAATTGTTTGTATGTGAAGTCCACAATGAGGGGAAGGCTTTAGATTTAAGGCATCTTGACAAGAAAAGTCTGTATGAATCTTACAAAATGGTAACAATAACATTATTACTTTCAGAGAGCTGCTTCTTTATCCTTTCTTTTGGTATAACCATTATAACTTTTGCTGTCCTCCGAATGGCAGAAATACATTTATTTGCAGAAGGGGACGTATCTCTGTAACTCTTGACTGTGGCAGTGGATGGTTTCTAGTCTTCCCTAAGGCTGCAGAGGGCTCTCCAAAGGAAGGTGCATTAACAGAAGCACTCTGTGTGTGTTTGTGTCCCAGCTGGTCACCCAGATGCTGATGGCTTACCTGGCTCGGCTCTCCAACATCGCAGGCAACAAGATCAACTGTGGCCCTGCCCTCACATGGATGGAGGTACAGCACAAACCTGGGGTGTTCCTTATCTCCTGACCTTAGAAACGCAGCAGGCACACACCTGCTCCTTCCAGACCTGTTGATGTCACTGAAATTCTATCCTGAAAGCTTTATTCCCCTGTTACCAGCACATAAAAGGTGTAGGACACACAGAGTCAGAACCACTATTAAGAGTCTAGAGTTTTTTCCTTGTTACCTGGATTTTGTCTCTCAGAAACATATTGTCCTGCTGATATTCACAGATAGAGGAGGTGGCAGTCCCAGTGGGCTGCCTGGGAATGCTGGGTTCAGGGCTGAATCTCTGTGTTGGGTTGCAGAAGGCTCACTTACTTCAAAGCTCACTTATTCCTGCTCTCGTTTTTGTCAAGGCAATGTTGCAAGTGTGGCACATTTCTAAAACTCAGCTGTCTCCGTTATGGTGGTTCCCTGGTCTCTTGGGGTTTTTTTAATCATTTTTCCCTGTGGCAGCTCCAAACCCAGTAAGGACTCTGTGCTCCTGTTGGCTCCCCTGCAGACAGAGGCGGCCTTGTGCTTGCACAGTTTGTGTGTTGTGAACTGCAGCTGCAGCTCTGCTTTCAGGTTTCATGGTCTTGTAGCCTTTAAACAATAGCCCTTACTGGAGAGGACAGCAGGGAGAGCTGGATGAGTGTCCAGCTGTCCCTGCTCAGGCTGGCTCAGACGTGTGGCTCTCCATTGCTGCACACCAGGAATAGAAACAGCTATTAATAGACAGTTACAGCCCCTTTTTAAATGGTTCTCATAAGGATTTTCTGAAATCCTGATCAGATTTTGTGTTTTCCTGAAATTTTCCCCACTGATACCCTTCTCACCCTGAAATCTTATGGGATGAGAAAAATCTTGGAAAGTGGCAAAGGGAGGGAGGAAATTGTAGAGAGAAATAAGGTTTAGGATTCACAGGAGCACAGTAGGCCTGATGACAGCAAACCCAGTGCACATGCAGTGCAGAATAGCCTTTGTGACTCACTGAGAATCCTACAGAATTTTACACAGTTGATGATTGCAAGGGGGATGCATGTTTTCTTTAAAAACAAAAAAGGTGGGTGAAAACAGAAAGCATCACTAGTTTTTGGTTTGACAGCATTTCCTCCTTCCCTCAGTACCTCAAGCATGAATTCCACCTTGTAGAGGATTTTTGTAGCACATCTGTATTGCCATGGAAAACCACCATAATTTGGAGTTAAAGGGAGGTGTAGACCCTCACTGTGTGTTACTTTTTGTACACAGAGCTGCACCAACACAGCATTTCTCTGCTCAGTGGATGGGCAGAGACTCTCTGGAACCCCCAGTGAGTTGTTCTGTCTGTGCTGTGCCCTCTCTCCTGAGGGCTGGGCTGTCTCTCTCAATCAGCTTGAAGCCTCTGCCCCACTGGAATGCCTCCTCACTCATCCTCAGCTGCCTCACAGTCCCCTGTGCTCTTTGTTTCAGATTGATAACAAGGGGAATCACCTGCTGGTCCATGAGGAATCATCCATTAACGTCCCTGCTATTGCTGCTGCCCATGTCATTAAGAGATACATTGCTCAAGCAGCAGATGAACTGTCCTTCGAGGTAAATAAAGCACTTGCATTCCTTGTTGTCAGCTACAGATGAGTGTAATCTGTTTGTCCAGGCCTGTGTGCCCTTCAGGAAATGTCCAGACACTTCCACAGTGTTTTGTGAGGTGAAGCTTGGAAGATTTGAGTTAAATATTCGACCTGCAATGAGTTGGATATGGGCAGATATTCAGTCATCTTTAAAACACAGCTTTACTTGGCATTAGTATCTTCCAATGAAGCAGCTCCTGCCAGCTCCTCTGGCAGTTGCACAAGCAGCTGACTGGGGTTTGCTCCCCAGTTCTGAGGAGCATCCTCAGTGTCTCAGATCCTGTGGTGCCAGCAGTTTCCTTTATGGACATTGGCTTTGGTCTTGCTTCACTATTTCCTGGAGGAAATAATTTCCTCACATCTCAGTCATCCCTGTCTGCAAACTGGGATGTGTTATCATTTCTGTAAAACACCAGTGTAAGATATCTGGTGAAAGTTGGGCGTTACTGGCATGAATTTTTGCCTGAACTACCTGCAGTATTTATTTAGGTTCTGCCCCTTCTCATTTTCTTCAATAGAAGCCACACAAAGCTTGATTCAAACCAAGCCAAATTTTGTATTGATTATACTGATTTCCTTTTGAATTATTGCAGTATTATATTTTATTGGAATGATCAAAGCTTAAGAAAACATGTCTGGTGTCCTTGGCCATTTTCCCTCCTGTTACTGTAGCATCACCTCTCCTCTGTTCTCTTCCTAACCCTGGGCAGCTCATCTGGGACAGTTTGGGAGCTACAAAGGCAGCTCTTCACTCTTTGCTGTGGGAGAGAACAAGGAGGCACATGTCAGTGCCTACAGACACGTAGATAAGGCAGATACTAAAAAATCAATTCAGCTACTTGAGCAGGTTTTCCCATGCAGTTTAACCAGAAGCCTTCTGTACCCCTTGCCAGGGAACCTGCTGCTCTTGAGGCCCTTTTCCTTAGGATCCTGTGTGCTGGATAATCCAGGAACTCTTCCCCCTCCCGGCTCAGCTTTACAAAGGCAGATGTGCAGCTGCTCCAGAGTTTTGCAGTTTTTTGTGGTGCTGAGACTGTGTTTATTGGAACTGTGCTCTCCTCCTGGCTATGATTGATGCTGTCAACCTTTTGCAGGTGGGGGACATCGTGTCTGTCATTGACATGCCTCCAAAGGAGCTGACCTCGTGGTGGAGAGGGAAACACGGCTTCCAGGTAGGCACCAGCACAGCCATGGCAGTGGCATGGAATAAAAGCAGGAGCCTCAGGGCTGTGTTCCTGGAGCTGCCATGCCTGCTCAGGGTGGCTCAGGGGACGAGCAGGGTGTCCCTTGGTGTCAGGGGACTCTCCTTCTCTCTGGGCTGGGGCTGGAGCAGACACAGGGTCTCCACTGGAAGTTTCCTTCCTCCCTCACCACAGGAAGGAGGGCTGGCTGTGGCCTGTGATGGACAGCTGGCCTGATGGCAGTGGAAGCTTGTGCTGTACCCCCTTCAAGGCAGCTGACACTATTACTCACATCATCCCCTTCCTTCCAGTAGCAAAAACCAGATCAGGCAGAACATAGAGGATTTGGAGAATTCCAGCTGATGGAACAGTGCTGCTGACTTGGACGAGCCAGCCATCCATGTCTGTGTTTATTGTGTGATGTCAGTGTTGCTGGTCCCTGTAAATGTCACAGCACAGAGCTGGAGAGTGAATTTTCAAAAGGTCCTAAGCATTCCTGGGGATTAGGTACCACACCTTGTGTGTTGAAATGCCACTGTCCTTCCAAGGAGTTTTTAATCCTTTGGATTTTGCCATTAGAAATGCAAAAGCTTTAAAAGTCTGTTAACCAAGCAAACCCCAGTGCTCTCAGGCACAGGGATTTCCATCTGCAGCTGCTGTCTCTGAGTGGGTGGGATGAGAAGTTGCTCTGCAGAGGCTCAGCATTGCCCAGACACTTGTGTAGTTTGGTGTGGAAAGTCTTGTCAAGGTTCCTCAGGTTTTCTCTGACAGACCTTTCCGTGCCAGACCCAGCCTGTGGCTGGCTGTTGTCAGTGCCCAGCAGTTGGATCTCCCAGTCCCAGCAGGATGCAGTGTAATTACACCATCCCAGTGCTGCCTGCTCAGCCAGGCCACATCAGACACAGCTTTTGTTGGTTTTGTGTCAGGTATGGGAGTTCAGGTGACATCTCGTTTGTAAAATCAGAGCAGCATGGACACAGAATACCTGCTCTGAAATTTCATTTGTTTCTAGAGTCAACACACTGGTACTACTTGAACAAACTTCTGCTTCTGAACTGTGTTGTAGTGTTTCTGGACTTGTGCTCTAATCTTAGAAGCCTTAAAGCTGAATATGCTGCACTGTCATAGAATCACAGAATGGCTTGGGGTGAAAGGGACCTCAGGCACCTGTTCCAACCCTCAAACAATTAAATGTTGTAATACAGCTTGGAATGATCAGCCTATTCCATGATTAATCTCTGAGTGAATCAATAAAGCAAAACAAATCTACTCTGTGTCTGTGCCTGAGTGTGGACACTTCACCCAGGATTTGGAATCCCTGTGTGGGATGTAGATCCCATTATTCAGTGTGGGCTCTGTGCTTACCATCAGGCTGGCTGGCATTGGGGTCAGGCCTGGAGAGCAGCACTGCTGATTAAAGAAGCAGAGCAGCACTTCTGCAGTTTGTCACAGCTTTGTGCCTCTCAGATCACAGCCATCCTGTTGTGCTTTTCTAGCATAAAAAATATGGTGATGAGCAGACTGCCTGAAAAAGGGGTTTTCTGTGTCCCTGCACAGGCAGGCTCCTGACACAACAGCTGCAGAAATACAGCACCATATTCTGC
Source organism: Thryothorus ludovicianus (assembly GCA_013397245.1). Taxonomy (NCBI): domain Eukaryota; kingdom Metazoa; phylum Chordata; class Aves; order Passeriformes; family Certhiidae; genus Thryothorus; species Thryothorus ludovicianus. The sequence continues at coordinate 16,618 of VZTB01005030.1, forward strand.
TTTAACAGAAAATTAGGGGTGGAATAATCTTGTGTCCTTAATGACAAGCAGGAGTGATCACAGTGTGATCAAGTGACAGCCACACACACAGTGGAGATGCAGCTCTGTGTTCCCACAGTCCAGGAGCTGTGTTTGCTCAAAGTCTTAACCTGTGTGTCAAGTTTAAGGCTCATGAGCTCTAAATGTACAGAAAATGTATGGTTCCTGATGGAATGAAGTCTTCTGATGATATGAGCAGTGAGAATTCAGAGAAAGGGAATTTCTCTCTGGTGTTGCTACTACCCACATCAGACCTAGAGATGAGTTACAGGCAGAAGTGTCCTTGATGGATGCTCAGAAAGACTGTGTAGGTGAAGAATGTTGTTACAGCAAGAGGTGTAGGGGCAGATGAAGCTGTGCAGCCTCTAAAGCATTTGTTAAGGGAACGGTTCTGTTCCTGTTTAAGAACACTGTGATGATAGCAATCTGTTGATCCAGCCATTTGAATTAATAAAATAAATCAACAGAGCCCCTCTTGCTAGATAGTTGTGATTCTGAGAGCAGATAAAAGGAGGAGGTCCTGCCACTAAATGTTTGGACAGTTTGTCCTGTTATTTCTTGGGTTTTTGCTTCGTGTTAGGGAAGGAGCAGGGTTTTATCAACCAAGCACAGCTCCCATTATAAATCATGTCTTGATAGGAGGAGAGTAAGAACAGGGAAAAAAAATTCTTGTTTCACTGAAAAGGGAAAAAATGACTTTTTGACTTTAAGGAACTCCCCTGTGTTTGTGCATTTGAAGCAGCTGTGAGTTGTGTGCCCAGGCAGAAGTGCCTTTGCTCCTGCCTGTCCTGCATCCCCTGGGATAACGGGAGGGCTGTGGTGAGGAACTGGAGGCAGCACTGCAGACATGAGCCAAAGACTGCTCTGACAGGCTGGAAGAACCTGCAGCTGGGATTCAGCATGGAAGTCAGTGTTCCTGCTACCAGAGCTGTCCTTCAGGGATGCCTCACTGGGTTTGTCTCCATCACATTTCCCTGGCACAGTGCCTGTGCTCTCTGCCTACCTGAGCTCAGCACTGCAACACACCTAATCCTGTGTGAGCAAAACAACCCACCAGGCTTCTTAGCATTTGCTGTTTAAAGTGAAATGATTCTTAAGACATTTTTCCTCAAGCCTTTTTCTCTTCCAATGCCCTCATTGTGAGTCAGTGCTTTCTTTGTAAGATTGCTACCTAAATTACACCTCTGCATTAACAGCCTTCAGCCCTCTTTGTTCTGCTCTGCTTTGCTTCGTGCTTTGTCTTTTCAGTCAGTAGCTCTGTGTCAGGGACAACTAGGGACAGGCCCTAGTTTGATGCACAACTGCCTTTGGTTGTCCTGAATTATTCTGGTTTTTGGGAATAGTTTCCTGACGTGCAGAGCTGCCCCACAGTGTGCACTGCTGTAGAGGTGACAAAACCAGGGTGTGCAGCCAGGGGGGACTGGGCTGATTTTAATCAGGCTGTGATTGTAGCAGCTTCACCTGGTTGTGAGACTGCAGATTCCAGTTCCACAGAATCCCAGGATGGGTTGGGTTGGGAGGAACCGTAGGGATCATCCAGTCCCACCCCTGCCATGTCCAGGGACACCTTCCACTGTCCCAGGCTGCTCCAAGCCCTGTCCAACCTGTCCTTGGGCACTTCCAGGGATCCAGGGGCAGCCACAGCTGCTCTGGGCACCCCGTGCCAGGGCCTGCCCACCCTCATGGGGAAGAAATTTTTCCCAATATCCAATTTAAATCCCATCTAACCCTGCCCTCTGGCAGTGGGAAGCCATTTCCTGTGTCCTGTCATCCATTCCTTGTCCAAAGTCCCTCTCCAGCTCTCTGGTTTTCCAAAGTGCTGCTGGCACACCAGTCAGGAATGGATAATCAACAATTACCATCCCACACAGACTTTTTTTTTGTGAATAAAAGAAATCAAAATAGTTTTATGGCCCAGGTGTTCGACTCTCTTAAGAGGAGCTCAGGATTAGAGGAGTTCCAATCCTGTTCCTCCTGCTTAGTACCCTAAAGTGGAAGAGCATTTCACCAGGGGCTCCTTTGGGAATGAGGTGAGGGTGTTATGCTCTCTGTGTAATCACTTGGCAAAGACTTAGTGAAAATTCTCCTCAGGACAGCCAAGGAGGCCATAAAAAGTTGCAATTTCCCTGTCAGGTTTTGCTAGACTGTCATCTGATTTAAAAGGAAAAGAGAAAACTTTTGGACTAAAATTAAATCCACACTTTAGACTATGTCAGATCCAAAAAGCAGGCCAAATGTCTCAAACATTGTTTCATTTGCCATTTACATTGCTGGTACTTCCTCATTTGTTTGAATTCCCTTCCCATAAACTGAAAATTGTCACTGTAACTCTGACTTTTCCCCTTAAAACCTCTTGTGTCCTCCAGTTTTAGCAGCCACTGGCATAGAAGTGAAATGATAAAGCTGTAGTAGGTGTTGCAAACAGTTCTCATGCACCATCAGCCTGTACCTTCCTCCTCTGCTGAAGGTCTGTAGTGATATATTTAACCTTTAGATGACCTTGCATTTATCTAAATATATACTACCCTGGCTATTAATTTTCCTACGTTGCCAAATCCTTTAATCCTGGCTCAAGCTCTAATAGTGCCTTGCTACATCTGTTGAGATTAACTCTTGGACTAAACTCATTTGTTTATACAAAATCATGGAAAACTTCCCATGGGAGGAGAAGTAGCATCTTTTAAGTGTGTGGGAATGAGGCACAAGTTGTGGGTTATAACCCCAATGAGGATCTCCTGGGAATCTTGCAAGAAAAGTTAGAATAAGTCAGTCTGAAAACCTAATTAATTTCTAACACTGACTTAACATCAAGGAGCCAGCACAATTCTTTGCTTCTAAAAAAATCTATTGTAATTATTGGTGTGAATGTGGCAAAAGTGATACATGGACAGCAGGCAGAATGTTGGATTTGGGAAAGTTCTGGGATATGTGGAAGCAGTGACATAACCATCAAGGGGTTTTAATTTCTGAATTCATGGTTAATGTGTTGTACAGTACATCCAGAAACAGGAGAAATGTTGTGTTAACAGTCAAAGGCAAATGAGTTTTGATTTCATGTGCAGTGTTTGATGAAACATTCAGCAGTGTGGTATCTGGGGTTGGGTTTAGATCCAGATTTAGATGATTGATGGAAGGTTGGGCTTCCAGGACTTCAGGTTTCTCTGCACAGACAATGTGGGCAATTACTGAAAGTGGAAGAATCTTCATCTCTCCAGCTGTGGAGTTTCCCAGATGGTGTCTGTGTGGTGGGCTGAGACTTTCCCTGGATCTGTGCATTTCTCCTAATTTGAAAAGTGTGTCCTGTGTCTCTCACATAAGGAATGTGCAGCAGAGACTCTCAGCTACAGAGAAATGTTAGAGCTGGGGCTGTTCAGCCTGGGGAGGAGATGGTTGTGTGAGACCTCAGAGCACCTTGCAGTGTCTGGAGGGGCTGCAGGGAAGGTGGAGAGGGACTTTGCAGCAGGAACTGGGTGGAACTGAATGAAGGAACCCTAAGGTCACCTCCAACCCAACTCATCTTGGGATTCCATGATTTAAAACCATGAAATGTACTTTATTTAAATACCAGCACTTCAGTGTCCATGCCACTCAGCCTGTTCCTTGGCATCTCCCAGCAGAGCAGATCCCTGAGCCGTGAGCTGCCTGAGGAAGGGCCTCTGTGTGTGATGCTGCTGTTCCTGCTCATTTTCTCATGTTAATTGGCACATTTCTGTCCATAAACTGCACAAAAGTCTCCCCTGTGTTCCATAACTCCAGGATCCCATGTCCTTGCAGACCTGGCACACCCAGCTGAGGGAGTGGCTGCTGCAGCCATGCCTCGAGTTGGGTTTTGGGTGGGTTCTGTCAGTCACTTGTGATGCCCAGGCCAGTCCCAGATCCAGGGAACCCTGGCTCAGAGGCCAAGTGCTGCTGGCCCAGAGTGCTGCTCCTGCAGTACTGCCCTGAGTTCTCAGAGTCCTAACAACAATCTTATTTCAAGTCTGTGACATTGTTTGATGGGTGACAGCTCGTCCTTGTGCTTGGGCAGAACGTGGCCCTGTTGGATGCTGGGGGTGTGGAAAGAGGAAAGTGTGTGCTCTGATAACTTTGGGAATTTGGAGTAACTTCAGACTGGGCACCCCACATGTGACACTGCCACCAAACTGCTGGGAGGTTGGTGGGTGTAAACAAACTTGGAGTAGGAAGGAGATCAATATTTTTCCATGGAAACAAAAGGGAATTGTGTAAGATGAATGAGTAGAGGAGGGGCTGTCTGCCAGGCTTGGTGCTGACTGCCCTCTGCCTCCAGAGGATTTCATGGATGTGCCAACATGACTGGCACAGTCCTGGCTCAGATTTGCTCGGGGCCCATCCTCTGGCTCATGTTCCTGTGGTGTTTGAGCAGACTTGGTGCTTCCAGCTGTCCCAGTCATGGCACAGGGAATCCTGCCCTGCCTCAGATGAGGAGTCTGGGGAGGTGCTGGTGCCTGAGTTGCATCTCACAATACAGGAGCTGTGCTGGGTGAGAAACACAGAGAAAAGGTGGGGAAAGATGGGCTATGGAATAAAGTTACAAAGGTCTGCTCTGGTCTGACTTTCACCTGAGATGAAAGTAAGAAGGAAAGGTGCTGGGAAATAAGAGAGAAGGCAGGGATGCAAGGAAGTGCCTGAATCTTCTCTGGTCACAGCTTAGCCTGAATCTTCAAACAGGGAAAGGGAAATAATTTCACTTCTCCCCAGACACAGCAGCCCCTCTTGAGTGGCATGGGAATGTCTGCAGGCACATCCTACTCCAAGAAAACATTAGGATCCTTCCCATAACCTTTAACCCTAATGGTGGTTTAGAGGGACTCTCTAGCCTGTCTGCCTTTCAGGGGCTGCAGGGAGAAATGCTGACTTAAAGGTCAGCAGGGACACTGCAAATTAACATGTAAAGTTAATCACTCCAGGACCTTTCAGTGCCTTGGGCTCTCAGACTGTTCTCTCTCAGGGTGCTGGCAGCAGAGCAGAACCTGCAGTTGTCAATAACTGCTGGTCATTTGATGGTGGATGATGTCAGGGAGCATCAGGCAAGGGGAGCTGGGGGGTGATGATGGTTGAACAGTTCAGATCATAACACTCCATTTCCTCTTTCTATTTTACTCCAGGTTGGATTCTTTCCCAGTGAATGTGTTGAACTCATCAACGACAAAGTCCCTCAGTCCGTGACCAATTCGGTGCCAAAACCAGGTGTGTAAATCAGTTCTGTTTGATGCAGTGAACTGCACTGGAGTTCTCTTTGTGTGTTCCATGTTTAGTACCTCCTTCACACGTGTCGTGAGTGTTGATCATCCCCTGCACATCCTTTTGCCCCTCTCTGTGTGTCTGTCTCCCACACACTGCCCCTCTCTGGGGAGTTCCCACTGTTGAATGTCTTCCACCTGCTCTACAGGCTTGTATCAATGTCCACCTCCTGACTTGAAGGATTTAAGCCTGCCAGAATTTCAAGATACTTTGAGCAGTCTGTAATTAGAGATTCCATGAAACATCCCAGTTCTAGGCAATCAAGGGATTGTTGCGTGTCAGGATTTTTTATACAGAACACAGATGAGCAAGAATGTTTGTGCTGATCAGATGGAATAGATCACCTTGGGACTGGGAGGTTTTATCTGCTTGAGGATAAATGGAGGAAAGTGGATGTAACAGAATTGGAGTGCTGTTTGCTCTGGGTACATGGCTCCATATTCTTCCTCCTGCCTTCTGGACAGTTCTGTATTGTAGGAAAAACAGGCAAATTAATCCAAAGTTCTGCTGAAGGAAGGAAAAATAAATACAGAACGGGATTTTGATCAGACTCTGCTGTCAACCTTACCATCCTTTCAGTGTGTCCTGGAAGTGATTGGCATTTAGGTGTGCTGGCATAATTGAGATCTGTAAAATTTACTGGTGGGGAAGCTGAATTTTTTTTAAATGTCTCTGTATTCATATAGATAAAGATATTTCTATATATTTTTTGTATTGAGAAGAAGTTTGAATGTGCTGTTCTTTCTTAAAATATTAAGCAGCTGGGAAGTGGAGTTGGTGTTGAACTGGTATTCTACTCATCTTTCTTCTCTATTTTAATGATGTTCCTTATCTTGGCAGATTGCTGACTTGATACTTTAAAACAAATAGATGTGTTTCAAAAGCTTGAAACAAGCTTTTACCAAGAGAAATAACAGCATTTTATCAGCTCAGAGCTCTGGAGTTTGGTGGAAAGTCTTGGATAGCCCAAGCTGTGAGTGCTCTGCAGTGATCTGTGTGCTTTGGAGAGCTGGCAGGTCAGGGCAGGGGTGTCCTCAGCCATTGGCATTGCCAGCCTCTGACATTCCTGGGAATATGGGCTTGGAATCAGAGGCACAGAGATGGGCATTCCCTGGATTCAGGACCTGCCTGTGCCCAGTCACTTCCCCATCAGCTGAAGCAGGACGGGCAGCTCTCAGCCTAAACACAAGCACATGTTTATTGTTAAATATGACTCAGGCAAGTCAGTGTGCTGAGCTGCTGGGGAGCAGTGTCTCTGCTTTAGGGGGAGATAATGGAGCAGAATGGACAAACAGGTTCTGTTTGGCTTTAACAACACTGAGGGTTGGATCTCCCCCTTCAGCCCTGAAAATGTTTGGTATAAAGCTGGCACCAGAAGCTCACATCCCATGAAAAGTAATAAGTTGAAAGATATTGCCAAGTCACATGGTTGTCCCCTGATGGGGGTGTCCCCTGACCTCCCCTGATGGTTGTTCCCTGGGTACATTAAAAAGCTCCTCTAGGAGAGCTCTAATGAGCTTTGAGATGTAAGGGATGGAGCTGATTCTGTCATCCTGCCCTTCCTCTGCACACTGAACTCCTGATCCACTCCTTGGGTGCATTCTTTGTGCACCTTGGGAAGGGACAGCACTGCTGTGGTACTGGCAGGAGTCTGGAATTCCTTCCTTGGATGCTGCGAGAGCTGGTGGGAGAGGAGTCAGGGAGGAGATTCCTGTAGGTGGGGAATGTTGGATGTGGTGCTGGAGGACTCCAGGAACTCTCTGGCTGGATGAAAGGTGCTGTGTGAGATGGGTGACAGGAGGAAGGCAGGAAGGAGTTCCAGTTCCAGGTGTGCCAGCAGAGCCCAGGCAGGTGACACAGGGCAGGACTGAGGTGCTGGAGCACCCTGAGTGCTGCCAAGTGGGAAACTGGATCTTCCCAAGGGCACTGCAGAGTCAGCTGGGAATAGCATTGCTGGGATAATGCACTTTCCTCACCCATATTCTTGCATTTCATATCTTCCATCCAAGCCTTATGCACACAGGTTATTTCTCGTGCACTTAAATACCCACATTAATTCCTTTGCTCCCTGTACTTGTATTTAAAACATCAGTTTGGATGTCCCCACAGAAAAGAGATTTCCCTGAAAGTCTCACTTGGAGCTGTTGTCCTCACTTGACAGCAGCAGGGTATTAAAGTGAAGTTTCAGATTTGGCCTTGACGAGCTGCACTTATCAACAGGCCAACTTTGATTTCTTTAATCAAAATATGATGTGTGGAGCATCCAGGACATTGTGTATGTGCAGAGTAAAGCTCTTTACCACGAAGGAATTTCCAAACACAGAACTCCTCGTGCTGCTTAATTGTCCCTGGATCTGGCTGGGCTGAGGAACCTAATGAAAAGCAGATGGAAAGCAGGGAACTTCCTGCCCTGGGTTTCTATTATTATTTATAATTGGAGGGTTTGATGTGCACAAGGGACGGGGACAGCATTTTAATGGAGCCATAAAATATTGCTGTGGTCTCTAATGCAGGGCAGTGACTGCAGTTCCGTGGAGATGAAGCACAGGGAAGGGCAGAGGAGGGTTGGGACTGAGGGCAAACTCTGCTTTTGGAAACAATATTTTCATGGACTGTGGCTTCATTGCTTTGTACCAGCAGCAATGAAGCCTCAGCCTGGGATAAGTGATGGAAAATGGGCCATGCAGAAAAACTGGCCTTTTTATTCCAGCCTGGACAGTCAGGGTCATATCAAAGAAAATCAGTTCTGCCTCAGGTCACCTCTCAAATATATTTAACAATAAAGTTTGGAATTCAGGAGAGGAAAGGTACCTGTTGAGAGGTGTTTTCCCCTCCTGTGTTGGACTAAGCCTGTGTCCTCTTTTTTTCATGTTCAAGCCTGTAAGAAAATGCTTTTTTTACCCAGCTGGGATGCAAATGCTTTCCTGACTATTACTGTTTATGTAAAAACCACTGTGAAAGTTTAGGAAGGTTCTGTAGGCTCATCAAATCCCACATTTCTTGTGCACTTTCCTTTTCTCTAAATTCTCCCAGTATTCTTAGTGGGATACAATAATGATAATTTTTTAGCCTAAAATACTATATTGGATTGATATCTACTATTCCATAGTTAATATTATCAATTTAGCTGAATTTCAGTGCCAAAATAGATGGAATCAGCTCATATTCATGAGCATTTTTAGAGATCCAGGATAAAGGCTGCATTTGAATTTCAGATATTCAGAGAGAAGTGAATCTTCTCAATATTCAGTGCTGCTCAGAAGGAAAAGTGTGAATAGCTGCTCTGGATTTTCCTTCTAAGTGAACATCTGTGAATTGCCTGAACTTTGTGGCTGTTCTGACTCTTCTCATCCCTCTCTGTCCATCTCTTTTTTTGGGAACAGTGTGTTCATGTCCATGTGTGTTCACATTGTCCCCACTCCTCAGTCACAGGCAGTGTCTCAGCTTTCCCTTTCAGTCCCTTTCTTCCTCAGAATTCTGGATATTTGTAGTTTAGCAGGATTTTAACCCACATCTCACACCTGACCTCATACCTGCAGTTTGTTTTTGTCTTTCCCTAACAAGCAGCATCCTCCTGTGACCCTGTGGCCTTGGCAGGGTCATTTTGGGGAAGGTTTTAGACTTGCTCTTTGCTGGGGAGCCCTTTGTTTCAGTGGGGAAACATTGAATTAAGTGTTTGCAGTTTGCAGGGGGGGCAATTAGAGCTGAAGAGAAGAAATGGGGGATAAAAAGGTAATGTTTCACTTTTTATTCCTCCCCCCAAAATAAGCATTTTTAAAGCCTCAGGGGTCATTCTCACGAAGAATGTGTAACTCAGCAGCTCTGCCCAACTTTATGGAGGAGTTTTCAAATTCCTGTCTCATCCATTTAATTAATGTTTGAGAGGTGAAGGTGCCCATATGAGACACAACATTAAAAGGTCCCCTGACAGTATTACAGGCTGTTGTAAATGACTAATTTTTTTTTTAAACATCAATAGCAGATTGATCAGGGTCAGCACACCTAATACAAATAATCCACTGAATTTCAGAAGGATTGAAATTCAGCTCTGGATCAGGAAACAGGTTCTGCCCTGACCTCCTGCAGGCTTTGGTCAGTGCTGGAGAAATTAATTTTAACTGCAAAAATGCAAATTGAGACACATTCACTGAGCTGTTGTAATCACAACAAGGCCATGCCTGATTTGAAACAGGCTCATTTCTAATCCCTGGATAAAAAAGATGGTGGTCAATTTTTTATTTTAATAAAAATCAGAAAGAAGAAAGTGCAAATATAGCTTAAATTCTGCAGATGTCCAGGCTGAGCAGCCATTTGACACTGATAAAAGCATCATGTCTCAATTGTGCTTTTGTAAAGAAAAGAGAGGAAGTGAAAGTGCACATAATTAGTACCAGTCTTGTTAATTTGAAGTAAACAAAGCAGTTATTTGGTGTTCACGCCACGGTCTCATTAAAGCTGAATTAAATGGAAATGTGCTGAGCCAAGGCAGGTCTCCATTTCCAGGGGGAAGCAGAGAGGGATGAGCACCCAAATGTGCCCAGCTCAAGCTGCTGATGAGACAGGAACTGCTCCTGGCCCTTCCAGGCCTCTGGGCTCAGCTCTGCTGGGAATCCTCCTGGGACAGGGGACAGGGTCAGGGCCATGGGGGCTCCATGTCCACGGGACTGCCCAGGCTCTGACAGCCAGCAGAGATCCCAGCAGGGCCATGCCAGCCTGCTGGGGAATCCTGAGGCTGGGAAAGTCCCCCCGTTCCCCAGCAGTGCCACCTTCAGCCCCAGACCGTGTCCCCAGGTGCCACATCCACACACTTTTTCCAGACCCTTCCGTCCAGAACACAAGTGTGGGGCTGAGGCAGAGCTGGGCTGCCTCCTCTGCTGTTCATGATTTTCAGGAGGAACACAGCAGCAAAGCACAGCTCTGAGACAATTACTCTGCTTTTTGCACAGGGTGAGGACTGAGGGCACTTCTGCTTTAGTACCAGCGGAAATGAAGGAAAATTCAATATATAACAAAATTCAATATATAACAAAATTCAATATATAACAAACCCTGTGCTGTTTGGCGGGACAGGGATGCACCTTGTGCTGAAAGGTCAAACGTGCAAAATGTTGGGGTTTTTTTGAGCTGGGACACAGGGTGGGAATTCCTGGATCCTACTCAATTTCCCAAGTGTTTAGCACCAAATGACTTGAAGGATTGGGTGTGTTGTGTCATAACCCAGCTGAGCTTTGTGTGAAATGAGCCCATTTTCAGTGGGAGCATATTTTAACCAGCTGCTTTTTGTTTTTGTTTTGCTTTTTTCCTTTTTTTATTTCTCCTTTCCCAGTCTCCCCTGCCCATGGAGCCCGTCCAGCGTCCTGGAGCTACTTCCCCCCTTGTACGTCTTCATTTATTCCTTTGTCCTTCTCTCATTCTTGCCTTGTTTCTCTGTCTCCTTTTTCTTTCTTTCTTCTTCTGTACATGCAGGTCAGTAGCACTGATGCCCTGAAGGATATTTAGGGGAAACCAGAACAAACCCTTGTTCTAATGTACTTTTTAGAAAGATATTTGCACATAAAATAATGCAGCAGGGAAAGAACAAAGCTGGTTATAGCTCTTTCTGGGGATGATAGAATCATTTTGAATCCATAAAAACATTGAAAATATAAAAAAGAAAGAAATTAAGCACCAGACGACCAACTATGAATGTCAGTGTGAAAGAGAAGATAAAAATGGATGATGGGGAGGAATTAAACATAGTTCTCAAAGTTCGTTAGAACATGACAACCTTCAGAAGCCAAAATTCTTTTTTTTTTTTTTTTTAAACGAAGGAATGGTGTTTGTGCTTAACAGCTGACAGTGCCCAAAGTGAACTAATATGTGACTTGTTTATTCAGAGTCCTGCTTCACATTGCTGTGGTCTTTTTTAGATCCTGCTAGTGCTGGTCTAAACCTCACAGCAGTAACCTGGTGTCAGTAAAACCTGGGATTGGTTGTGTACATTTTTCATTTTTACAGCAAACGCCTCACTTGCACAAATCAGCTCCCCCTGGGATGTTGTTTAGATTCCCTAAGTCAGTCTGAAAATTTGATATGCAAACACTGTAAAGAGATAATTATAAAATACATAACATTCATGTAAATGTACACAGATATATGCTCACAGCCAAACCCACAGGAGCCAGGGAATACTGAAACTGGGATAGAGGTTTAAGAATGAGGGCAGAATTTATTGCTGTGGCTGGCCATGTCCACAGATAAATAATCTGACAGAAAATTTGGGAGGAGTCAGAACAGTGAATCTTGTAAGATCCAGGAAGTTCCCTTTGAGCACACAAATATGAAAAAAATATTTTTCTTATTCCGTTTATATAGTCAAGTTCCTTGGATGCCTGAGCCCTTCAGAAATGCAATTCCTGCCAAGGATCAGCATCAGTTAAATTCAGATAACACAGAGAGGCTTTAGCCTGTCTGTTTTCTTCAGACAGCCTTTTAAATTAGGTTTTTAACACAAAAACAAGGAATGACCACATTTCTAGTTATTTAATGCAAGTGGTCAGTGTTGAGTCCCCCTTCTCTCGTAGCTTTGACAAGGAAGATTCTGACAACAGAGCAGCTCCAATATTTCTGCTCAGAGCTATGAGGCTTATTAGTGGTTCTGCTTGTTTTTCCTGTGAAATTAATTCCTTGTGACAGCCCTGTCCCTTTGTGAGTCACGGAATTGCCACAGAGATGACAAACTTGGCTGTTGCTGCTCCGAGAACACCACTGGAGAGTTGGGGAACCACATCCTCCCTGCTGAGCACTCCTGGGCTCTGGGGCTGATTTATATTATTCCTGCATCCCACAAATCATGACTGCGTGACTTCCACTACCAGAAATTCAGAAATATTTGTGTTGTTTAAGTATGGAGGATTTGAGATCCTGTTCAGGTTTTACTGGTGCAAGGGGGAAGTTCCTTCCTGGGCTCATTTAGGCACTGAAGTTCTTTTTTGGGCTCAGATGAACGAGTTGAGCTCTGGACAAGGAGGCAGGGGCTGGAGGAGGGTTTTGTAACTGGGACAAGGTGCCCCTGACAAGAAGCCCAAAATCTTTGGTCTCCCAGGCACAGCAAAGGCTGTTCCTGTGTGAGCTGTGCTGTGTTAAAAATCACTGCTTTCTCCTCCACCGCTTGCCAACATAAACTGACATCTATTTTACATAATTTTTAATACTCTTTTTACAGTGACAACTCTGCTTAGGGTGGTCTGTGCACAGCATCCCAGAATCCCAGACTGGTTTGGGCTGGAAGGGAGCCAAGAGATCATCTGGTTCCACCTGCTGTCCTGGCAGGGACTGGAATTGGGAACTGGCCTGCACTCACTGTGCTCACTCCAGAGCCAGCTCCAAGCCCAGTTGCTCAGGCACCAGCACCATCCCCTTCATCCCCAGCAGCTCAGTTTTCCAGGGGTTTGGGTGTTCACTCAGCTTAGTTCAGCTCACCTCTTTGTTTTTGCTGGTCACGCTGTGACCTCAGTGGATCACCTCCATCGTGCTCCTGTTTGCATACAGACATTGATGGGCAAGAACAATTCTGGCCTAGAACAGCCCAGAGAAGCCCCAGCTCTGCATGCCCAGCATTGAACTCTGCATTTCTCCAGCTCTGTCTCTCTAATTGCTGTCTCTCCACATTGAATTGTTAATCTCCTGTAGTCCCTCCAGGAGATTTTTAACTTTGTCCTCTCTCTTGCCTTCTGTCTGTCCCTATGCCCCCCCTCCCCTGCCCCTGATTATCAGATTTGGAGATGGATAGTGTAAAACCAGGCTCTGCATTTGTTACCGAGGCTCTGAACCAGTCCCACCTGAGCTCAGGTAGAGCCTGTTCTGTGCCATCACTTTTTGTCCTAACCATGTCTAACCCTGTGTGTGGTAGCAATAACCACTCACTAACCACGAGGCTTGCTGGCAGAACCTAGCTGTAGTGCAATAAATAGCAAAGTAGAGAATTATTCATTTCTTTTTATATTAAAACCTGTTGGGTAGAAAAGCCCGTGCCTAGTTCTGAGAACCCACCTTCTCAGGGGCAGATTTCCAGACCCAGTGTGTGAATCCAGACCTTAAGGTGATGCTCAGCACACCTGGGCCTTGCCTTGTGCACATTCTGCAGTGTCAGCAGCCGTGTGGGTGTTAATCTGTGTACCAGAAATCAGCTTCCTTCCCTCCCCAGCTGCTGCATTTCTAAATATAAAGAGTTCTTCTTTTCCCATGCATTCAATTTGTGCCTCACTATCCAAGAGTTTGCCAAGCCCTCTGTGACCATGCTCTGGAGGAAAGCACTTGCTTGAATAGGAGAGGGAAGAAATGTGGTTAAATATATAGTTTTATGGCAATGGAAACGACCCTCCTGTGTGCCCAGTGCACTGTGAGAGCAGAAAACAACTGTGTTGTGTTGTCATTGCCATGACAACGTGGCTGTCGCTTGTCAGAACTGGCACTAGGTGAAATTAAAGCGTTCCAATGGAACTGAGGAGCTGAGGTGTGTCCCTGGGACATTTTACGTAATTAAACATTTGATCCTCTGTTATTGAGCAGTATTTGATAACAGACATTTCAATTTATTTCCATGTTGTGTTAAATCATACCTGGATTTCTGTTTTCCTGGATGTCATAAGTGCTTGGAAACAGACTGTAGGTGGGATTTGAGAAGAGGCAGAGCAGCCATGTGTGGGAGCTTTATTTCTAGGCAAGGCTTGGCACCAAGGCAAATGGCAGAGTTCTTGCACAGGCTTCAGACAGCATTGTCCCCTGTGTCCCTCTGTTTCACCCAGTCCCTTGGGACTGGGGTTGAACTGTACCTTCCTAGAGGTCATCCCAAGCTGTTCTTTGGCTTAAATGAACAGGTTATTATTGGATATTTGATATCAAAGCAATGCTGATAAATACAGCCAGTCAGAACTCATTTGAATCCTGCTATCCACAAAACCACGGCATCATGGAATGCCCTGAGCTGGACCCACAAGGATCATCCAGTTCCTCTCCTGGCCCTGCACAGACACCCCAAAATCTCACCTTGTGCCTGAGAGCATTGTCCAAATGCTCCTGGAGCTCTGGCAGCCTTGGGGCAGAGGAAGAACCTTATCCTGATAGCCAGCAGCACTGGTGAAACAGCATTTGAGCTCATGGAGGAGCCAGTGCTGGTGCAATTCGGTGACTGAAGTGCTTGGTAAGTGTCAGGCATCTTTTTAATTGTGTCTGAACTGACTGCAAATCTTCTTGTGGTTTAGGTATAAAGCTCTGCTTCTGCTTCAGTGCTTGTCTGGATTCCCATTGTACCTTCTCCAGTCATCAAAGCAGGATTTATTTTTAAATTAGGCCTTAGGGCTTTATTTCACTCACATCAGAAGTGCTAAAAGCTTGCTTTAAAAAAAGTAGTATTTTGCTGGTAGTGTGGATCTTGGCTACAGTAGCAATGTCAAACCTCACCTTCAATAATTGTGTTGTTTTGCTGGATTTCAGTGCAGTGAGCTCTGGAAAGGGCTTATTTACCCTGAATTGCTCCAGTAATTACCTGGTTTTAGGAGAAGGGGATTTATTGGAGGGACTGCCCAGCACTATAAGACTGTTTAGTCTTTTTAGGTCTTTAAATCTGTGCTGCAGATCAGAACTGCTGCGGCATTTTCCTGAATTTTTAATTTCCTTGGAGTCTTTTTTTCTTTGCTATCCCTCCCTTGTTTTAAGCAGTTCATCTTTTGTTCCTTCCCATTTTTTGGCAGACAGGGATGAGAGCTGTGGGCTGATCTCTGGAGGTGCTGCTAAATACAGGATTCATCTGGTCCTCTATGAAATTTGCACCATGAAATCTGTGATCCTGCTGGAAAACTAGGAGTTGGAGAGAGCAGCTTCCTGAGCCTGTGTGCTGGGAACAGACATGGCAAAAATTCAGTGGTCCCTGGGCAAGCAGGAATGGGAGGTGGGAGCAGCCCAAAAGCAGCAGCAGCAGCAGTGTCTGTCCTGCCTGGATGAAGAGTTGCTCACAGCCCTCTCTGGGGGACAGGATTTGAAGAAAGCCCTGCTGTGCTTCAGCCAGCCAGGCAGCACCACGTGTGTTGCTCTGCTTTCCCAGCAGTAGTTTGGGAGAAGGAACTAGTGAGGAATCTGCTCTCCATTCTCCCTTTCCATACAGGGCACAGGATGCTCTTGGCATTCCGTGGAAGCACAGTATTCCCAGGAGCAGTTGTGCAGCTGAAGCTGTGCATGGTCTAAATGTCCCATTTCGCTTTTGCATGGGGGCAGGGTTTGCATGTCCCTCTAGACCTGCATGAAATTCCACCTGAGAATTCCCCATAGTGTACCACGGTAAGAGATGCAGGATGGCAGGGAATTGCAGTTTTGAGAGTTCTTCACCAAACTGGGACAAAGTAGTGGCTTTACAATGAGCAGGTTTTAGAGTTCAAAAGTGTCAAATATTCTTTCTGCACACTCTGCCTATGGGGATGTGTTTTTCATTTTAACTTGCTTTCACCTTTTGCCTTCAGTGGCAAATCTGAAACACTTTTCCTATCCACATAAACAAAATTTCTAAACCTTGGCTAACTTCTAAGTGAGAGACAAGCAGGAATTGTATTTCACAAAGTTCCTAAGGATGCAGAGCATTAGGGAGTCAATGTATTTCTTCTTCCTCTATAATCCTTTAATCCTTTAACGATTCAGATGTTTCTGAGAATGCCAGTGAGAACCAGGAGTGCACTTTGGCAGTGCTTTAGGAGCACCCCTGACTGTTCCTTACCCCCACACTGAGGGGTTTTAGGTGATGTTGATGCAGTATTTGCAAATCCATGTTTCTGTGACATTTCCTGGGTGCTATGGAAACTGTCTGGGAGGTTCTCAGGAAGTTCTGAGTGTGTTGGTTGACATTTTCTTCAAGAGGCTTGGATTTGAAAGCCTAGAGTGGAGGAGTAGGATTTGGGGATTAGTGCTATGTCTGGAGGGCACAGGGGAAGCTGAGGCAGGGGCAGAGCAGCTGGAGCAGGGCAGGGGATTCATCCTTTGGAGAGAAACTGGACTGAAACAAATGGGACCCACAGGCTCAAGGGCCCAGGAGCAGGAGAAAGGTACCCTTTGGTCCTGCTGTTTCATTCATTTCTTCTTTTCTTTTCCAGCTGAACTCAAAGAGAGTTTTCTAATCTGTGAAAGCTCTCCCAGTACTGAAGGAGTGGATCCTCTGTCCCCTCAAAAAGTGCCATGAGTGCAAAGCCAGTAGTCCCACGACAGCTGGTGGACACCAGTGTTGTCCTGTGGGACCATCAGGTGCAGGCTGAGCCTGGGGATGCTCCAGGGAGCTTCTGCCTTCTCTGAACAGTCCCAGTAAGGCACAGGTGGAGGTGTCAGTGAATGAGCCTCTGTGTCCAGCTCCCAAATTTGCATTCAGGTGTTTCCCTGGCATAGTGGAGTCTCCTGGAAGGATGGAAAAGAGCTGGCACAAAAAATGCCCTCCCTGCCCACCTTAACCCCCTGTCAGGGTTGAGGCTCCTGGCCCAGGAGCCCTTTAGCATCTTTGGGGAGCAAGGGGAGCAGCAGAGCTCTGCCAGTTGGAGAGCATCCTCTGCTCCATCCCAGCATATCCTACATCCCCACTGGGAGGCACTACTGGTGTAATTACAGTGCTGGAAATCAGCCTCCAGGCACAGGGAAATGCCTGCAACACAGGTAGAGGGAAGAGCCAGATTAATTCCTGTGTTCCTATAGCACAGTTTCTCCTTGTGTGTGGTCACCAAGGCCTTGGAAAGAAGCTGAGCCCATAAACAGCAGCTTCAGGCATCTCACACTTTGACAGGCAATTTTGTGGTGAGCCTTGGCCATGTTTCCTGAGGAATTTTAAACGGAAAAGAAAAGGAACAAGCATGGTGTGTGGATCTGTGCACAGTCTGTAGGTATCAGCTCATGAATAATTACATAGGTCTGTGTTCTGTGCAGGTAAGAAAGAGCTGTGTTAATGTTTGTTATGGAAACATTCCTGGCGTTTGAGAGGCAGAATCCCCAAAAATAGGCTGAGTATCGTGAAGCAAAGCAGTGAAACCTGGCCAAGTGCAGGGTGTTGGAGGCATCAGTGTGCTTTAATAAGGCCACTCTCCTTTTCATTTATTCTGTGCTGCTTTCTCACTCTGCCTGCTCTCCACTTACTCAGGTTGAGGGGACTGTTATTTTTAAACAAGATGATTTTTCTTTTCTCGCAAGCTCTGTCAAAATGGGACTTAACTGTAATAATAGTTGGCATAGCAAAACTCTGCAGTTATGCTAAAGGCTCTGAAATAATGGCAAGAGAGAGTTTGTTCTGCTCTGCTTTTCCTCTTCTTTTCTCCTGAATAATTCTGTAAATTAATGTGGGAGCCAGACTGTGGCTTGGAAACACTTCAGGCAGCTTTAACCATAAGTGATGGCACAAAGCTCTGATCTCTTCCTGGCCTATGGATTTATCAAGGGTTGTGCCAATGCATAGCTCAACTCTCCCATTAAAACCTGCTCCTGGGAAGACCACAAAGGTTGAGCAGACAAAGACTTCATAAATGGAATAGCTGGGATATTTTTCTTGCAAGCCATTGCAGACCATGGCTTCATCCACGAAAAGCTGTCACCACATGGTACCACTGTGCCCAGAGCAGCTGTGGCTGGAATGTCCCAGGCCAGGCTGGACAGGGCTTGGAGCAACCTGGGATAGTGGAAGGTGCCTCTGACCATGGCAGGGGTGGGACTGGATGAGCTTTAGAGCCCCTTCCAACCCATTCTGAGATTTGATGGTTCCATGCTCTGTGACACGAGATACCTGGATGTCAAACCTGGCTGCTGTCAGCTTTGAATCAAAGCCAATCATTTTAAGGCCTTCCATGCCATCATGTGCTGCCCTGTTGTTTTTTTAACTCCCTACTCTGCTTTCATCTATAGTTTCTCAGCAACACCCCTTGTTTTTAAAGGGGTTTTTCTTTATTTGTGGGGATATGTGTGGGGGTGTGTGTTTTGGGAGCAGCTGACTGCAGGATAAATCCACCTGAGTAAGAAGCAGCATTGGAAAATCCTGACTGCCCCACTCATAATGATGGCTTGAACCTCCTTCAGTGGTTATGTTGGCAAGACCAGAAAGTGGAAGAAGCTACAGGCTTCTAATAATATTCTTTGGGTTGCTTTGCCTTCCCAGTTCTGTCTGAAATAACTTTTGGAGGGTAGGGTGAACTTCAGGATTGAATTTGGGACAGGCACAAGGATGGACCCTTTTTCTGTGGTTTCAAGTGCTTGGGCTTCTTTGCTGGCTTTAAAAGATAATCATTATCTGCCTCCTCTGCTCCATGGCAAGCAAACCAACTCCTCAGGGGAGTGGGGAATGCATGTCTTTCACTTGCTTAATTAAAAAAAAAAAAAAAAAAAAATAAAAATTCTACAACAAAAAAAAGCTTAAAATTGTCCAACAAAAGAAATTAGAACAGAAGATGAGACTTGTGATTATTTTATTATTACCAAACAAATATTCAGAAACAGCAAAAGACATTGCAGTGCTGTTCAGTGCAGGGGAAAGCAGAAACCCCTGTGCAGGTGCAGAAGGTCCCAGGTGCAGAGGAGTCACAACTTTGTTGCTCAGGTTTCATTCCTAAAAGAAAGGCAGTTTCCAAGAAGGATTAAAGATTTTTCTTTACAGGAAACAAAGTGCAGATGGGGGAAAGGTGTGTCATTGTACACCAGGTAGTAAAATACCTTCTCAAAGCAGTAATTGCAAAGGTAAAACCCAAGCCTAAAGCTGAGGCAGCTCTGTGTTATTGAGGATGCAGCTGTTACATTCCTGCTCTGATTAGCAAAAATAGGATTGGGCAACTCCTGGCCTTAGTTTGAAACTGGGCACCAGCAAAGTGTGTGAATGGGGGGTCACCAGCCTTGAAGGAATCTTCCTAGGCAAGCCTGGCCTATAGTAAAAAGGAAAAAAATTATATAGGGACCATACAACACATCCTGGCAGCTTTGGGCAATGTTACTGCTCTGAAGTCCTGGACTCTGTTTGGAATTGTATGTGCATTTTTCATGTTAATTTTGAGTAGCATTGCTTCTGCTGTATTTATCTGTATTGGGATTTTCCCAGCTTTGATCAATGGGTTTGATAGGAGGAATGTTCCCAGAACAGTGAGTTGGTACCAGGGAGAAGGGTTTGTGCTTGGAATTATTCAGAGGAGTAGATCTGGGGGTCGTGCTTGGCTGCTGAGGTGAGCCCTGGTAGAGTGCTCATTGTCCAGGCCAAACAAGTCCAGCAGTGAATTCCAAGCATATGGAGTAGCTGGAGAACAGGATTATCAGGAGATGTCAATCAGCAGCAATTTTGAAAATAGCACAGAGGAGAAAGTGTGAGCACCCAAAGAAATGAGTTTCCCCCTCCTGCTCATCCAGATGTCTGCAGATAGACAGGCAAATTCCTCCTTAATCCTTCTGACCCTGAGGTTGCCCAGCTTTTGGTAACAAGCCCACATTTTAAAGTGGGTGACAGCAATTACTGGGATGGATGAACTGTGTTAATGGGGAAACTCAAAGTCAAACAGCACAAGGGCAGAACTTATCCCACAAACCTGCAGTAAATGCAGGCAAGGTCACAGCTTCACTGGCACTAGGAAAAGGCTTGGTTGGGGCTTCCTGCCCTCCTGGCTCCTGTTCCTGCTCCAGGCACTGGGCAGGGATGGCAGTGCTGGAGTCAGGTCAAGTCCCAGATCTATATGCTCTACCCTGGAGCCTGGCTGGAACTGAGTCACTGGGAAATGACCCTGTCGTTTGGCTTTGCTTTCAAACAGCAGAACTCACAGTTTTTAATTGGGTTTGTTTTCAGTGATCTGATCATTGATTCAGTTCAATGCAAACTAGCCCCTCGGAATGGGAGGGGGCATTGTTCCTGTCATTACATCACCAGGGACACAGTGGGTGCTGTCCCCAGGGCTGTGGGGCCAGTCTGTGTCCTATCTGCAAGCTGGGACGTGCTTCTACAGAGCACTCAGGCGTGCCCAGGGTCTCTCTCTTCCTTCTGCACATCTTCAGTGTGGCCTCAGGGATTTGCAGCAGGATGGTGACTGAGGGATAGGGAGGGTGACACAGATGTGCCCCTGAGCTCTGCAGTCCTGATGGGATTGGGCTGTGGCCCTCACCACAAATACCTCTGTAGTTTTTGTGGCGTGAAGGAGCAAGGAAGGAGAAGGTGGATAAAGGTGAGTGCAGCTTTCCTGGCCTTTGTGTTTCCCTGGAAGTGCTCACAGGCTGAGGGGATGGCTCTGGGCCCATCCCGATGGAGGTTATGGAGCAGCTGTGGATTATATGGGGCAAAGCCAGTGGTCAGACCTTCACAGAATGCCAGGATGGCTCAGGCTGGAGGGGACCACAGAGGGTCACCAAGTCCCAGCTCCCCTCTCCAGCAGGGCAGTCCCAGGGTACAGGGCACAGGATTGTGCCCAGTGGATTCTGGAATATCTCCAGTGAGGGACACTCCACACCCTCTCTGGACAATGTGTTCAGTGCTTGACCACTGCTCAGGGAAGTTCTTCCCCATGTTCAGCTGGAACTGCCCATTCCTCTTGTCCTATTGCTGGGCACCACCGAGCACAGCCTGATTCATCTTCTCAGCACCCCCATTCTTGATTTTTGTGCCTGGGATTTTTATATTTATATTTTAGACCTTCTTTAGACGAGAAGCCATGTGCTTCTCCCCGATCCCTCCCTGCCCCTTTGCCCGGCCCCGGGAGGGGCCCGGAGCGGCTGCGGGAGCCGGGGAAGGAGGGAGGGGGAAGGAAAGAAGGAAGGAAGGAAGGAAGGAAGGAAGGAGGCACCTGCGGAGGAGGAGCCGGGGAGGGGCTTGGCAGCGCCGCAGAGGCTGCGAGCGGGCGGCGCATCCCGCGGATCCCGGCGGAGCCGAGCGCAGCCCGGCGCGGAGCGGGCACGGGAATCCGGCCGGGAGCAGGGCCAGGTGAGGCGGCGATAGCCCGGGTTACCCGGCCGGGAGCAGGGCCAGGTGAGGCAGCGACAGCCCGGGTTACCCGGCAGGGAGCAGGGCCAGGTGAGGCAGGGATAGCCCGGGTTACCCGGCAGGGAGCAGGGCCAGGTGAGGCAGGGATAGCCCGGGTTACCCGGCCGGGAGCAGGGCCAGGTGAGGCAGGGATAGCCCGGGTTACCCGGCAGGGAGCAGGGCCAGGTGAGGCGGCGACAGCCCGGGTTACCCGGCAGGGAGCAGGGCCAGGTGAGGCAGGGATAGCCCGGGTTACCCGGCCGGGAGCAGGGCCAGGTGAGGCGGCGATAGCCCGGGTTACCCGGCCGGGAGCAGGGCCAGGTGAGGCAGGGATAGCCCGGGTTACCCGGCCGGGAGCAGGGCCAGGTGAGGCAGGGATAGCCCGGGTTATCCGGCCGGGAGCAGGGCCAGGTGAGGCAGGGATAGCCCGGGTTACCCGGCCGGGAGCAGGGCCAGGTGAGGCAGGGATAGCCCGGGTTATCCGGCCGGGAGCAGGGCCAGGTGAGGCAGGGATAGCCCGGGTTACCCGGCCGGGAGCAGGGCCAGGTGAGGCAGGGATAGCCCGGGTTATCCGGCCGGGAGCAGGGCCAGGTGAGGCAGGGATAGCCCGGGTTACCCGGCCGGGAGCAGGGCCAGGTGAGGCAGGGATAGCCCGGGTTATCCGGCCGGGAGCAGGGCCAGGTGAGGCAGGGATAGCCCGGGTTACCCGGCCGGGAGCAGGGCCAGGTGAGGCAGGGATAGCCCGGGTTATCCGGCCGGGAGCAGGGCCAGGTGAGGCAGGGATAGCCCGGGTTACCCGGCCGGGAGCAGGGCCAGGTGAGGCAGGGATAGCCCGGGTTATCCGGCCGGGAGCAGGGCCAGGTGAGGCAGGGATAGCCCGGGTTACCCGGCCGGGAGCAGGGCCAGGTGAGGCAGGGATAGCCCGGGTTATCCGGCCGGGAGCAGGGCCAGGTGAGGCAGGGATAGCCCGGGTTACCCGGCCGGGAGCAGGGCCAGGTGAGGCAGGGATAGCCCGGGTTATCCGGCCGGGAGCAGGGCCAGGTGAGGCAGGGATAGCCCGGGTTACCCGGCCGGGAGCAGGGCCAGGTGAGGCAGGGATAGCCCGGGTTATCCGGCCGGGAGCAGGGCCAGGTGAGGCAGGGATAGCCCGGGTTACCCGGCCGGGAGCAGGGCCAGGTGAGGCAGCGACAGCCCGGGTTACCCGGCCGGGAGCAGGGCCAGGTGAGGCGGCGACAGCCCGGGTTACCCGGCAGGGAGCAGGGCCAGGTGAGGCAGGGATAGCCCGGGTTACCCGGCCGGGAGCAGGGCCAGGTGAGGCAGGGATAGCCCGGGTTACCCGGCCGGGAGCAGGGCCAGGTGAGGCAGGGATAGCCCGGGTTACCCGGCCGGGAGCAGGGCCAGGTGAGGCAGGGATAGCCCGGGTTACCCGGCCGGGAGCAGGGCCAGGTGAGGCAGGGATAGCCCGGGTTACCCGGCCGGGAGCAGGGCCAGGTGAGGCAGGGATAGCCCGGGTTACCCGGCCGGGAGCAGGGCCAGGTGAGGCGGCGATAGCCCGGGTTACCCGGCCGGGAGCAGGGCCAGGTGAGGCAGGGATAGCCCGGGTTACCCGGCCGGGGGCAGGGCCAGGTGAGGCAGGGAGCAGGGCCAGGTGAGGCAGGGATAGCCCGGGTTACCTGGTGGGGAGCAGGGCCAGGTGAGGCAGGGATAGCCCGGGTTACCTGGTGGGGGGCAGGGCCAGGTGAGG
>VZTB01005030.1:39704-55545 GCA_013397245.1 Thryothorus ludovicianus
AGCCCGGGTTACCCGGCCGGGAGCAGGGCCAGGTGAGGCAGGGATAGCCCGGGTTACCCGGCCGGGAGCAGGGCCAGGTGAGGCAGGGATAGCCCGGGTTACCTGGCCGGGGGCTCGTTTCTGGTGTCTGCACCACTTGTTGCTCAGTAACTTGCCAGGTACTTCGTGTGTGTGTGGGGAATGAGTGGCTTTGGATGAGGATTCTCCTTCCCTGGTGGTGGTGGTCCGTCGGGAAAGAGGCTCTTGGTACTTACTTTACATTGGATACTGGGAATAAATTCCTCTCTGTGAGGTGGGCAGGCCCTGGCACGGGGTGCCCAGAGCAGCTGTGGCTGTCCCTGGATCCCTGGCAGTGCCCAAGGCCAGGCTGGATGGGGCTTGGAGCCCCCCAGGATAGTTCAAGGTGTCCCTGCCATGGCAGGGGGTGGAACGAGCTGAGCTTTAAGGTCCCTTCCAAGCCAAGCCATTCCATGATTTGATGGTACTTTACACCCCCTGGCTGGGTGCTGGGCTGTGCTGGGGTGTCCTGCCCAGGACACTGCCTGGAGCACAGCTGATCCTGCACGGGGGTGAAGTCCTCGGGGTGCTCAGATGCCTCCTTGCAGGGATCATGTTTACAGCCCAGTAAAACATACCTGGTGTCAGTAATTTCTCTCTCACCCCTGGCTGCTGGTTACAGACTGTACTTCTGCAGTGGGAGACGATCCTGATCCTCGGGGATCCATGCCCTTGGGCAAGTTCCCTGCCTTGGTGACCAAATATCAATTAAAATTACATACTTGCCCCTCTCCCCCTCCTTGTTAATTGTTTTGCTTCTGTTTCCCTCTGACTAGTCTCTGCCCTGAGGTTTCTATTCCACCTTGCTCCACACTGGGTCCATAGCTGTAAACTGTTTTATTGGATTTGTTCTCAGCTCATGGGTGTGTAGCAAAGCAGAGCTGTTAAAGGGAGCTCTTTCATGTCCAGGATGATTTGTGTGAGGATTCCCACCCAGATCCCAGCAGAGAAGGAATTCCAGCGTGCAGACCCCCTCCACCCCAGCAGTGATCCTGGGGCTGCAGGGCTGGAGTTTAGTGCCTCCCTCTCAGATTTATACCTCCCTCCCAAAGAGGCAGCTGACAGAGAGGAATGTCTAAAATTTAAATTTCAATAGATTTTTGCATATCACTTTATCCTTCTCTCTTCCTTCCCTCCCCAGCCTGGCACATTCCTAAGCATTAATATTATTGATGCTGTTGGTCAGAAGAAAGGGCTTCCTTTTTAAGACTGCTAGCTCGTTGTTTGCTGGAGCCCTGGGGCAGGGAATGCACACTCTGGAAAATGAAATTCCCAGGGAGAGACATAACTGTGATCACAGTAGACACTTTGCAAGTAGCCATGGCTCGTCTGTTCACATTTGTTCAAAAAACCTCCTAAAAGCCAGAGCCCATTTTAAGGACTCAAAGCCCTGCAGGGTCTGATTATTTGTGACAGAGAAGACAGGAGGCCTTCCCTTTCCCCTCTTCCCTGACCTCCTTTGTTCTGGGCTCCATACAGGCGTGATAAAAGAGGCTCATTTGAAATCAAAGCCCTGCACTGGGAAGTGAAAGGAAAATAATATAAAGCAGGCAAAGCAATACATTATCTGCATTCCTAAGTCTTAAAAAGCAGATTTAATTCACCTGAAATCCCCAAACTTTTAGGTCCAATTTTCACTTTCAGTGAAATTTTTTACACTTCTTTAGCTATGTAAGGAGGATGTGTGTGAAAAAGTGATTTTTGCCCTCTTTTAACTATTGTATCCGTCTTGTGCTCTATAAAGTGACTGTAATGTGAATGAAAATCTTGGTCATGGTCTTCAGTATTTTTTGTTTCTGCTCCAGGTGAGGGGAAACTTAACTTCCAAAGGCAGAATTATCTCAGGGCTTAATGCAGGAGTTAATGGCTCAAGTATGAACAGTTTAGGAAGTCAGGGATGTAAACAGAAGAACCAGAGCAGTATCAGTCTGGGAAGGGTAGGTCACTGCAGTTTGGAGCTAACTGCTCTGGGCTGCAAACACTTTCCCTCAGGCCTGTGAAAATGAGAGAGGCAGCCTTTGGGAAGGGACTGGGAACGCAGCAGGGATGTTCCCTGTCATACTGGGAGTACCACATACCTCAGGACAGTCTGTACCCAAGGACTGAGGCAAAGGCTGTGCAGCCGTGAGCATCGGGAGCACCGAGGCAGTGCCTTGGGCTGGGCCTTCTGCTGTTTCCAGAGGGATCCCTCATGCCCCTTCCCCATGGAATCAAAAGGGTTTGTTCCTTTCCCGTGCCTTCCCAAGGCCTTGCGTAAGAGCCAACACCCTCTCGCTGTGGGATGGGGCTCCATCTGCCAGGCTCCTCGTTATTCCACTCCTGTCACTGATTCCTGCTGGATCCTTTTCCATCGCTCGCCCCCTCGCAGCGGCCGGAGCCGGGGGAGCGCGGCGCTGCCGTCACTGGTGATCCCGGCCAGGCTGATGGCACACTCCTGCTGGAATGGCTTGGGAAGGCTCTGGGCTGCCTGCCTGTGTCCAAAGTGCTTGATGTGATGCAGGGTCAGCTTGGGTTGCTGTCAGGTTTTCGGAGGATCTCCTGCAATGCTGCTGCCACTTGCAGGAATTGTGTGGGTGAGGCTCAGCCGAGCTGCAGCTTCACGGGGCTGTTGGGAAGCGTTTTAATCAGGGAAGGAGCTGAGTGGGGCACAGCTGGGCTGTGAACTCGGCAGAGCAAAGGCACTTTGCTTTCAAGAGAGCATGGGTTTGGAAGCAGTCAGCTCTTGACTTCACTGAGGCCATGGCCGTCAGAGCCAGGACAAAAAAATGTTTGGTTTAGATTGTCCTAAAAGGAGATGAAGGTTGTCCATTAGGCAGTTCCATTTGTATGGGCAGCTAGCAGCTCCTGTCAGCTCCAGCAGGGAATGTGTGGCATTGCCATCAGTGTCTCTCTGTGGATCACATTCCTGTTGGTGATGACTGGTGAGGTGGAGGAGCTTCTGGCAGAGATGGCCCTGCTCTGGTGTTACCTAATGCCAAGGTGACATCTTGCCTTGAGTGTTCTTCCATTTCTCCCTGAGTTGCAAGTGTCTGCAGAGTTACCCAGCACAGGATGCCTGGTTGTTGATGTTCATCCTTACCCTTAATGCTGCTGCCCCAGTTGAGGTTCCAGAAATGCTTTGAAATTCCAATAACATCCTTCATGGGCCTCATCGATAGAGCCTTTGGGGTCATTGTGGAATTGGGTTTCTTCTCAAACCATGTGAATTGTGTATCAGAGATGCCCTCAGGTTAGTCTCACAGTCTCCTCAGTGTGAATGTAGGATTGCACACTGGCACAGTTTGGTCTCAGATCTCACATATTTGGGTGTGGTGTGAGCTTGGGCATTCAAGGTCAAACAATTCTGACCTGCCATAGTGAGTGTGGGTGGGAGGCTGACACCATCTCCCTGATGGGCAGATCTGGTGTTCAGTTCTGCCTGTGATGGTTACCTGGCTGAGAGCAACCTTTTTAAAGGATCCTCGATCTGCAGGGTAGGCAAGATAAGCAAAAGGACTGCAGTAAGCTCTGCTAGAACACAGAGATTTAGCTAGAATGAAAGAGAAAAAAGATACTTCAGGTGTCTCTCTGGATATTTTTCTCCTAGCTCCACACTTCCCAGTTTTCTCCCCTGGTCTCCCAGTTTGGCCCTGTGACCTCTTTGTGTCACCTGAGCTGCTGACCCCACTGCCACTTGTGCTAAACATATGTTGGTTTGTTTTCAGCTCCCTCTCCTTTTCCAGAGTGGGCCTCTAAAAACTGGTTTCCTTTCTACTACAGCCCCATCCATCATTATTTCCTCCTCCAGTTACCTGTCCCAGCCTGTCCCTGCTGCATCATCACTGGGACTCTGTTAGTCAGCACTGTTGGTTTTTTTCAAAATACAATTTAAACTTGTTAATAGAATTAATAGATTGACCTTGCTAGCCCTTGAACCTTTGAAACCTCTCTCATGTCTCCATTAGCCTTCAGCTACATAAATAACTGATTTATATCTCCTGGCCACGTACCACTGCCCTGGGACAAGTGTGCTGTCCTTCAGGGATTAATTCAAAGATGTCCTGGGGTCTGTTTCTTCAAGAGGTCAGGTTGTATCATCTGAGTGCTCCCTTGTGGTCTTAGATTCTGTGCAAAGATCAGTCACGTGTTAAGGCTGGAAAATAGTGCAGATTTCTTGGTATCAGACATAGGTGATAAACTTGAGCATCAGACTAACCTGATGGTTATCATTCATAAGCCATTACAGACACTCAAAAATTTGGCAGAAGAGCCTGGAAGGAGGTTTTGCTGCTGTACATTAACTCCTGCTTCATGTCCATGTTTTCTCGTGGCCATGAAGAAACTTCTCCAGGTAGTTCACACTAGATGATCCTCGTGCATGTCACTACAGACAGGTGACTTCAGTTAAATGAAAGTAGCCCCCATGCTGGTAGCCTCTGGATTTGCAGTGTGCTGCCTCTGGCAGAGGAGTGACCAGACCCAGATGCAGCAGAAGCTGAAGGAATTGTGCAGTTGTGAGTTGCCAGGCTGGTGGATCTCTGGTGCCAGATGTTCCTGTGTTGACCAGGAGGAGCCAACCTGAGCTGAGGGCTGCTGTTGGCAAGGATGGGGAATAGCTGGAGTTGTGCTGAGGTCATTGCACAGACACTGCCCAAAGGATGGCTGCAGGAGCCTGGGCAGATGCAAGAGATGCAGCTTCCTTATTACTAGGCTTATAAATAAACAGCAGCAGCTCTTATCAATGACCTACTTTGCTCTCCATATGTGTGGAGCTCTCGTGGTAGCTGGAAATCTGTCCTTATCCTTGACTGGTTCTTGTCTCAGTTAATTTGAATGGTTTTTATCAAATGACACTGAAATTAATCACCTTTAACATATTTCTTCACTTCAGAGCCCATCCTTAACTGTTGGCAGCCTGGCACAAGAGAAATGCTGCAGCATCAGAAAACGTTTATTTTGTTCTTGTTTATGTCAAACCAGTCAGTACACATCTATGAAAGTTACTGGAGATAGAAAGATATTTTAGACTTTCATATCTAAGGAATTTAAAATTATTTCTTGAAAATCTTTACGCCTGCTGAGGGAGCCCAGTATAGAGATCAGTGAGATTATTGCTGTGTTGGTTGGTCCTTCTTCAAACCCAGCATCCTGTTCAAGAACTAAGGAATGGTGCTTGGTGGTGCGTGGTTCCACATTCTGCTTGGGGTTTTTAGGGCTGTGTAAATGAGCTTCCAAAATAGAATGTGCTGTGGCAGGAGAGAAGGAGGAAAATGTCTTGTTGCTAAGGAACATGACAGAGAACTGGGAGATGTGACTCAATTCTTGGCTTAGCATCACTTCTCAGTGAGATGTGGGTCTGCAGAGCAGGTTTTTCCAAGTGTGAAGGGATGCATATTGAGTATATTGGCTGATGTTTTCGGGAGGGGTCAGGAGAGCTGATGCTGTGTGGGGACCCAGCTGGCCTCGCTCTGTTCCCACCCTTCACTGTGATCCTGAGTGTGCAGAATCAGGAGCACAGGAAATGTTTGACAAAAACAACCCCAGCTTCTCATCCCCTGGTTCCTGGTGCTGCTCTTTTTTCAGAAGAGTCTTGCTCCTCCTTCTCTCCCCGCAGCAGTTTAATTTTAGAAGAGAATGGCTCTGGAGGGACTAATAGCCTGGAAAAATTTTTGCCTGGTTTGCTGCAAATCTCCCTTCAGAGAGGATGGATTTCACTTTTGTTTTGTAATGCTTTTCTTTATGACATTCCCACACCTTTTTCCATCTTTGATTTTGTGCCTGCCAGTGCATTTTGGTGATTGCTGTGGAGATCTGCAGCCACATGTGTTGTTGTTGCTTTGGTGTGAGCACCAGGCTCCCCTCGCAGCGGGGGCCAGCTGGGTGCTGTGACCTGTAAAATCACTTGGAATAACAGAAACAAACAGGCTGCCCGTGTGCTGGGAATGTGGGTCAGCAAACACCCTCCAAGATAATTCTCTTAGAGTCTCAAGTTTGCTAACTCTGCATCAGAAAACGTGGTGTTATTACCCTGGTTTTGTCAAACCCCTAATATTAGTGCTACCAACAGGGAATGGTACAGGTGCTCTTTGTGGAGCAGGATCTTGTTTTCCCTGGACAAAGGCTAATGAGGCTTCAGGGAGCAGGCAGAGGGCTTGAGAAACAGGCAGGGACTTTGGGAGGATGTCCTGGAGGAAGCTGCCATTGCCTTGGATGGGGCTTGGGGCAGCCTGCTCTAGTGGAAGGTGTCCCTGCCCATAGCAGGAGTTTGGAACAAGATGAGCTTTAAGGTCCCTTCCAACCCAAACCACTCTGGGATTCTGTGGCTGGGATCTGTTGCCAGGTCACCATTTACCTGGATGTCCCCTGGCCTTTGGGAAGAGGCAGGATGAGTCAGCTGGGAGATGCTGTCCTGCTGCAGGGTTGGCTGGGTTGTGTTTTGTTCTTGAGCCTTTGCCTCACAGGCTTTTCTTGCTGAACAGAACAAATCTGGGGATGCAGTAAGGCTGCATTTGTTTGTTAAGAGGGTTTTTCCTGTTTGGTCTCTATGATCCAAAGCCAAGGAATCAGAAGGAGCTGGTGCTCTTTGCCATCCTACCTTTCCTTCTGCTGGCAGCACTTTGGGCAGTTCTAACTAGCTGTTGCAGTGGTCTTGGGAAAGATTTTGTGGCCAGACATCACTTGTGGAGTTTGGGCTGAGCCACATGGTGCTGTGGCAGTGCTGTGAATTCCAAACAGCTGCATCCCTAACGAATCCATGAGGCACAGGGGGGAACAGGACTGGGGGGAGCAGGTTGGTTCTGGGCTCTCTCACCTGGGCTGGCCCAGCTCTGCCCTAAGAGCATCAGGAGCAGCAGATTATTCCTAATCTTGGTCACGGCAGTGGCTCAGCTCAGCCTCAGGGAACAGTGTGGGGACACCCAGCAGTGCCACCGTGGGCTGAGCTTGTGGTGTGGGGACACTCAGGAGTGCCACCATGGGCTGAGCTCAGAGGAAGGCTCAGGAGCCCTCAGCAAATCCCAAGGGATCCCTGTGGGCTTCCAGGAGGGCGAGTTGTGCTGACCAAGAGCGTGAGGCTGATGAAGAGCTGATGGCTGCCATCAGAGTAAAGCTGCAGAAAGTGTGTCCTGGGGGTGAACTAGCCCTGCTTTTAGTGAAGTGATGGTTGTTTAATAGCTTTTACCAGTGTCAGAGGGGTTTGGGGCCTCACTTGCACCACCAGTGCTGGTGGTATAACAACACCACCTGATTCATAAATGTTCCTAGGGGAGGTACTGGGCAGTTTCCCAAAGCCACAATGAACTACCTGGCACGAGGGTTCCTTTTCCTTCCCCCCCTTCCCACCATGTGAAGGCTTTGGCCAGCACAGTTATGACAGCAAAGGGGGGAGATCTTTGCCTGCTCCTAATAGACACATTTGTGCCAGCAAAACTTCAGAAGTGGTCCAGACTCAGGTGGGGTTTTTCAATTGGGTTTCATTTGGGGTTTTTTTGCAGCCAGGCTCTCTCCACTGGATGGAGAATTTCTCTTGGCTTCTTTAGGCCAGGATATTAAGCCAAATCTTCCTTTCTCAGGAAAAGCAGCCCTTGCTCCTTCTAGGAAAGTCTCAGTTTCTTGGTAAACAATGTGTTTTATAATGGTCAAGTCTGAGATGGAAAGTAATATGGATAAGTGTTGGAATTTTTGTTTAGTTTGGTTTGGCTTTCAGATGGTAACTTAAAGCACAGCAACCAATTGAAATTGTCTGTTACTAATGCTGGTTCCCAAATATATTTCTATGAACAGCTTGTGTGGAGATGCAAGCTGTGAATGGATCAGCTCTATCATGTGTGCGCTTTATTAGTGGGACAGTAATGGTGGAAAAGGGTTAGTTGTTTTATCCACATCTACTTGGTTTGTAACTCTTGTAGATTTGTTTCAGGTCTAAGCTCTGTGCCTTGATTCCCTGGTTTTCCTGCAGTCACCTATTCTGGGTGTGGAACAGTTGTTGGTGCTCCTGTAGTAGAGCACTGCTGGCTGCTGCTGTGGGGCAGCAAAGCTTTGGGATGTGTGTTTTGGAGCAGAAAATGTGGATTCTGCAGCATTCCTGGCAGCTTTTGGCACTGGTGCTTATCCAGAACCTGGGTCTGTTGTGCTGCATTCACCTAAACTAGAATGCAGCAGGAATGAATCCCTCAGGATGAATTGGTGGTTTGAGGGTCGCTAATGCCAGAGGGTGGGGGGATCCCACCTTTTCTTTTTCTCCCACAGCTCAGGAGCAGAGCTCATCCCTCTCAGACACCTACCTGCTTTCATTCTCCCTAATAACCTGTCAGCAGGAGATGACTGCTTGCATTTTCTTGCTGTTCTCTTGTTCTCCCCCACCCAGCAGAAGCCTGAGTGAATCATTCCTGCGTGGGTACAGCCCTCGGAGCTGGGTTCAGCCTCAGAGAGGCTCTGCAGAGCAGGCAGTGATCAGGGGTGAGCAGAGCAGGCTCTGGGTGACCAAGGAGCTGTGCAAACACTTCCACAGGCTCAACGTGCCCTCGCAGAGTCCTTGGCTGCTACGGCACTTCTCTGTGGCAGGGAGTTTGTGGGAGTCTGCTTAATGGTGCAGAAAGCAGGACAATTATTTTAACCTGCACTGAGTGGCTTAAAGGCAGAGCAGATTTACTGTGTTCTAAAAACTCAGTCACTTTTCTGGTCAGTGATGCCAGTATATCTTTGAACTGTGGAAGTGCATCCATTGCAGGGTTTATTCGGTTTTAGTGTTGAGGTGTCACTCAGAAGTTGCTTGTTGATCTGCTTTAGTAGTAGAATTTCTTGAGGACTAGAATTGGATGCATTTTTCTCCATTTAAAATCCATTTTCTGATGGGCTCATTTTTCACTACATCAGGCAAGGTACACAGTATACAGAGTGTGAAATGATTCAAGTGAATACACACATATTAATGATTGCTTTATTTGGATTAGCAGGTGCTCTATTTGCCTGTTTGCCTGCTGTAAAAGCATCTGTCTCTGGTCTCTCACCTCCAGTGGTGTTAACACAGCAGCCTGGGGGTGCTAACCTTGGAAATTCCACACTAGTCAGGATGAGACTGTCTCCATTTATCCTTGAGCTGGGCCGACAGGAGGTGATAAATGAGCCCTTATTTCCCTGTGATGATGGATATAACCAAACCCCATCCTAACTTTGTGTGGCATGTCAGCACAATCTGTTCCTTTATTGCATGCAATTAAAAAAGCCCATCAAACTGCAAACACTCCTTTAATTAAAGCCCCCACAGCCACAGTTTGTCATGCTCAAGACTCCTGTGGTTGTTAAAAAAAAATTGGATTGATGGCTGAGGATGCAGATATGGGGTTTAGTGGGGATTTTGGGATTTCAGGTATTCAGGTGGTGCTGAGGATCAGTTTGGTGTTGTACTGCTACAGGGGACTTTGTGCAGAAGGAGAAGTTTGCTCTCCTCACATCAGGACAAATTGTTAAGGTCAGTGGAATCAGGTTTATTGTATATATAAATATAAATATGTCAGGTTTATTACATATATCAATAGAGGGACTGTGTGAACGTCTGGTAAAATGGAAGGGGAAATATTCAGCTCTATGAAGGAATTAAAGCATCCTGAAGCATTGTGTGGTATAACCATGATCTTGGGACAAGGTTTTCCATATTCCCTGGTTGAGGAACCCCCTGAGTGAAGCAGTGCCCATCCATCTCTGCTGAGCCCCAGTCTCAGAGCTGCTCTCTGTATTTGCATTTCATGAAGCAGCAGAGACACTGAAGGGATGAACCTTTGTCCCCAGGGGTCTTCACTACTTTGGAAGTGTTACTCTAGTAATACTTGATTGCAGTATTTGTGGGTTTAATGGAGGTGGAATCTATGATTCTTGTCTTTCCTGCCTGTGATGAGAGGGAGGAGCAGGGGAGGGTGATTGCTGCTGCTGCTGCAGCGTTTACAACTTCCCGAGCTGCAAAGGCACAAAGCACAGCCCTTTATACCCAGGAGTTTGTTCCCTTCAGCAGAGCTCTGCTGTTGAATTAAACTGCTTTTAAATGGTGCACACAATGGCACTCTTGTTGGGGAGGGAGGCGCTGAGGGCCTCTGGAGGAACCTTGACATTCCAGGGCATTGTTCTGCTCCCATTCAGCCTGAGCCCGGCCTCTCCTGCCAGGGCCAGGTCATTGCTGTCACCCACTGCTCTCCTTTGCCATGCCCTGGGATTCAGCTCCCGAGCAGGTGGTTTTAGCAGAGGGACTTTCCCCAGCACAGCCCAGAGAGACAGAGGTTGGAGGGCGGCTCCTGAGCCACATCCTCCTCTCTTTGGAGGCTGCTTGTGCTCCTTTTGGAGAGGATAAACTGCATCTCTTCAATCAGCTGCTGTAGGGACCTGTTCAATGGGCTGGATGGTGGAGTCCCCATCCCTGGAAGTGTCCAAGGGATGCCTGGATGTGGTGCCCAGTGCTCTGGGCAGTGTGACAGGGTGGGGATTTGGCACTGTTTGGATTTGATAGCCTTGGAGGGCTTTTCCAACTCCAGCAACTCTGTGATTCTGTGGTTTTGTTTTGTGATGACTTGAGAAAGGAGTTGCTGAGGCTCTGGGTTGTTGCCTGTGCAGGTGCAATGAGGTGAGCCCCCAGTGTGCTGGGAGGGCAGGGTGGGCTCTCAGGGAGCTCCACCTGCTCAGCCTCAGAGATTACAGTCAGCCCTTTGTTCTGAGGGGGCCTCAGACCAGAGCGAGGGCCAGCCACAAAGCTTTATTTCTGTGTGTGGTCTACACACTGGTTTGCACAGGAGATTACCAGCTCTCTCAGTTGAGCCTCATTCCCTTTCCCAGAGATGAAATTGCCCCACCATCAGCCCTTCAGGTGGCTCCTGCCTGGAGCTGCTCTGCAGAGAAATGTCTTTGTGTCAGTCCTTCCATTGCAGCTCGCTCCTGGTAACTCTGCACAGCCAAGGGCTGGAACAAAAGCCAAATCTGTTTAGTGTGGAACCTTGGAAAATCTGTTCCTGTAAATAATTTATATTAATGTTACAAGAGTTCTAATGTGCTCTGTAGAAGGAGTTCTGCCCAGTGGTTGCCAGATCTGGAATGAAGTAGTTGTTCCTTGTGTTGTGCAGTGTCAAAGAAGCACGGGAAGCTCATCACCTTCCTGCGGACATTCATGAAGTCGCGGCCCACGAAGCAGAAACTGAAGCAGCGGGGGATCCTCAAGGAAAGGGTGTTTGGCTGTGACCTGGGGGAGCACCTGCTCAACTCCGGCCATGACGGTAAGAAACAACCTGCTCCCGAGTTCTTCTCTGTTTGGGATTTCTCAGGGTGGGCACAGCTGTTCAGGGTCATGCTGGGGGACAAATGTGTGACACAAATCTGTGACCGAAAGGGAAACGGAGGCTGGGGAGAAGCAATCATTGTGCTTTGGCATGGGAAGTGTTGTGGTTCGATGTGGGAGCACTGAAGGTGGCTTCTGCTCCTGTAGGTGGATTTTTGACCTCTTCAAGTCTTCAAATAAATATTTTTTTCCAGGAATATAAGCTTTATTTGTACCAGTTATATATATATAAGCTTTATTTTCCAGTGTCAGTGATTAATTAACAGGCATGTTAAACCCCTACATTTCTCTTAACTCAGTACCTCTGTATGATTCTAGTACAATTTGCAGAGTAAATCCTTCATCTGCCTTTTCCTTGGATTTGACAGGATTTACAGGAATTAACTGGATATTTTATTTCCTCACAGCTGACTTCTCCTCTCTTTCAGGGTCCCTTTTCCCTCCCCATCAGCAGTGAAGTCACAATTGTTACCACTCTCCATGGGATAAACTCTGATTTCACGGGCTCTTTCCCTGTGCCACCTCCAGTCCAGGTTCCTGCAGTGCTGAGGAGCAGCCAGAGCACTCAGATGCTGTCCCAGGTCCCCAGGCTCAGCCATTCCCACTGGGAGCCCACACCCAGGGATATTTGGGAGTGCAGCCCGGGACAGCTGTGGACTGTAGGTGGTTTGCCTGGGAGTTAGGCCATCAGGAAAGCAGTGATGGGATCTGTTGGGTGGCTTTGCAACAGATCCCTTGTGCCAGAGTTGTCCATCTGATGTCTCCCAGCTTTTGTGCACAGGCAAAGAGAGAAGTGTCAGGATATGTGGGGCAGGAAAGGAGTTTCTCTTCTAAGGCTGTTTTCAGTGGGTCTTCAGACTCCTTGTTCACCCAGATGCCTTTTGAAAAAGGGCTAGTAAAGGGCAGACAGCTGTTTCTTGCTCTTTTTCCAGCTGATTTGGTTGTAACAGTGATGCACACTCCCTCACCTGACATAAGTGTTTCAGTACCAGCTGCTGCTGTCTCTTACAGAGTCAGAACAGTGGCAAGGCTCGTTGGCTCAGCTGGAACCAGCAGGGATCCTTGAAAAGCACCAGAGATGGTTTGGAGTCAGGAATAGACAGTGGCCCATGTGGAACTGCATCTGGAGCAGGCAGCTCACAGCACTGGGTGGCTCTGGAGCTGCTGTTACGTGCACACTGGGGGAGCACTCTTGGAGGGCAGGAGTCATGCCAGCAGAGTGAGCTCATTGATGGGAAGGAGGAAATTCCCTTTCATCCCAGCCCTCCTCCTGTCTGTTTTCCTTAAGCACAAGTCAGTGATGGCCAAAGCTTTTCCCTGTGCCCTCAGTGCCACTGCATCCCCTGGCTTCAAGGACTGGTTTATTTAACATTCAAAGACACATCCTGAGCTGGACTAAACTGCTTTAACTCCACTGGAGGTTCTTGACAGTCTCTGGGAGCTCTGTCTTTGTCCTGGTCTCTCCCCACCATCCCACACATCAGGTCCCTCAGCTCCAGAGTCACCAGCTGCTTTCACCCTTGATTTAATAACCCTTTCCTAACTCCCTGGAGTGAAGCAGATCCAATTTGAGTGTTTCCAACAAGGGCATGGCTCCATTTGCCACAGCAGGGTTGTTGTTTTTCTGTGTGATTCAGCTCCCTGGCCTATATTCCAAGTGATGTAATCCCCGGGATGGGGCTCATGGAGATGTTTCTGGGTCCCTGCGAGTTGGGCTCTGTGAATGCACAGCATTTTAAGATTTCCTCCTCCTGTAGCATTATTATAGCTCAGTTGTGGAGACTCTTGCAGTGCTGACCTACTGAAAGTGAATTAAGGATGTTTCTCATAATCAGAACATCAAGTGCTTTTCCCAGGAGCTCAGAGCACACTCTGGCTGAAGTCTGTGTGTAGTACCTGCTGGTGATATTTTGGAATCACAATCCAGAGCATGGGAGTTCAGAAGAAAAAAAAGAACCAAAAATATTTATCAGGGCTGAAGGAGCAAATGCCACTGTCCCTAACGATTGCAGTGAGTGACAAGGCATGTGGTCCTCAAAAATGTAATATTGAAACAAACTGGAGTTAGGCTAAGAATTTTCTTGGTTACCAGCTTTGTGGAGATCACAAATTTTCAAGAATTTGCTGAGAAACAACATGAGCAGCCCAAATTCTGTAGTTATGAATCTCTGAAACTGTGCTCATTTTTAGGGAGCAGGAAACAGAACGAGAGGATAAAAGGGATAAGGACAAAAACTGCAATAAGTGTAACATTTTTTTAATAAACCCTGCGCTGAGGCAGCTGGCTCAGATTGCTTAGCCAGGAGAAGAATGTGTTTGCTATGTACCCAGAGGGGATTTACAAACACAGAGATGTTTCACTTACTGCAGTGCCTTGTCTTTCTGTGGGCTCAGCAAGTAATCTCTCAATCTGCATCCTCTGAGGGGGAGAATAAATTTGGCATAGGATGCACAGGAGGAAGGTGATACAGGAATGTGCCCTGGTTTGCTGTTAGGGAGCAGGAGTCCTGGGATGCCATCCTGCAGAGCTCCATGTGCTGCTCTCACCAGGGCCTGACCTGGCAGAGCGTTCATCGTGGTTATCTGAGTTTTTGGGGTGGGCCTGTGCTGAGGCTGTGCTCTCCCTGCTGGAAAGTGCCTCCCAGGCTGGTGGGACAGGAGCTGCAGCTCTAAAGATAAGGATGTGACATCTCTGGGCCCAGGTTTCTCCCTGGGGAAGGTGTCTGGGGAGGGTGGGAGGAGTGCAGCAACAGGCTGGTGGTGCTGCTGCCCTGGGGAGGATGTGGCTTGTCATTTCCCTGAGAGTCCTGTGGGTCTGAGCAGGAACCGTGAGCAGCTACAGGGAGGGAGGTGAGGATTTAACAAGTATTTACAATAACAGTGTGAGGGGTGAGCAGTGCACCCTAAACCCTCCTGTGTTTCTGGTGATTCATGATGGGATTGTTGTGAGTGCTAGGCAGTGTCCTGGGGGTTGGGTTTGGTGTGTTTGTGTTTCAGTTCCACTCTGATTTGTGCTGACTCTCTGAGCTGTCCCAACAGGGCTGGAGCCCTTCCAGGGTAGGAGTTCCACCTCCATGAGGTGCCAAGCAGTCCTTCCTCAAAGGCTCTTGGAAGTGAGGGGAAGGAGGGAAGGAAGCATTTGCTCTCTGGTCTCTTTGGTGGGGTTCTGAGTCATGGGCAGATCACAGGATTATTTTTCGAAATCATCTGTGCTCCAAGATGCTTGGGAAAGAGGGAATTGGGAGTCACAAGGCTCCTGGTCATGGAGCTGGGTATGCACAGGTGTGTTGCTTCCAGTGAAAGTCTCAGCAGGGTGTCATTTTCTTCTCTCTTGTCACATGTCTGTACTGCATGTGGGCTGGGACGTGCAGGAGTAAAACTAGTTTTGATATGAGGGATTTTGAACTTCTCTGTTGGCAGAGCCTGTGGTAATGCTCCCTTCAAGTATGTTGGTTTGCACAATATTTCTCCAGACATCCTGTGGAGCCTGCCTGAAGACTCCTGTCTGCATCCCATCCAGTGCTTTACTCATCTCTTGGCTCCTGCTGGGCTTGGGATACTTCCCTGCCAGGGAAGCTCACTTGGCAGCACACCAGCCTCAGGAGTTGCTGTTTCTCCATTGCCCTCAGAAATGCTCCCAGTTGGGTTGGTACTGTTGCCACCTGCCTTGCTGGTTTGTTTTACAAATTTGGTATTCCGAGTTGGGAGGGGACCACCAGGATCATCAGCCCAGCTCCTGGCCCTGCACAGACCCCCCAACAATCCCACCCTGTGCATCCCTGGCAGTGCTGTCCAACCCCTCCTGGAGCTCTGGAGCCTCGGGGCTGTGCCCATTCCCTGGGCAGCCTGGGCAGTGCCCAGCACCCTCTGGGGGAAAAACTTTCTCTAGTATCCAACCTAACCTGACACAGCTCCAGCCATTCCCTGTGTCCTGTCACAGTTTTATGGAGCTGTGAGATGCATCAAATCCAGTCCCTGACTCCTGAAGAGACCTTCTTCTTATTCCCTCTGTAGGCAGGGTGTCTTTTTTTTTTCCTCCAAGTTTCTCTTTCTTGCAGGAAACGAAATAGAACTTAAATTTATCCCAACCCCAATTAGCAGGATTGTGCTGGCAGAGGATATTTGTGGAGTGTGGGAGCTGGTGGACTGCTGCATTGCAGCACTGCACTGTGCCCTGGTTCCTGCCCTGGCACGTTTGGCCAGGGAGCTCCCCACAGCTCCTGGGGGTGTGACACAGGTGGGAGTGGAGGGCAATGTGGTGCTGGGCTGCAGGAGAGGCAGGGACTGGGGAGCTGGGCATGTTCTTGATGAGCTGATGGAGGGACAGGGGCTCAGGTGGAGCCACAATGCCCATGGGGAGCCCAGGCAGAGGCTGCTCCGGGGGTGGGATGGGTCAGCACAGAGCAGGGGGGTCAGCACAGACCAGGGTGGGTCAGCACAGCCTGGGGGGGGTCAGCACCCAGCAGGAAGGGTCAGCACAGCCCAGGGTGG